>CM021109.1:267341526-267499080 GCA_007115665.2 Sequoiadendron giganteum | reverse complement strand
AGTTGAAAATCTAGTTAGCGAGATCCACACATACTTCTGCTAAAGTCCCAAATGTTTCCTTGAATTTCAACATTTTGTTGAGGGAATAACACCTGGAAACAAGCTTCTCAAGGATGTCGATACTAGATGGATCTCCTTGCATGGACCAATGCAACTAGTTATTTTAGAATATCAATCCTTGATTGGAGTGATGTACGAGCATCACAACACAGTAGACAAAGCTCCTGACCTCTTACATATTTTAAGGGATATAGAGACACTCTTGACTTTAGCTAGTCTTCTCCCCATGCTGGATGAGATGAAAAATCTTGGGAAGAAAGCCCAAGATAGAAGTATGTATATTTATGAATATGCCAATCTACGTAAACTTACATGCTTGGCCCTCGATCATCTATATCTAGATCTAACACAAGAAGGTGCAAATTATTTGATGTGGCGGAAAATTATTGATTTGAATAATCCTGATAATTATTTACATTTGAATGCAAGCGGGCACTTATGTATTTGTGTATGTGGATATGAGATACCAATGTACCATTGCAAGACAACCAAATGCTCTAGAAAAGAAGTACCTATTAACGAGGAAGATTTTAACGGCATTGTTAAATCTGTTAGTGATAATTTGAAGGAAATTGCAAAATCTCTTTCCTCAGAGATTTGTGAAAGATTCCCTCGACATAAAATACTTGAAGCCATGGGTATTGTGTATCCTCAATTTTGGGTAAACCGAGATAACCCAAAATATTTTCATGATCAAGTAAAAGTCTTGATCGAACAGTTTTCAGAAAAGGTAACATACAATGAACAAATAATAGAACAAATTTTAGAATATAAATCCATGGGCAAGGAGAAGGCCTTTGAACCAGGATCAATAAAAAAGGTTTGGAAAAGCTTAGGTCAAAGTGAAATATTGCATGGTTCGATGTCAAAATATTTCAAACTTGCATGATATTGGGGTTGGTGGAGGATGAGATAGTTTTCAGTACATTGGGGTTTTTGAAATCAAATTTAAGAAAAAAACTGGACAAGAATTTGGAAAATTTCTTGAGGATGAAAGGAACTGTGTATAATGTCAAAAAATTTCCTTTTGAAAGGGCACTCGCAATTTGGAGGCCCACATGTGAAAGAAGAGGGACCGGGTTCTGCAACACAGGCTCTCCAATTCCAATAGCCACCGGTACCTGGTGATAGTACTAGTGGCAGTGGTAGTGGCAGTGGGATTGGGCCTGGGACAGATGACAATGATATTGAAATTGACACAAATCAAACAATGAATGTTGAATTTGAGACATAGGCCGACGAAAATGCAGAGCAGTCTCAGAATCAAGATGACTCTTTTAGTTTATCTAAAGATGAGCATCGGTTTGAGGACCTTCACTCCGTTTGGGAAATGGAAGATAATTAGGAGGTTTTAGGTATTTTTACTGCACTTTATGAATCAGTTTCCATTGTTCCAAATTCCAAACTGTAGTTGATGTCTGATGATATTTTATATTGTATTCAATGAACATTCAAATTGTGAATCATTGCACTTCATGATATCTTATTTTATATTGCAATCAAGTACGTCATGTCAACATGAATCATATTCCAAACTGTAGTTGATGATTTTTTATATTGTATTCAAATAAATTGTGAATCATTGCACTTCAAGTTCAAAATATTTTATTTTATATTGCACTCCAAGTCTCCATGATATTTTATATTATATTTCACTTCATGAATCATAATACATATGCCAAAGTCAAACTGTAGTAACGTAGTTGATGATATTTTATAAATTATATAAAATTCAATACCATCGGCCTAACAATGCTTCATTGCCGAAACCCCCATCACAATCCTGTCGATGGCCCGATAAAATAGCTCACAACCTAGTATCAGTGTAACAATACTCTATCAGGCTGACTCCTAAGGTGCTCTCCCGATATACCGATAGAGTCAAGTTGTCAATAAAAGTAACCATGAATTATAATTTATGACCATGGGCATGAATTATCTTATATTATCAATAAGCACAAAAATGTACCACATGACCATGGGCATGAATTATCTTATATTATCAATAAGCACAAAAATGTACCACACTTTTATTTTATGAACAATGCGAATTGTAGAAATTTATGTGACAAGAATAAGATCCATATTATAGCCTACATTCACATTGAATCCATAAATATTAAACAAAATTTGAAATTCTGTAGTGACATAGTCCTTCCCCCATTCCTAACAAAATTCAATACTATTGGCCTAACAATGCTTCATCGACGGAACCCCCATCACAATCCTGCCGATGGCCCGATAAAAATAGCTCACAACCTAGTATCGGTGTAACAATACTCTATCGGGCTGACTCCTAAGGTGCTCTCCTGATATACCGATAGAGTCAATTTGTCAAAAAAAGTAACTATGATTTATAACCTATGACCATGGGCATGAATTATCTTATTTTATGAATAATCACAAAAATATACCACGCTTTGATTTTATGAACAATTCAAATTGTAGAAATTTGTGCGACAAGATACATATTATAGCCTACATTCACATTGCATCCATAAATATTAAACAAAATTTGAAATTCCATAGTGACGTAGTCCTTCCCCCATTCCTAACAAAATTCAATACCATCGGCCTAACAATGCTTCATCGGTGGAACCCCCATCACAATCTCGCCGATGGCCCGATAAAAATAGCTCACAAGCTAGTATCGGTGTAATAATACTCTATCAGGCTGACTCCTAAGGTGCTCTCCCAATATACCGATAGAGTCAAGTTGTCAAAAAAAGTAACCATGAATTATAATTATGGCCCATGGGCATGAAATTTGAATTATCAAATGCATAAAGTATATCAGGGGAAATATGGTGCATCGGGGAAACATTATCTGGCGTCCCACTGATAGAATGAAGGATAGGTGTCCATCGGTGGAGACAGTGGCTATCGGTGAAAGAATGATGTGACATCCCGAGGCATTGTGCAGCCGTGCTGCGATGCATTTATGAACCAAAATTGAAGTGAATTATATCACAAGTTGATCGCATAGTTGTTACAAAATCCTAGAAGATTTCGCTTAAGACAGAAGCACAAAGGAAAAAACTTGGAGTTTTGACACAACAAAGACCGGTGGACTGTGGAGGAGACTCAATGAGACTCATGTAAGTACTTCAATTTTAGACCCAACTGAGAAGCTATTTTACTCAAAAGCTTAAGATTTAAATAATGGAAGAGAGTATAGACGAACCCAAAGCTAAAAAATAGAAAACTGAAAAGCCTAAGAGACTCCTAAATGAAGACCTGATAGATCAATGTCCTGGGTCAGGGCCGAGACCCAAGAGGAGTGCTCAAATGAATCCTTCCATGGATCAATTATGGGACAAACAAAAGGTCTTAGGGGATATTTGGACACCACAACGAGGGTACGACCTCTTCATGTACCATTACAAAAAACAATTTAGGTTTCAACCAGTTTGCAATCCATGGAGGTTGAACCCGGGAAGACTTGTGGTGCCCAATGTGTTTGTGAATGCAGAGCTAATTAAAGCTCTTGCTATCAGATATGACCCCAAGAAAAGAACTATTTAGTCACATGGTGGGGTTGACATGCTTGTTATTTCTAGGGATCTCATTTCTAATGTATTTCAGTTAGAGTGTTCACTGAATTTATCATTCACGATCAAAGATCTCTTGACAGAGTATCACCACATGGATACTAGCTATAAGAGATGGAAATTACCTTTGCATAGGCCCAAGGATGAAGGAGGCCAGCTCAGGAGGTTCTCTAGTAGTGAAAACCCTCCTTTCCATGAAGATTTGTTCGAAGATTATTTTCGATACACCTATTATTCAGCTGGTCAAGTTTTGGGAGTAGAGGTTCCGCCTCTCATGTCGATTGCGCCAATGGTCTTAGCTGTAGACATACAGAGCAAGGATGTGAAGCCATTTGATTGTGCTAGCTACTTGGCCAATGCCCTACATAGAGGGCTCGAAAATATTAAAAACAATAGTGATAATATTAATTTTGAACACTATTCTTTACTTATGCATTTGCTATTGTATGAGGGATAAGTCAGAGGGGTCTGGAGTGAAGAATTGAGGATAAAAGATACAAATGAAAATGAAGATTTTAGACCTATACAAATGTGAACTTCATTGTGGGACAATCGATTTGGTAGGTCTCATTACCTTTATTTTGAAGAATTTTTTGTAAAACCATTGATGAAGTCGCTGGGGTATCCGTGCAACTATAACTTATCCCCAAAAGTACAAAGATTTCTAAGACCAAAGGAAAATGGTCAGAGAAATAAAGTGAATCATAATTGGGGAGACTGGTATGCTTTCTTTGATTGTATAGTGATAAGGGTTTATGGGTTCGAAGGGGCTCCACACTTGATGCCACAAGTAGTTCTTGACCGAATTGCTTTTTTAGAAATTGTGAGGCAATTGGCAAAATATGATTCCAAACACCTTAAAGGACATAGCAAACAATCAATTATGCCCAACACCTTATGTTTTAAAGACTTTACAATGGTTTCCAATGAAGGATATGGAGAAATTGATGGTAAATTAGCATAGTACAACCTACCTCTAGGTGATGTAAGTAAACAATTTGATGCAAAAGTGTTTGTTCACAAGGTGAGATTATCGCAGGGGCTATCAGGGTATGAACATTTGTTCTCAATTGAAGATGTCATAAGAAACCATGACGAGGCTTCCACCAAGGAAAGAATGGCTGCTTATAACAAGATTATGCTTGTAGAGGAATGGAAGAGGAAAAATGTCCCATCTTATTTAAAGGCATTTGGTGAGACACAAGATCCTTTAACAAGAATTGAGAAACTCATCGCTCATGTCAAAGAACTAGTAAAGGATGTTCCCCAAATTGTTTTTGATGCACCTCATGCAACCTATTCAGGAGTACAAGCTGAAGACATAGAACCCTTGGATTACATACCTTCACAACCTACTCCTAAGGTATGTTTTTATGTAGATACTGATATAAGTGAAGAAGAGAAGGGTGATGAAGAGGGTGAACAGGTCAAACAAATCAGTGCTCCTATGATTGCACAATACGATCCCCCTCAAAAGCAGAATATTGTAAGATTTGAGGCATCAAATGAACTATTTGATGATGTGAGGGTCATGGCTAGACAACAATTTATTTCTAATTGTGATTTTGTTAAATCTTTTGAATTTAAATCATTTGTTTATGAATATAAAGGTAGAAAAATGAGATAACAGATACAGGATATCACTCCTGAACATGAGGCGACCACTCTGGAGGAATTGAAAAGGGAGGTAGAAAAGGAAATGGAGTCCATCACTCCTGAAAGAGGTAGGGAATTTCTTCAAGAAGCTGGAGTGTTGCTCCTACCAGGGTGGGATATTATCTCTTCAATTGTATTTGATAGCTTCAGAAAAGGAGGGGATACGACAATGAACTTAAAAGAAGAAGCAAGTGACAAAATGTATTCAGGATCTGGGTACAACCCAGACAAAGCCACCTTGCTTATTTGGTCACTATATCCCCATGATAAAAGACCTGCTATAATTAGTAATCCAAACCAAGTTTTTGGTCATCTCTTAGTTCAACGAGTAGTGGATACCAACCCTATGGAGAAAATAGAATTGAACATAAATGTGGCAAAAATTACCAAAGCACAGATCAATAAACTGATTTAGGAAAATGACAAACTAAAGAAGGAGCTAGCAATTCAGAGAGAAAAAAAATCTTCCTCCTCCACATCAGAGTTGTACTCCCCATGGCTTGAAAAATATAAGAGAGTGCTTGATGCATTGGTTGATGCAGCCTACTGGAAGATTTCCATCTGAAATCCCAGGGGAAATGCAAAGAATTGGAGAAAGAAGTGAAAACCATCAAATATAACACTGTATCTAGTGGAGAATGAACGATTGCAACCTAGAATGATGGAGAAAAAAAAGGAGCTCGTAGATAAGAATGCCATGAAAGGACAAATATTGTTGACATAGAACAAGTTGGTAGAATCACATAATGGATATCATAACATGCTTAGGGAATATTTTGACTACTTTGATTCAGTCCCACTCTTGACACTTCATTTTGGCATTGGAAATCCATGAGAATATAATGATTGGAAGGAAGAGCTTGCTGGGCTTCTGACTGCTGCGTTGCAAGAAATAAATGACGAGGTTATGGTTTTACAAAACACTCATAAGCAACTCGAAAAAATAATGTCTATGGAATATGATATGAAAGAGGCGATCTCTAACATGGACACCTATGCTGAACATGAGTACATCCATCATGTCTCTGCAATCAATATGTTTATTAGCCAAACTGTAGATGTGTCAGAATCATATCCAACGGGACAACCATCAGATTCAGAGGAAGAACGCTAGCCGATAGCATGATGAGCACCCTATCATGGAGTAGAAGCCTTGAAAAGATCTTAGGTGGTCAGTGGTCATGAGATTTTGATTGGAGATTAACGGATCGGTGCATTCACATGCGACATTGTTTTATTTATAATTTGAGTTATGTTTACTGTTTAGTTGTCAAAACGTCATGAATTTTTGCAAGGGGTTTGTAGCTTGTTTCCTCTCATATATAAGAGAGATGAAGACCCCAATAGGATATCAATGGATCATCACATCATTTTTAATTAGACTTTAGAGTAGAAAATAGTAAGAAGATAGATAATAGATTGCACCAATTCGCTCATCCATCTTATATCATAAAATATTTTTATAATGCATATCATTTGAACTTTGAAGATCAATAGAATAGAGAAGGTTACACATATTTACTAATTTTATTTCGAGTGTTCAACTATTGTGGATTCATATGCTTATAAGTTATTAACTTATTTGGCTGTCTCCAAAGTGGTTGTTTATGTTATTCAAATTAAGTGTGTGGAAGTAAAATTAATTTGTCAATACATTGAATTTGAATTCTTCAGGAATAGGGACTCTGACCATGGGGTTTTAGATTTATTTATGGACATGATCATTGATCAAGTAGTAATGTGGGCCACAAAATTGATCTTGTCACACAAATCTCTACAATTTGTGCTAATCATAAAATCAAATGTAGTGTATTTTTGCAGTATGTGGGATGTGGGTGAGGTGTAAGTTGGTGGATACTGATCATGATTTTTAGTCAAAACATAACAAATGCTAACAGTTCAACATACATAGCTTAGAAGCTCTACCAAGAAGTAAATATAATGAGCTAACAATTCATCACTAGTTCAAATGATAAAATAAATAATATAGAATCCAGATAATTGAACACCATCACATTACTGAAGTCTGAATTTGAGCTTTTTAATTGAATTTCACATGAAGGAGTACATATTGGCATTGGCAATGCAAAATATTGCCAATGCCCAAAGACAAGTTTGCAAAAAGTTGAGTTAGAACTTTGAAACTCATATTATCAAAGATTGAAAATAATAAATGAAGTCATTGTATCAAATTTTCTAGCAACTTCCACTCTTCAGGTGGTGGAATTTCCATTTGCTCTAACTGATGTTGTTTGACTTGAAGTTTTGTTAACATTTCATGATTGTAATTGGAAATGGAACCTGTCTTGAATTCTTTAGTCAATTTTGCATTCAAGGTTATTAGTGTTTTGATGGAATCCAAATACTTCACATCTTGGTTCTGAGGAAACTAGTCCAAATCAATCTTCCTTGCACCTTCCATCTTCTTTCTGAAACCATCCTTTCCAATGAATCACTCATTTGTGTCAAAAGCCTCTGGAAAACCAAGCTCTGTGAAGTTCCTTACCTTTTCATCCACCACCTTCATCTTGTCTACAACCAAATGAAAATATTCCTTTGTTCTAGACATTCTCAAACACTTTTCAATGATAGATGACAACTTCATTGAGGTTTCAATTTGATTAGTAATCCATTTTGATTCAAATCATTGTCACTGGCTTTGTAGACTCTTTGTAGAACTTCATTTGCAAATTTCTCTAATTCCAACACCTTTTTGTTGTCCACTAAATATTTGCTGAGCTTCTTATAATGTTGTCTGATAGCCTCAATCAATTGAAACATGTCACACAAATGCTCAAACCTCTGCATTATTTCATCCCAGACCTTTTGTTTCATATGCCTCACTATATATCTACAAAATGTAGATAACTTATTTTGAGAAGACTTAATTTCTTCTTTTGCTTCCGTCAGCTCTGTCTCCAACCTTTCATTTGTTTTTCTCCGTTTCTCCAATTTTTGTTCCCACTGTGCATTTCCATTCACAATGCTTACTCTTAATTTTTCTGAAGTGGATTTTTCCTCATCATATTTCTTGTTGCTCTCATCTAGCCTTCGCTTCAGGTCATTCACTTCTCTCTCATTTGATTTATCCTCTTTGCTTGTTGATGTAGAGGCAGATTTTATTATTCTTTTTTCTAATTCATTGCTCTTGTTATCTGCTGCTTTCCTCTTTGCTTTCTCACTTGCTAGGTCTGCCTGTAACTTTTCTATTTCGGTCTGCAACCTTTTCTTCTCTTTATCTTGCTTTAGCAATGATGTGTACACCAATTCATTGTTCTTCTTTGATATATTAATTTTGTCAGTATTTTTTAGGCCAGAAAAATCTAATTGAAAATTGGTTACCTGGTATTCAGATCGATCCATTTGATTTTTTGGTTTGTTTTGAACTGTGGGAACAACATTTGTGCACTCCATGATTTATTTATTTGTGTCAAATGTGGGTAATACCATGGTTGTTGCAGTCTCTGAAGTTACAGCAGACACACTCTCCATTAGTTGCTTCTTTTCTTTCTTATTCAAGTCTGATTTCTTTTTAAACTCTTAAATGAAATCATAACCTAGGGAGGCAGGAACAATGAAATGCTTGAATGGTGAAGGAATAGGAGTACTTGTAGTTGCTAATGATGTTGCACCCACATTAACCGGATTTTTGGGAATTTTTGGAAATAACTCCTTTGTGAACTTGGTGGATCCACTGATAGTGTGACTTGGACCTGTCAAAATCCTTTGCCTCTTTTCATTGCCTTGATCACCTGGTGTTTCTATGGTATCTTTTTTTGTTTTCCTCTTAGTATTGTGTGTAATTTTTCATTGTAGCACATGTTGACCACTACTAGTACTACTACCCATACCATCACCACCAATGGCACTCCCAGTTGCACTAAGCTGTCCACCAAGGGCATGTCCTAGTTGTGATTGTATCTGACCATGAGGATGAGGACTAGAAGCTCTAACAAATTGAGTTTGACTTGTATCCTCTTGGTCTACTTTTTCACCTCCAAGCCCAAGGCCAGATTTATCAACTATTTTTCTATGCTCAACACTTTGTATTGTCCAAGGGCCTTGTCCTTTGGACCCCAAAGGACCACCTTCATAACCAATTTTTTCAAGTATGGATGCTCCTGAAGTATATGTTGAAGCATATTCTTCTTTTGCGGCCTCACTTAAACCAGGTTTGTAATTGGCATGGCTTTGTTCTTCTTCTTCCCTATCAATATCATCATCAGATTCATCACATTCATCAGGATGCTCTATATTCCACAATTTGCTAAACTCTTTATCTTCTTCATTAGCATCATACTCTACAAGAGCTCTTGGATCACCCAGGTCCTTCCTCATAGACCAAAAGGCAGTAATTTTGATTGTGACCAATTTTTATCTATAACTTCCTTCTCTAGAGAACCTAGAATTTTTACTCTACTAGATGGTTTATCAGTTTTTTCATAAATTTTTTTGTATGTCTTGATTGTCTTTCGGTGCAATGCCATAGTTTCTGCTGGCAATTGTTCGAAATAAATACCATTCTCAGCAGCACTTTTCTCCATTGCTATTTTGACCTCATCCCAAGAATCCTTGTTTCTCAAGTTTTCAAGCAAGGGTTTACTTTGTTGTTGAATTCTATTTGCAGCATTCCTATTGGCCACAACCATTGATTTAATGATGTCACATGGATCATACTGCCAGTGACAGATAGCATCAAATGGAAAAAAAATCAAAAGATTATGTGCCACACTAAATGCTTTTCTCTCGAATGTGAACCCTCCACATGAAAAAGGTAAAGAAGGAAATAAGGTCTTCTTTTGCTAACTGAGAAAGTGTAGTTCATCAACACTCTACACCTGCCTTACATATTCCAATGCAAAAACCATTTCTATCACATGTATTGTAAGTTTTTATGGCTGTACTCCTGATCCATAAAATCTTAGCAAAATATATTCTTCCATTAAGTACCAATCAACCAATTGTTTTTCTTTTCCTAGTTGCATGCAGTTTCTACATGACATAAGCAATCTAGGCATTGGAGTATTTGTAATTACTTGATGCAATGGAGCCAAAAATTAATCTACAAAATGAATGTAGTTGCTTCAAGAATCATGCATCCTTATCTCAGTGGTCCATTCATATACTAGAGCCAAATTTTTTTCCTCTGCATTATTATAGGGCTGAAACTGAAGCTTGCTGGTCTGAAACATTCCTCTAAATTTGAATAGAAAAAGATAACACAAGTAGGTTGTGAACCTAAATGTCTTCGTGGAACCTTCTTTAATAATTAAAAATTGTTTATGCATGGATTCTACAATGTGTTGAGTATAATTATATTTGACATGTTCATCAACATAATGGATATTATATATCATTTCAAGGAGGCTTGCACCCACTTCCAAATTGCTATCCAGATCGAGGCAAAATGCTAGCATGGAAATAGTATCTCGAACCCACGGTTTAAAAATATCCGAATTATAAGGAGGCTTATGATCACCTTTCAATTTTTCAACCTTTCTTCCACTGCTTCATAATCACTAGCAAGATTTTCTAGGTCAATGTGGTGGTTTCCAAATTCTTCGGTTGTAAACCCCAACACTTTTCCAAGTTCTTCTGCATTAATGGATAAAAATTATTCTTGGTTATCTTTATTAACAATTTCTCTTTTCTTATCATCATAATTTTCGGCACAGACCATGATAAATTTTGGGCAATGGAAAACTTCATGTAACATCATGCGCCCTAATCCAGTTACCCATAGTGCGCTGATACTATCAATGTGCTTTTGATTTGCAGCCTTACTCTGAGATGTAAATCTAAGTTTTGAGGTACGCCTACCATAGATTTCAGGATCATAAATATCATGGTACCCATCGGTGAAACCTGGGGTTTTAAGAAATTCTGCATAATGTATTTTTTTATCGGACATTGCTCTAAGTCTAGTGGTACTGGTGGTAGACATGCTTATACAAATTTGAATTTGTGAAATTTGAATTCCCTAATAAGTAATACCTATTAGTCCTCCTTAATTTTAATGAATTCTTGAGTCTCTAAACCCAGACTTCAAACTTTGACAAAATAAGAATTTAAGAAATGTCAAACAATGAAACGTAGCCGCAAGATTTCTTGCACTTACCCAGATTCTAAGTTCTGAATCTTGAAAAATGGAATGGCGTTGTTGGAAGTGGAACTATGGAATCCAAAATAGGGTGGTGCACTGCAATGAGCAATCTGAAGAGTGAAGACTTTAAAAATCATTGTACAATTTCAAAGTGCAAAGTGTTTTAAATGCTTTTTTTCTCGTAATTGGAATGTTAAACTGAATGACACATCTTATGAGTTAGGTCTACAAGTCTACAAGACTACAAGTTGAAAATTCTTAACCATTGATCTTTCTAAATCTAACGGTTATAGGGTGATTTCGAAGGTTTAAGTTGGGAAGCCCATCGCCTTGTGCATTTCATTACGGAATGCAACGACAACCATATGTCAAATGTTCATCCAATGGTTGAAACTTGAGTAATTTATGAATTATGATATTAACTTTAAAAGTAAACATTAATCAATTGACAATTTGAGTTGACACTTAGTAGTTAGTAGTACAAAGTTCTTTAAATGATTTGTTTCTCGAAATTGGAACATTAAAGACAAAAGTGAATGACACGTCTTAGGTCTACAAGTTGCAAATTCTTAATCTTAACCCTTGATCTTTCTAAATCTAATGGTTAAAGGGTGATTCCAGAGGTTTTAGTTGGGAATCCCATTACTTTGTGCATTTCATTACGAAATGCAACTACAACCATACATCAAATGTTCATCCAACGGTTGAAACTTGAGTAATTTATGAATTATGATATTAACTTTAAAAATAAACATTAATCACTTGACAGTTTGAGTTGACACTTAGCAGTTAGCAGTACAAAGTGCTTTAAGTGCTTTAAGTGCAGTAAATGTGTTTTAAAGTCAATACCATAGGCATTGGCCTAACAATGCTTTATCGGTGGAGCCCCCATCACAGCCCCACCGATGGCCCGAAGGAAGACTCATAACTCATAAGGTGCACTCCTCAATTTATCGATAGAGTCAAAAAAAGTAAGCACATCATTGTAAGACATAAACATCGGTGGAACGAATGATTGCATTCCTCCGATGGCCCGATATAACCATGAATTATCAAGTGCATATTGCAGAAAGTATATTACTTAATTTCTCAAAAGAAAAAAACTAATTTGAATATATTAAATTATTAATAAACACTGAAGTTCCGAACTCAGAAAACAAATCTTTACTCTTAACTGTAAATGAATAATGAAGATTCAAGGAATCAAGAATAACACAACACAACCATTTATTTTATTGCAATTGAATTTCAATGTCACATTATTACATATCTTTTTTACATATGAGTAGCACTGTAGCTCCTGTTTTGAATAAATAACATATGCTAGTGTGTCACTTTAGTATTTTAAATAGAAAAAATTTAATAATTTATTCCAAGTTGTTGCTCGTTACAATGGATTACAAAGTGATTCCAATTTCCAAGCTTTGCTGCTAAAAACTTACTACACAGGTAACTCTAAAAATAAATGCATGATTCCAAGCGTCTGTTGGTGACAATGTAATACAAATGTGGCTCTAAAAATAAATTCATGATTCCAAGCTTCTGCTGGTGGATTTTCCAACCATGTCGGGGAAAAGGGGTTCCAATCAATCCTGGGGAAATGGGAGCCGTGAAGACACAAAATATACTTATCCCCTTTGAGAACCAGAGCCATGCTGGGGAAATGGGAGCTGTTAGAATACAAGAGGAGAAGCAAATCTGCTCCCATATTTTACCTGCAACCTCTATGCATTGGGATAGCACTTATCTCCATCATATCTCCTCATCCTGGTCCAAAACCCGTCTGAAAATTCAGGTTAACGAAATCTTCTTTCCAATTCCACCCATTCTGAACTTGAAGGAAATTCATTTTTTACTGATTACTCTGTAACTACATAACTGTAGGTAGGAGAATTTACAGTATCCCCAATATTGCATCATCTTCTTCATGAATCCTTATTAACCCTAAAAAATAAAAACCCTTATGGAACTATCTACTAATCACTGAATCACTATCCCTATTTATGGGCCACCAGTGCCGCTACCAGCCTATATAATTAAAATGTTTAATTTTATTGACATCTGGCTACGTGCCAACTTGAACTGTACCTCAAGCTGACAAGCTACCAAAATCACTCAAATTTAAAATGATATGAAATCATTACAAATCTTGTTTCATTAAATTTATGAGTTGTCCAATAAATTTCTTCGGATGTTCATATCACATATGGCATTAATCGCTGGTGCCGCCACTGCCTACACTAGCAGTACGACAACCACACTTTCTTCAAAAATAATGAGAATTTCAATTAAATGAAATGTACAATGTTGAGGCATTGAAAATATAGAATGAGTGATGAGCGATGAGCCTTGATCTCGCCACATGTCCGCATCTAACAGCTATAGTGTTATTCCAGAGGTTTCAAATTGCAAGTCTAGTGCTTTAGAGATTTACTTCCGGAATGCAACTACAGTCATCCATTGGACATTCAACAAACGACCCCTATGAATTTTTGTTGGCATATCTGTTTATTTCGCCACTAGATTCTTTTACTATTTTGAGATTCTTTTTAATTCGCCAATGAAAATATATTTTTTGCTTTGAAAAAAGGTTTTAATCGCCAAAGGAAAAAAAATTCTGGTTTGAAAAACGGTTTTATTTGCCAATGAAAAATATTTTATTCTATTAAAAAAATATGCAATTCGCTAAGAATTTCCATGAACTTCCAGGGATTATAAAAGGTTCGCCAATTGGGATTTTTTTTTTCTTGTAAAACAAAAAAAATCGCCAATAGAATTAATATTTTTCATCGGGAAGTATACCGGATTCACCAGGATTTTATACCTGCGCCAAGGGGGGGGTTTCTTAAAATTTTCCCTGCCGAAGAGGGATGTTACTCTTTGACTTCCAATCAAAAACGTAACATCTCTGTAGTCTCAAGCTGTAGGAATCTGCCAGGGACATAAGCGCATTGTGCGAATGTCTGTGTGCTGCGCAGGCGCCTCAGATAGAAATGCCCCCACCGACACACAAAACAGTCACCAAGTGTGATGTGAGCAACGGGCTTAAGCAGAATTAAACCTCTGCCTTAGGTTTTCTAAAGTGCAAGGGGGTAAAAGGGAATTTGCATTAGGGGTGCAAATTCATGCTTATATAGTGATAACTTTGATAAGGTGCCATAAAAGGAAATGATGTTTTCAATTGATTTTGTTCAAAGGGATTTTTCTTTGTTTGTGTGATGTCTCATCCTAGGGAACATTATGCATAATGTTGCGAAGAGAGGAAAAGTGCAAATGTACTCATATTGTATCCAAGAGAGGCAAGGGTTCATTTTGTATGCAAAAGAGGAAAAATGCAGATGTCTCATCTTGAGCAACATTGTGCATAATGTTTTCAAGAAGGAATCACAAGAAAAAAGGAAGATCACACAATGAAATGTGAGTGGTGATATATGCCCCCAGTTTAAAGGAATTGATACACACCGTTCTATGGGAAATTGCTTTAAAGTAGAATAGAAGGAGGATATGAGAGCTTGTTCAGAAAGCCTTATGCCAAGTCATATGTTTTCAAGAAGCTGGATCATGAAAATGGGAGTATGTCATGTGGGAGTCAACTTAAGACATGGCATCCACATTCCAAGCTTGTTGTTATATATTCATGAAAGGTTAATGATAAGTTGAAAGAGACAACGACAAGTGACATATGAGGGAAAAGGCTAACTAACCCCTTGCCCCCACTTAGTGTAGGACAAGAGTGAGCTGAATGGATTGAAGGAATGCGAGGTTGAGTGGAAATCAGTATCGATTAGAGGAATTAGGTGCCCCCATAGATGGAAGAACACCAAATGCCTTAAGATGTCAGATTTTACTACTCAAGACCTTACACTCATTGGTGTGATGACCATGAAATCGGTGGTAAGCACAAAAGGAATGTTTGTTGAAACATATCTTTCGAGTTCAGGGAGGAAGGGATATCAAGTGATCTTGGAGGAGTCTCAACAAGATGCCCTCTTGATCGAGGGGATAAGGTGACCCATTAGTGTGCACAAAGGAAGGGTCTTGCTTAGTATAGGATGCCATACATACATAAGGCACTATGGATTGGGAGATTTTGTATAATCCTTTGGAGGAGTGTGTAAAATCCAAATCAATAGTGGGTTGCGAGATGACATGGGTAGTAAGCAAAGAGTCCTTTGGAGGTGTGAAAGGATCACTTGTGAAGGTTGGTTTATAAGGGTGGGTTGAGATAGGATTGGTGTGAAGGGAAGGCTTTGTAGTTTTGATTAAAGGGAAATAACCAAGACCATGATGAGATGTTTGCATGTGAGGCTCGATAAGGTGGAAAATACCTTGTTCGTGAGCACCACAACCTTTTCCACTATAGCCAAGTTGTTTCATGAGATCAAAACCTTTTCCATAAAGATTTTTCAGCTTTTTTGGATCGGGTGATTGTTCGTTACTGGATTATTTGTCTAGAGCGGTTGAGGTGCATGCTTGCAAGGAATCAACCAAGTCTTGTGTGGACAAGACTACATTTTCCTTTTCAGAGTCTTTGTTGATGATCTTGGATTCTCCTAGCAAAGGAGGTGTGAAGTCTAGGGAACCCAAATCATCGTCTAAGAGCTTAGTGATTGGCTCAAGATTTTTTTGGTGTGCAGGTTCCACTTGGGTAGTTGGGGTTAAGGTGTTGAAGTGGTTCTGTTTGGATTATTCAATGTTTAAGCAACTATTGGGTTCAAGATCAGCTTCAAGTGTCTACACTTTGTTGTTATAGATGTAATTCATCTTTTGATGAAGAGTGGAAGGCACTCCATTATTCGCATGAATCCATGGCTTGCCTAAGAGAAGTTTGTATGAAAGTTCATGAGGCATAACACGGATTTTTGTGTCCAATGTGGCTATTCTAACTATAAGAGGTATAATGATCACACTGAGCGGTTGCTTAGTGACATTGCCAAATCCTCTAATAGATACAAAATTAGGTGTGATCTGGGATCTATCAATGCCAAGTCTATCCCAAAGGCACACACTACACATGTGAAGGGAACAACCGGTATCTACAAGAGTTCTCTTTATCCCTTTGCTTTTGTATTGAGATATTATTATGAAAGCTTCTTTTTTTTTTGTACATCCAAAGGAGGAAGCTCACTTTGGTGAAAAACAATATCAACATTAAGTTCATGAATAATACTTGTTATTATATTTGATGGCTCATTAGAAGGGATAGGAACTTGTTGTAGGGAATTCTGCATCACATTGTGATAGTGAGGGGAGACTTGAATAAGATCCCATAAGGATATTTTAGCGGAGTAATCCTTAGTTGATCAACAAGGTCATACTCCCGAAGAAGGGAATTGAGGCGAGGGGCAATAGGTAAGATAGGATTAGGTAAAGGAGTTGAGGGTGATGGTTGTGGTCACATATTATTGCAGGTGTAATGTGTATGAGCAACGGTATTATGACTCGGTTGTTGCGACATATTATTAGTAGGTGGGTAAAGGATGAATTTGGGGTTGGGTTTGGTGGAAGGGGGGTAAAGGATGAGTTGAGGTTGAATAATATTAACATCCTTGAACAAGGAAGAGGCCAAGTTTGTATCTTTATTTGCTTCTATGGATTTAATATTGTTATGGTTATCCTTATTGAGAATCATGATATCTTCCCTAGGAGGAATGGTTTTGGGAGAACTACAAACCAACGGTTCGAGAGAAGCATAGGTTGGTTTGTCTAAAAGAGCTTCACCACTAATAGGGGAATGATCAAGGATTGGATTGTCATGCATATGAAGGATGGTTTTAGGTGAAGGGGGACAACTAAGATGTTCATGACCTTCACTAGTTGTGTTTTCTAATAGCAAAGTAGTTTCTTCACAACAAGGAGAAATAATAGGAGAAAAAAAAATGTTATTGGCATGATTAGCTATATTTATGTTGTCTTTTTTCTAAGGTCTTGTCCACTAAGAGAGGTAATAGGAGAGAAACTACTAGGATTATCATAACTCTCATTGATTGGTTCTTCTAACAAAATATCTTCATCACCAAGAGGAGAGAGATGAGGAGAAGAACTAATATGATCGTTAAGAATGTCCAAAGTTGTATCTTCATCCATTACAACATTCTCATAGGGAGGGGAGGTTAAAGCTTTCTTAGCATGTCTAGTTATATAAGCTACTAACATTGTGTGAATAAAAATGAAAAGTACATGTAACCATTGTATGCAATGTTTTAGCAATATAAACAATGTATATGCAACAATATAAAACATTTTCATCCAATATATGCTAAGCTTTAAGAATGTATATAATGTACATGCTAAACTAAAAAGCACTTTTAACAATCTAATGCAAAGTTTTATCAATATAAACATTGTATATGCACAAGTGATTTTTTTTTTATTAATGTGATGTAAAATTGCTGAAATGTAAACATTTTCAGATCGAATGATGAAATTAATTTTAGAATGACCATCCTAAAATGATGATTTTGAGCTAGAAGGATAAAACCTATGTTCCTGAAACTTTCAAGACTTATAGTATATGATACTATGAGCCTAAGAAAGCACATAAATTAGGTTTCTGGTGCTGTGATAGACAATGAAAAATCTGGACAGGGACTAGGTCGCCCAGAATGGAGAATTAGTTGGACCAGTTAGGGTTTTTTCAAAATTTCCAAAAAATTTCAATTGGGTTTTGATGGTTATGATGTTGGATGACCAGTGGAGTAAAGGTAGGTACAAATTTTGGATGAAGGATACTAATATGAGATGAAAGAATGCAAAGTATGTACACTTTCATGCATGCAAAATGTGAAATCCTAGAATGCAATGGAAATAATGCAAGATGCAATGCAATGCAAACCTAGGATGGAGGAGGACTCTAAATCAGAAAGGAAGGGTGCAAGAATGTTGGGTTCACAAAAATGAACTGCCAAAAATAAATCCAAGAAGGGAAAGAGGATTCCCCTTACTAGGCCCCTAGGGTTTTTCACCTAGGAGCACTTTGGTTTAGGAATGACACTCTTTCACCTAATGATATGCTTTTTGGTGATTGCATTCAAAGGATTAAGGGTGGTTTGATATGGGGTTGTGTTGTATGTGATAAAGTGTGTCTAAATGCTGAAATAGAATGAAACTAACTAACTATGAAATGTAAAGTAATGTAAATTAAATGACCTAAATGTACGCAAACTGAAAAGAAATTGGAAATGATAGAAGTGGTGCACCTGGGTATTGGAAATTGTAGATGAGGAGCTCCTGGATGTTCTGGAATCTGTTTGAAATCTTCATAGGGACATTTACGCCAAGTTGGGTGACCTAGTCCTTTTTAGGGCAATTTTTGGAAAACTGCTCCGGGGCCTATTTCAGCCAAAAGTGTATCCAGATCTACCAAAATTCCTAAAAAATAGCTTTTGTAGGACTAGGTCACCCAAAGTAGTGACCTAGTCCTCTTTTGAATTTTTGAAGATCAGAAGATGGAATCTGAAGCCCTTGGTTTGTGTTTTCTTTTCCTCCAGGTGTCTGGTCCCTAAAGTGAAGATTCTAGTCTGTGGGGGTCCTCCAAGCTTCAACTAGGGTTTATCCAACCTTGGAGAGCTTGGACAAGTTGTTGAAGATTCTTCCACCTTGGTTCTTTGCCAAATTTTCCTACAAGACCTATAAATCACACTAAGAGATAAAACTTGTTGAATGTTAGGGATTATGGGTTTGCCTTAGTCAAACCCCTTTTGAGTAATCAAACTAAATGAAGATGTAAATGTAAAGAAGCATGAAATAAAGGAGTGAGGGAACTTACCTTGCCATGATGTTTAATCTTGAGTTGCAACAACGGGGGATTCAGTCTTTAAATGCTTCTTGAGAGATGTCTTGTTGGCTCAGACTACTCCAACGCTAGCTTGCTTGAGAAGAAGAAGGGATGATAGAGAAGAGAGGTGAAAAATGAGATAGAAAAATTACAAAATGAGGGAAAAACCCTTATTTATAGAAGTTGTGCCCTAATTTCCTTGAAATAATACCACATAGGCCAACCTTAGGGTTTAAGAGACCAAAATCCTGAAAGAATTTAAGTTTATTTCAATTTTTATGTCACATGGGACTAGGTCGCCCAAGGTGGCAACCTAGTCCACCCTTGGAAAATTTCATTAGTTGTCAAGGATTAAATTATTATTATTGTTGCTTGTCAGGATTGTCTCATGAAAATACACTAAGATAGGACTTATATGTGTATTAAGGGGTCATTATAGCATAAGAAAGGGTTGATTTAGTGATGACAAGCCTAGGAAAGTGTGAAAATGTTTTACAACACTTTACAACACCTTGGAACAAGGCTTGGAAAGAGGTAAAATGAGGTCCAAAAAGGTCCAAAATCCTTAGGAAAGGGTCCAAATGAGTGAAAAGTGTCAAAGGCTACACTTTTTGGCCAACAAATGGTCAATAGTAACCAGGGGCAACAAAACTCTTAGAACCAACAACAGTCCTGAGCCAAAAACTAACTAGTGACCCAAACTTGGAGCCACTATCAAAAGTAACTGACCACTTAGGACCAAACCCAATCCTATTGAGCCAATAGAAAACCCACAATACAGTATGCCCAAGAGATTTCTTAGAAGAGCTAGGCCACATAACACTTGCAACAACTTGACTGCAACAAACCTTCCTCTTAATTTATATAAAAAAGAGCCTAACAGTTTCTTACCAAAAGATTGGTAATAAACCCATGAAGTTACAGAGATACATTCAGATCCAAAGAGAAACCCACTACTTAGTGAGCCTTGAAGACTGCCAAAATTCACCTGACCATCAACCATTTGGAGCAGTTGGACAACAGTATACCTTTCGGTCAATTTATCCAGAACTGAGACAACCAACTTCCCACCAATAGAGGGGTAAGATTCTCCCTTACTAGCAGAGAAATAAACTTCAAAACACACCACCCAATCAAGCACCACCCCTAAAGGAGAGGAATTCACCATAATAGGAGCACTAACAACCTCAACAAAACCCAAGAAAACCAACCTTCCACTAGTCACCTAGCCGTAGGAAGAAGGCAAGCCAAAGACAGAGATCAAGGCTGAACAAGGAAAGGCATTAGCTAGCTTGTAGCATCCACCCACCAAATTAGCCAATCCCAACTCCACCTCAAGAGGAGAGGGCTCCCCTCTAAAGGAGCGGATAAGACAAAAACCCTCCAATCCAGAGCCACCACTCACCAACACACACAAGCTCCACCTCAATAGAAACCCATAAGAGAGGAAAAAACACTCCACCATCAAACCAACCACCAAATCCACCTCAATAGGAGTGGGATCCCCTCAATAGAAGAAAAATCCACCTCTGAAGAAGTCAGCTGAAGAACATGTCAGAGACCAGTGACAGAGGAAAGGGAGGGCATCAAATCCAAAGGAAACCCCGACACACAAAACATGATACAAGGAGGAAAACTCCCCCCCACAAACAACTTAAAAAAACCCCCTGTTTGGACCAACGAGACAAGGCTATAGGCTTCTTCCAGAGCACAACCATAGGACCACTAGACCCCACAAGAGGGTAAGAGAAAGTGGTTTGATACATGACCCCAAGAGAATCCACACATTGAGTAGAGCAAACAAATAGAAGAGCCCTACCGCTGCCACCCACGGGGAGGAGATAAATAAAAGTATACCCTCCCCACAACACAACCACAACACCCACCAAGAATAGCAACACCATACTCTAAAAGAGACCCCACACCAAAACTATTGGTCAAACAAACACCACCAGCCTCCAACGGGATAGAGGAAATAAATTCACACCCAAGCCAACCACCAAGCACCACACAAAGCAGAAGCCAGAGCAGAGCCAGGGATAGGAACCAACAACCGAAAGGTGTCTACCACCAACAAATATCAAAGACACCCTCAACCACAAAACCCAAATTGGGCTAGAAGCAGATACACCCAACCCAATAATAGTAGGAGCCCTATAAAAAGAGCAAATGGGAGGTCTACAACCCCATCCCCAGCCATACAACAACAACACACCCATGCCCTGATCCACGAAATGGATGGACCCACCAGAGCTAATGACCCCAACAAACAAAATCACCAAATAATCTGAATGTCTGCCAGAGCCCACTAAGGATAGAAGAAACGAGCCAACAAGGGACACCTCCAACCAAATATAGCACCACACAAAGGAGCCATGAAGGGAATAAAAAATGCTAGGATAAAAATAAGTCCAACACACTCTTGAGAAACCACCATGAAGGAAGACAACACAACCACATGAGACAGCCAGGGAACCCCCTCTTCATCGTCTGAATCGGCTCCTTCACCACCATCGATGCTAAGCCATTTCAAATTTGGAACCCTGCTCCTTTTCCTGCTCGAACGTTGCAAATCCTTCGCCATATTTTTCATTTGAATATGCCTTTGTTATTGAAATAGAAAAATAACGAAAAATTTGGAAAAAAAAAAAAAAAAACTTAGAAATATTGGTGATGGAAATCATGTTTCATTAGGAAAAAAAATGTTAAGTAATTAATTTAGAAAATTAGATCCAAATTTCATTGTCAAGTATTCAAATTGAATTAATTATGGTAAATATTTAAATTTTGTAGACACCTATTCTTATAGCTATTATGTAAGGCTCTATCTTGTGTGTGATTCATTTTACTCTACTTTCTTATGTGCATTCCATTAACCAATGGTTAGATAGATTAAAAGTGATAGATAAAGTGACTATGTGTTGTCATTTATTAATTCTAGTTGGTATTATGAGATTACTATTACTGCCTAGATGAAATATTTGACCCTATTTAAACATTTAGTATGTTATCATAGTAAATATTTCTTGAACTTACTGAGTTGTTTCTTGAGAGAAACTCTTTATGCACTTGTGTTGATTCATCTAGAATTAGAATTTCATGTGCAAATTGAGTCCCTATTTGTAACACTTAACTCCATGTAAAAAGGAAGACACATTTAGAAAGGATGTATGTAGTTTCAATATTTTAAAATAGGAAGTATAATAGGAATGTCATTATCATGGGATTTAAATAATTTTGGTTTCATTTTGGAAAGATACTATGTGGTTTCACTCCACAAAATACAAGTACAATCGTTGAGAGAAATAATTAACTTAATTACTAGGTTATATAAATTAGTATCATATTTAAATAATCATGGTTGTAAAATTTAGAGATAGATACTTCTATGCTCACTCAATTCCAACAATACATATAGAATTTTTAAGCATGCATATAGGACTTGAGATTAATCTTCGCATATACTTGTCCTATAATTCATAATATAAATTTCAAAGGCAATTCATAGGATGAACATAGCAACATCATGTTACAAGGGACTGTCTTGCTATAAAACTTGACTTAGTCATATTTACAATTACTATAGTATTTCTATTTAGGAGAAATTATAAACAATTGAAAGTTTTAACACTTGCATTTAATGAGAGTTCTCTTCTTCATACACAATTTATAAGAGTATTTTCTAATCATATTGTTTAGGGTGTAATTACTCTCTAGACATAGAAACATAAATTATAATCATACTCTAGCCATGAAAAGTGCCTCGAGAAAATGTTAATGAAATGTAATGGAACTACAAGATATAAACAAAATACTTGTTATAAGGTTATAGCAGCTATTATTTCAATAATGAATAAAAAATTAGTGAAGCATTTACCATGCCATAGGACACCTAAAATAATTCACATGGACTGCTAATCTACCCTTAAATAAAATAAATGTGAGCTTAAGTTGTGTCTAATTACAATCCTTAAAGGATTGCTCTCCACTTTCCTCCAATGATGAGTTATTCAAAATTATTAATGGATCAAGAATATTCTCCTTGGTGAATCTTCTGAGTATAAACAACACAAAAATACATGTTGTAGGGATGCATGTACAGTGGATAGTATGGTTGGCTTATCACAGGAATTGTCCAATGAGGATCTATAAGGTTATCAAATGTCAAAATGATTGTGAGAACTAGGCATTAAGAATATCATTTTTGTTACATAATTACTAGAATGATAGCCTATAATAAATCAAAATTGATATCTTGACATGATATCAACAAAACGAATATCTAACATGAAAGTTAAAATATTAAGATGGATTAATATATTTTCTATTATCAAATAAAATGTATTTGTTTAATTGTATTGAATATATATATATATATATATATATTCATTGTTATTTTATTGTTATTAAATATTTCTATAATGTGTTCCAATCGAAACATTACTAAAATCAAATGCATATGCAAAGTCAAAAACGTAGGTATATACAAATATTTATGGTTTGACAATGGCTTCTATCACCCTGATGGTGTGCTGCAAAATAATAGCTACTCGAATTCCCTAATTGGAGTTGATTACTTAACTGTATCTCTGAAAATTCAAATCAAGACATAATATCTGAAATACCATATTACAAGTTCCCACTGTTCGAAAGATTTTTTTTGTGTTGCGTTAAGAGATATGCTCAGAGAGGTAGGTAAGGCACGGAAGGAAGAGAATTTGTGACAGGATGTTTCCTTTGGAATCCTCTTCTAGAAGTTACTACATATTTATTAGGCATGGGATGAGAGAAATGCGGGGGTATGGCATCCCAATCTCTAGCCACCAGAAAACTCAGCTTTCTGCAGACAAACAATAATGGAGCAGGTATGGATGTAAGATAATTTTCTGTAACACCATTAATGTAGTATGGCGCCCCTCACTTGCCATCAATGACCCCTGTTTCTTCCCATGATCATTATGTGTTTTAATAAAAAAGGAAATGGGAAGGGTGAAGGGGGAATCCCTTTTTGGTTGTGTTTTTTATTTCATTCAAAGGAATGCAGTGGACTGGGGGTGGTTTCCCAGGGAACGGGAGGAGAGATGCATAGAGAGAACCGTGAGGGGAAGGCGACCTGCTATTTGGGGGAGAGATCATTTGTTTCTAGGATGGATGGCAGAGGAGAGGAGGTGAGGAAGGTGATAAAAAATAGTCTCCCAAGGCCTAGGATATTTTTCTTATGTTTTTTTTTGGTTCTTTTCTGTCCATGCTTATACCGTTTTATCTCTGTCTAATCAAATATTAAAAAATATGCTTCTTTGGAATCAAGTTCTCCATCCCATTCCTTAGTATAGAAGTTATTGTGTATCAAATTTCAGTCTCTTCATCTTCACTTCCATTTATATTTTTTAACTAGAGTTCCTCTACATGTACGTCTTTCATTCTTTCATTGAATGGCATATGCATTTCCCTTTTATTACCTTGTAGTATTAGTTCTTGTTTAATTGTATTACATTCTAAAAAATAAAGTTATATCTCTTATGGTTTTAAAGATTTCTTTTAACCCTTCATACATTTCAACAAATTTTAATTAAACTTTAATATTTAAATTCCCATCAAATTAACCTGAGAATTTTACTATGTACCAATTGAATATATTTATGTTTCATCCAATAAAGATATATCATATGATGTTTGATGAAATTATAGTTTTCTAAATGCCTCTCAAATTTATTTAGGCATAATATTCATATTTTATCCTAAGTTTAATTGATCATTATTAACTATATTTCCATCCAATTTAACATCCATTAACCAATTGCATGATTACCTTATATCCTCATTTTTTTCATTTCTTTCTTAATATATTAATTTTTCAAAATATCAAATGATCAATGAACAAGTGAATGCGAGATGGCGACGCATCTGGGCTACGGTGTGGAGGTTGCGCGTGACCTGTGAGGCTACGTGCATGTTGTCCTTTCTTCTTGCATGTGTGCGCAGGGTTGCAGATTGGTGGCGCTTAGTCGTTCTTTGTGGTGGGGGGGTGTTTGATGCAAGAGAGGGAGGGTTTATTTAATTCCTTTTGTCGTTGTTCGTGGATTTTCTGCTTTGTGGTGGGTTGTGAAGATCGGGGTTTTTCTTTAGTTTCAACTGCCTTGTTTCTTTGTTGGTTTCGTTGGTCTGTAGCTTTCTTTGGCCTGTATGGGGGTGGCATGCTCATTCTCTTGGTCAAAGTGAAGCGACGGTTGGTGTGTTCTAGGGAGGGTTGTTTTTTTGTGTTCGGAGGTGTTCTTTGGTTTGGAGGTGAGGTTTTGGTTTTCCCTTCGAGGTTTTCTGTTTGGGGCCTTGCATGGCTCCGAGAGGGGTTTCATCTGGTAGGATGGAGTTGTCTTTAAAGGATACGGTGGCGGGAAGCAATCCATCAGTGCTTTTGCATGAGAATCTAATTTTCAGTGAGAATGGTTCTGGAATGGGTGAGCCTTCTTATTTGTCTGAAGGTTTTAGGCCTTCAAAGGTAAATGGGTGTCTTGCCAAGAGTGATAATAGGTTGATCGTTGAGATCCAACCTGAGTCTGTAGTGGATGATATCAATTATCTGTCAAAACATGCTTTGATCTGTAAGTTTTTTGGAGATTCAGGTGTCTTTTCCCTTTCTGGAATCATGGGTTCGACGTACATGGTGTTCAGAGGAGGATATGGATGTAATGCTAGCAGCCAATGGCTATTTTTAGGTGGTTTTTACTTGCATGTTAGACATAAATAAAGTTTTTGAAGGGGGGCCTTATTTCTACAATCAAGTTGGCCTTTTTATCAAGCCCTGACATGTTGGATATAATCCTGCAAAAGAGCTTCCTTCTTGAGTTCTGGTTTGGGTGAGGTTATTGTGGCTTCCTTTGGAATTCTGGAGAGAGGAAATTTTCAACTTAGTTGCAAGCCAACTCGGAAAACCAGTTGGTCCTTCAAGATAGACTATGGAAAAGAAGGTAATTACCTATGCTTGGGTATGTGTAGAAATTGATTTGAATAAGCCCTTGCCTGACTCCATGGAAATTTGACTGACTCCATGGAAATTCGGTTGGGATCAAGCTTGTGGATTCAACAACATGATTACAAAATGTTAATATTTTTTTGTTGATTGTGTCATGAATATGGGCATTTGTAGAGGATGTGTCCCAAATCTAAGCCTACAGGGGATTCAAAAATGGGGTTGGCTAGTGCACCTCCTAATTAAGATAAAGGGAAAGCTCCCATGAGGGACGATAAGGAGGTTTTCATTCCTATTAGAGCTTGTAACAAGGGTCGGGGCAAAAAGAGGACCTTTAAAGACAGACAAGCGGATGAGGTGTTCAATAGGTTTGATATTCTAGATGATCTAGAATAGTTTGATGGAACCATTGCTAATATGCCTATTGGCCAAGATCTTTTGGAGGTAGGGGAAGTAGGTGGAGATGAGAACAATTTCATTCAGACTGATCCATAGGAGGAAGCGGTTGGGGTGCATATGGTCATAGATACCTCCGCAGGGCCTACATATGAGTTAGGAGCAAGTGGATGCAAAGAAATGCAGGAGAGTTCAACTCCTACCTGCTCTATGTATTGCGTTGAGAAGGATTGGAAGGAGGGGAGAAAAGGAATGGGTACCCATCCTGTTATAGGAATTCATCAAAAATCCTTTAAAAAAGATGCTTTAGATAAGCCTCCTAAGGTGGGAAGGAAGAAAGACCAGGAAAAGTTGAAGCTAGTTGGAGAGACATTAGTGGAGTCTGGTTCTATGAAGACCATTGATTCCCACTTTTCTCTATCTCAAAAATGATTGTTCTTTCATTGAATGTAAGGGGGTTGAATAGCATCCCTAGATAAAAGGCTATTCATGAATTGATTAAGTCTTATTCTCCCATGTGGTATTTATTCAGGAAACTAAGTTATCTATTGATAGGATGTTCAACACAGTTGCTAAGATTTGGTCTAGATATCTTTGTCAATGCATTGGAGCTCAAGGATGTTTTGGAGGCTTAGCTTTTTATGGGATCCTCGCAAGTTGGTGCCACTTTGGTGGATTTCTAGCAGGTCTTCTATTTCCTTGGTGGCCACTTGTTGCGAGACTGGTGAGAATATCCTTTTCACTAATGTTTATACTTCAACTGATTTCATGGGAAAATTCTTGCTTTGGTCACATATTGGATATGTTCGTTCTCTTGCTCCTTTGTTCCCCTAGATTCTGGAAGGAGATTTTAAGGTTGGAAGAGAAGTGGGGAGGTAATCCCAGGCTTGACCCTTTTATGGGAATTTTGAGGAGTAACATTGAAATTTTGAAGGTGGATGTTATACCATCCAATGGTTTGTTCACCTAGAATAATAGAAGATGTGGGGTAGAGGCTATAGCAGAAAGATTAGACAGGTTTCTTGTGTCTTGCTTCTGGATGGTAGATAGTTGGAATACCAAGTCAAAGATTTTGGACTGGAGAGGTTCAGATCACTAGCCAATTGTTTTGTCAGCTGCTAAGTTTTGAATGACAAAGAATCCCTATTTTAAGTTTCAGCTTATGTAGCTGAGGGATGCTTCTCTTCAGGATCATATGATTTCTTGGTGGAGGGAAGGGAAGCCTTCTTATGACACCGCTATGTTTTCCTTTGTCAAGAAATTGCAATATGTTAAGTTTAAGCTAAAAAGGTGGAACAAGATGTGCTTTGGAAACCTCTTTGCAACTAAAAGAAATGCTCAACTGAGGGTGGACACCTTTACTCATCAAATCAGAGAGCAAGGTCTATTTGATGTTCTATATAGAGAAGAAGTTGTTGCACTAAGAGAATTGGAGGAATGGGAGCTTCGAGAGGAGATTTATTTGAAGCAGAAGGCTTAGATTGATTGGCTCTAGGAAGGGGACATAAACACTAAGTTCTTCCACAATATGGTGAAGGATAGAAGATATGGGAGTGTTCTCAATTCTCTCATGACATCTGGAGGGACTTTGGTTTCCTCTCATAGGGAGATTTCTTAAGAGGCCACTAGATTTTTTGGGAGTCTATTTTTAGAAGATTTTGATCTTGCTAGGGTTGAGGAGGATTTGGTGCTTGATTGCATTCCTTCCATTGTCATAGCTGAAATGAATGAGGCTCTCATTAAGCCTATTTTTCTATCTAAGATTGAACTAGTGGTGTTTGGAATGAAAAAGGGTAAAGCCCCAGGGCCAAATGGTTTTCTTATAGATTTCTTTCGAGCTTTTTGGGACATATTCAAGATGGATCTCTTTGAAGTGGTGCAGGAGTCTTTTAGAAATAAGCAGATGCTTAAGGCTTTGAATGCAACCTTTCTTGCCCTCATTCCAAAAAAGGAAGGAGCTAAATCTCTTAACTCCTTTAGACCTATTGCTTTGTGCAATGTGACGTACAAAATAATAACAAAATTGATTGTTGAACGGTTAAAGCCATGGATCAGTAAATTAATCTCCAAGGAGCATTGGGGATTTGTTACCAGAAGATAGATTTTGGATGGGATTATCATAGTTGTCGAAGCTATGCATTCCATGGCTACCTCTAAGGAGAAATCTATGTTCATAAAGCTAGATATGGCCAAGGCTTATGACAGGGTTAGATGGAGTTTCTTGCAAAAATTTCTCAGGGCCTTTGGTTTTGGGAGTGAGTGGATTAGCTAGGTAATGAGTTGTATTACCTCACCTTCTTTTGTTGTCCTGATTAATGGTGAGCCTACAAACTTATTTGGTGTGGCTAGAGGCCTTAGGCAAGGGGATCCTCTTTCCCCTTACCTATTCATTCTGATGGCCGAAGGTTTGGGGAGATTTCTCAAGTCTCAAGCTAGGCAGGGTCTAATTCAAGTTTGGAAGTGGGGGCATGACATTCCTCCTTCTTCCCACCTTCAATTTGTGGATGACACTACTTTGATGGGTATGGCTAGAATTTAGGAGGCAGTTAGTCTTCAAAGAGCTTTGGATATTTATGTGAAAGCATCAAGAACAAAGATTAATGAATAAAAGTCCCTATTTTTTTCTTCAATACCCCTACTCTTATTCAAGATCGTATTGCTTGGATCCTGAGGTTTCAAATTAGAACTCTTCCTTTTGTATACCTGGGAATTTCTCTTTCAGACCATAGATTACCAAGGGGTAAGTATCTTGGTGGAGTGGAAGGGAAAGATGTACCAAGATACAATTTGTCAGGAAAGTGTTCCATGATTTGGGATACTCTGAAGAGGGGACCATAGTTAGTTAAAAGGGTCTTTTATGGATTTGTAATAGGGGCTCAAAAGCTTTGTTCTAAGTGGACTCTTGGGATGGGTTCCCTCCTATCCTATCTCAGTACCCTCACCTTCAACCTCTTTGTGATAGCTTTCTTGCAGTAGGCTGGAGTAAAGTTGAGGATTTTAAGGTGACTTTAAGGGTGGGTCATGGTGAGGTAGCTAGATGGAAAGAACCCAGTGAATGGCCTCTAGAGGGTTCTAAGGAAGAGAGGGAGGCTCTTGCTAGGATACTAGCTGGTAGAGTGTGTACCTCTCTGAGAGGAGCTAATATCCTTTATTGGGGACCTAATCCGAAGGGAAAGTTTTATGTGGCATCTAGCTATCAAGAGATGGAAAGACAAACTTTTGATAAGATGGGAATTTCTTGATGGAAGCATGCTTGGAATAAGTCAGCTTGGCCCAAATGTAATTTTTTCTTGTGGCTCATGGTGCAAAATAAATGTCTTACCTCGAAAAATCTTTAGAATATGGGTTTTCATGGGCCTTCTATCTATGTTTTATGTAATAAAAGTGAAGAAAATAGCTCACACCTCTTTTTCCAATGCTCTTTCACCAGAGTTATTTGGCATTGGTGGTGGGGAGATTGGAAGCATGCATGTGTTCATGCTAGCTCTCTGGTTTAGTTTTGGAATAGTCTTGGTAGACCTCCTTCTAACACTCCCTTTCTTTATGTGGCTTGGAATATTGGTCCAGGTTTTATTATCTGGCAGGTGTGGTTGGAAAGGAGCCATGAGATATTTCAGGATAAGTTGAAGATGGTGCAAAAGGTGTGGTTGCAAGTAATAAATATGCTTTAGGAGACCCTAGCTGCAAAGTGTGATCTCACTGAGGATATTGATCTTGGATATGTGCAAGTGGTTCAAAATTTGAACATTTTATGTGTATCCTTTAGTGGTGCTCTTTGCAAGAAACAACATGTTAGAAGCGGGCAAGGTAAAAAGAAGGTTTTTTAGGAGGGCAAGTGGTCCCCCCCCCTCTGGGAACTCTCAAGATAAATACTGATGGGTCTCCTAGGGGAAAGCCCGGGCATGCTGGGGTTGGAGGAATTGGCAAGGGTAGCTCTGGTAAGGCTATTTTCTTCTTTTTAGAATATAAGGGGCTACAAACCAATAACTACATGGAGGCTCTTTCTATCCTCTTGGCTCTTGAAAAAGGATGTGCTCTTGGCTGGAGCAAGATTATCTGTGAGTCTGATTCCCAGGTTGTGGTGGATATGTTGAATCTGCAACAAATAGAGGATGTGGATTAACATTTGGCGGTGGTGGGTAGACAAATTCTTAGTCTAAGTTCTTCTTTGGATGCAGTATCTTTTTGCTATGTTCCCCATGAGTGGAATAGGACTACTGATTGCCTGGCTAAGTGGGATTTTGATTGCTTGGAGGGATGGCAGGCAAGAGATTGGGTTCAACTATCTTTGGATTGTGTGCATGATCTCGAGAGTCTGGTCAAGGAAGACATGTATGATTAGTTGTGCCCCTTTTGGGGGCTTATTTTTGTTGGTTTTCGGGTTTTGTTTTCTTTTCCGGTCTTGTGGCCCATGCTCATTGTACTTTGTTGGCTGATTTAATAAATTTTTACCCCTTTTTCCAAAACAATAAAAATAAATTCAAAATATCATCCTTTACAATCAAGAATATTCTTATTTCAAATTTAAATATTTTAGTTTTGAAACTAAGGTTAGTGGTCCCTCAAATTATTTATTAATTGTAGCCTTAATGATAAATAGATCTTGTTCATGATAAGGTTTTCTTGTAATTTTTTTTGTTTAGAATGCACCCTTCCTACTATGATCTAGTGTTAGGAATTCATTTTTTGGAGTACTACTACTTCTATGTCTACCCAAGAACTATTGATTTTAACTCCTTTCTAAATTGATTCTTAAACTTTATCATATTCACATACTTTGTCAACTAATTTTATCAAATTTTCTTGTGTTATATTTTTATGTGGATATTTATTTATTCAAATTCTTCCTTGTTATTTGAGTGGCATAATGACTATATACCGTTATTCATATATTCTAATTATTTTTAGCAACAACCATGTTGTAGCACACTCTATTGAGGCTTCATTGGACATCTTCATTTTTCTACGATTTCATTCATTTCTTTCTTGGATTTGTTTCAACCATCTTTATTCTTCAATTTTCATCATATAAGCCACTTTAATCTCCTTAAAATATTTTGTTGTCTCCTTTTATATAGGTATTTTTTATTTAGATTTTCATTCATTTTTGTAGTCATAATTAATGGCTCGCTCTAGACTTGACTTTAGTGGTTGCAACCTTTTAGGATTCCCCCATTTCTTTTTTAACCCCTAGGTGCCTAACCCCTCTTACAAGATAGGACCTAGTGGATGTTACTACCTATTTCTATTACTATAATATCATTAATATTCATGTTCTTGTGGTATTCTACACCCCTATATTTATTTCGTGTTTCTATAATTATCTTTATTATACAATACAAAGTAGGATCCCAACAATGGAATCAAATGTTGATAATAAAATGTAGTCCTAAGGTGCATACCACGTATGTTCGATGAGTTAACCCTAGGGTGATGTAGTAAGATGGAAATTAGAAGAGTGTTGTAATTATCATTATATAACATAAATAGTCAAATAATTTTACACATTCATTGACACCATTAAATAGGCTTGTCCATCTATTCATATCATATTACTTTATACAATGCACATATTTTATTGTAAGCATAGATATAAAAATCAAATATTCTTGGAGAGTTTCTATTATAACTTCCTCACATATCCTTGTGTCTATATTCAATATGATCTTACTGAAACATTTTATATTCTTGGATTTTTGCAGGGTTTTTTGCAACATGGATTGACATTGAATTATAACTTTAATTGACTCTAAACAAATGAAATTTTTAATTTTTAAAATGTGCTGTTAAAAAATGAAAAGATTTAAGAGCATGGTTTAATAATATGAAAATTTGAGATATAAGTAGAAGATTTGTTATCATAGATATAGTCCTCCCCATTAGATAGTGGTTTAATTTATTTTTTTAACTAGAACAACTAAATACAAACATAAAAAATAAATAAACTAATGATTATATTAATTACATATAATAATTAAAACAATAAAAATAAATTCAAATCTGATTGTATTCCTTAAAAGATAGTGTCTAGTAACAATTCTTTTTGATCTCTCTCTGTAATTCAACAACTCTTCTTGATCTCTTTATAATTATAAAATGAAAGTAGAATAATAACAATGAATAACAATCATTACTTTTAAAGTTCACAAACAATTAAAAATCTTAAAGTTACTATTAAGTTGAAAAATTAAGTTTCAAAATTGATATTAAAAATATTCAAACAAAAAATTAAAAATATCTTTAAAAATCATTTATATTCTATCTTTTATAAATATTTTAAATTAATATATATATAAAATATAATAAAAGAACTAAGGATATAAATTATAAATGGCAATACTATATTAATGATATAGATTCTATATTATAAATTAAAATATTATTTAATCTTTCCTATTTATTAATAATTTAAAATGTTAAAAATTGTTTAATAAATTTTAAAACTATAAAATATGATTTAAAATTGAGAAAAAGGTCCAAAGACCATTAAATTTGTACGGCTTTTTGCAACGTGGAATTTTTTGTACTGAGTATTTGAATGATCTTGCGCTTGATCAAAGGAAAGATGCAATTTTTTCATTTCAACTTGGCAATGCGTGCTTTGGTTGGGATTTTTCCCTGACAACTGTTGATCGTGCATAGGATGAATGCTATTGATAGAAAACAAGACACCACATCATAACCTCAATGGTGACTGTGAAACAAAATGGAAAATGAACAAGGTCAAAATACATTGACCGGTCAGAGCTTAGTGTGTGATACTTAAGCCTGACCCTCTCGAGATTATTTTTGGTGACAATTTTCCTGGAAATATATATATATATAGTATGTATACCAACTATCGCCAATGTTGTAAATGCAACGGTTTTCAAAGCTATTTTTCACTAGATTGAAATAGTATAGGGTCAAGACTATTCCACAATGAAAATAATGCTACCCTATCATTGTTCATTGTACTTGTACATAAGTACATAGATTATAAATTTATCCATCAAGATTAGGATGACCATGTTATGCTATTTTTTTTTTTTGTTACTTGCTATTATTAGTGTGTGCTACAAAATTGTGCTAAATTTGTCTCCGTAACTTAAATGCAAAAAAATTGTAAATGTAGCACTGACATATGTCTATGCCTTTCAACCTATGGCTTCCGAATTTGGGTTCCATGACCTTACAAATGGTGATAGCGGATGTAGAAAGGGTTCATTAGACAAATTGAATATATGAAAATCAAAATATTGGTAGTTGATAGGGTTGTATAGATTTATTTTGAAAGGTTAGTTTCTATCTTTATTAGAATTTCATTGCAAAAATAAATAGAAAATATGTTCATTATTAGATTGTTTTTTCTTGAATTAACTTGTGTATTCATTGTTTATTCCTTCCTTCATGTCTATCAAATAATCAATTATTACATTACTTGGTAATAGTACATTGTTAGACTTGGGATAGATGATAAATTATATTATTAACTAGACCTTATCATTTCTAGTAGATTAGTCATCTCTTAAGTAAATTGATAGGTTCTATCAATTTTAATAACCTTCATCATATTCGATTCATATATTGTTCACTCATATCAATTTTTTTTTCTTTTCTATTTATATTATCATTTCTTGTATGTCAAATGAGAAATTGAGATTATTCATTGATCATTTTTCTTATTAATGTTTTTCATGATCTTTGTGTTAGTTGGATTAATTCACAATTATAAATTTATTTGATTCATTCAATGGTTAATGGACTTGATACATAACGTGTATAGCATTGAATCATAAGTATATCATCTAGTTGATTATAATATGATACACATAAAAAAGTGTTAATAATAGGAGAAATCTTTCTTTAGCTCTTTTCTATAATTTCACTATAAAGTGAGAGGAACCCATATAGATTAACCATAGTTGTCTATTTTATGTATTTACCAAGCTATCAAGAAATCAGTTGTGAGTTAAGCCTAGACGAAATGCATTATTATTGGTTAACAAAATATGATTTGGAGAAAACTCAAGTTGTCAAACTACGGAGTCTCTGCGCATTACGTAGGCAAGGTCATCAGAGATGAGCCCTCGAGGAATAGATCTCGCCCCTAGGTCTTGTTCTCCCTTTTTTACTTTGAAATTATTATTGATATATCATATCTACATAACATGTTATTTGAATTATGTTTTAGATTATTAATAATTTATTAGAACTAATTAAGTCTATCTTGATGTTGGGAATTCCATGTTTCCATTTGAAAACCTACTAAGATTACCTAAGAAATTTAGTTACTTAACTAAATATTATAATCTATAATTGGTCAAATGTTATGCTTTTTAGGAATTGTGTGCTTTATAAATAAAATTTTGTGAGTTAGTCTTGAGTTGTGGTCTAAATTTGGAATTTGTGTCATGTCCTTAGCTGTGTTTTTGGTCTGCTAATTTTGGGCATTACATATTATAAAATTGACTAGTGGTAAATAATAATATATCATTCAAACTTGAAATTTAAAAATATAGTGTAGACACATAAAATTGACCTAGGTCTGCAAACTCAATTTTCTCACCAATTCCTCTAAACATAATTTGATTATGTCCCTCTGACCAAATTCAACTATTAATTAAATAATGACCAATTATTTAATTAATTCGGCTCTCTTGTTCTTCTTGACTATTTTAATAAATCACATTTATTTAAATACACCACTAATGTCTAAAGTGCTCTTTAAATTAAATAAATTATTAAATTTATTTAGTCCACTATTCCCTCTTGATTATTTAAATAAATTAATTTTATTTAAATATGTCTCTAATATTGAAGTCTTCTCATAATTAAATAAATCCCCCACAATTTATTTAATTATTAACCCACTTCTTGCACAACTAAATAATTTAGAATTAATTATTTATTTGGGTTTTCCCTCTTTTTAAGTAAATAATTTTATTATTATTTACTATCACATGAATTCACCATTTTCAATTAAATTAAAATAGCATTTCCCTCCAAAAATTAAGTAATTTCTAAAATTACTTGATTTTCTAACCCATTCTTTTTCTACTTACTAAATCGCATCTCATTGTCACACATGTTCTCATTCCTTGATTTAATTTCTTAAATTAAATCTTATCCACTCGTTTCAAATTTCACCCTAAAGTTTCCCTAACCCTAATTAAGGGGTTGTTATTTTGAATCTTGATCATTGATTCTAGGGCACTTCTCAATTTTTTTTATCTCGGTCATTCATCCAAAATTGCATTGTCTATAAAATGACAATTTTATCCTCATTTTGACATCTCTTAATATCTGGCAAAATCTTGTATCTTGCAATTCTTCAATCTTGCATTTGCTTGTCTTTGTCATTTGACTATTTAGTTTGCATGTAGGATTTAATTCTCTTGCATAATCATTTGAATCCTTCAACACTTGTTTAGGACTAGTCATAATCGTAGATTGCTCATCATAAATCTGAGGGCAATCTCATATTTTCAGCCAGTTAGAAGGTGTAATGGAGGTCAGCCATGGAGCATGAAGACCTTGCGTGAGATTGTTTCATTCATTTTTCATTTGAATCCTTTGCACTCCATTATTGCTTTGGGTTTTTATGTTACATTGGTGAACCCGACTGCTTTTCAAACACATTTTTTGTAGATTTCCATATGACCTTTTGTCATTTTTGCAGGTACAGGTGTATGGGATGCTACAAATGCCATTTTCTGTGATGCAAGTGCTCTGTCACACCACATCTATCTTCACAAATGATGCAAGTATTCTGTCATGATGCATCTAACCCATTGAACGACACATCTGACTTCACACACCGCATTTGACAAAAAATGAGTCACATTCACCTTACCGAGCCACATTCGCCATTCAAAATGACGTATTTTCTATAGCGAGCCGCATTCACTCTGTTGTGACATAATCGACTAGTAAAGAATTGCCTTTTATTTTTCTAGATTTCTTACTTTTTTCTGTTTCAATAGATTACATATTTTTGGATTACTAATTTGTGTGTGACAACATGTGGCTAGCTAGAGTCTAACCCCTTTGTTTGTCTATTTTTATAAATCTAATCAAACAAATAAAGTGCATTACACTCATTAGTTAAAATGAACACTCATACATTTTCATTGGGCTAAAAAGAACACAACCATGCATGTTCACTCATTGGATTAAAAATAATAATCACACATTTTCATTGGGTTAAAATGAAATCTTGATTGCTTCATAATATAAATGGATAAAATGAACCCTTTCTTGATCACACTACAAATAGTTAAAATGAACATGTGTCTGAGGTGTTTTGTGATTCAGTAATGATCTCGGTAGCGTGTATGCAATTCTCTTGTGCCTTGTGCGATATGGGGAAACAAAAACACTAAAGAGTTGGTTACTTTATCACCCATTCATATTTCAATTTGGGATAAAAATGAACAATCTTGCTAGTGTGAGTCTAGTACACAACATGTGTTCTCTCTTTGTTTAGGCAAACAAAGATTGATTGAACTATGAGTGTACTTACTCGCTATTGTTTACCTTAGAAACTGGGCCTATCTTAGTGGGAAAAAGTACTCACCCTAAGGCGACTCAAACTAACAATGAAGCTCTTTGGCCGAGCTACTCCCAACCGATATAAAAATGTGAATCCTATTGGAAAGCTTAGGATTACGAGTGTGAATTTGTCACACAAACAAAGTAGAATTCCCCAAAAACCTATTGAGTCTAACCTCTTCAGGCTGAAATTACTGCTTTAAAAAATCTTAATCTTTTTCCCCATGTGTGGCCACTCGAACAGGTTCCCAAACTAAAATATTTTGTATAGGGGCCAAAAAACTTTTCTATTATTTGGTGCATCAACGGTCGTTGTGAAGGCACACACATTTTCGTAGCTTTTAGTAGAGATGATCAACCTGCCATGGGAGATTCATGGGGGTTGGAAGCTTGGTTGCCCTCAGAAGTGAGTGCACTATAAGGGGGATCCCGTGGGGCCAAGCTTCTGAATTCATCCGCTAAGAATATGTGGTTGGAGTAAAATCCACATGGGATCCAAAAGAATATAGTATTTTCAGCCACAAGAATTGTACATGTTTTCTATGTGTTTGTTTACAAATTTTTCAAGATAATGTGTTTTGCCAAGTGTCTTCAGACAAAATGAACAAGTCAACATCATCTTCAAATCTAAAATTATACTTCAAAACTGAAACACATTTTTCAATCTACCAAATTTTTTGGCCACAAATTAAACTTCGCGACACATCTGCCATATTAAACCACAATTTTTGAATTTTGAGCCACAATCAATTTGTTGCACCACATTTGTAATCTTAAACACCACAATTGTCTATCATATACCGCATTTGATATATCAAATACCGCAATTGCTCTATCAATCCGCATTTGCCTATTGAGATGTCACAATTGCCTATTTCGTGACACATCTTCTCTATTGCAACACATTTGCTATGACACATTTTCCTATAACGTAAAATTTCATTCATTGCCAACAAACCGAGGCTCAACCTGTCCATACAAGATTCCAAACATCTTCCTCTATTGTTTATGTCCACAACCAGAGTAGGAATTGCTCAACTTCCATCATGCTTGCATTATAGGTTGCATTCTTAGCCTGCCATAGGGTTCCATTGCATTTCCTTAATTGCATTGTTAGGATTTACCACCATTTTAGGCACTCATTTTGAAGATTTTAGGAGTATATTCCTTATCATCCTTTGTCAAACTTTTTCCTTCAAGAGTAGGTTATCATTGAACTTGATCAAACCGTTTATTTTCATCATTTCCTTTTGTGAACAATTTCCCACTCATTATTCTAGTCTGGAAACTTCACTTTGTCCTCCTTAGTCCTTTTACAAGTCCATTGACATTCCCAAATTGAGATATTGCTTAAAACTTTGTATGGTTAAGTCTACATCTCCTTAAGTTTGCCAACATTAAGTGCATCTTAGAATCTCTTACATTTGTATTAGTCTCCTTTGCATTCATCATTCAATAGCATATCCCTTATTCCAAAAAACCCAAAAACACAGTGTCATAACATTTGCATATTTAGGTCATCCTCCATCATCCCCAAAGTTGAAATTTTTTTTTTATGGTTGAAACTGGATTATAGAGAAAAATATGACTCATGGATTCTTTTGGACAAGACACCAACCTTTACAAATTCTCCAATGACATAAATGCCAATAACAAAAATTTCCCTAATGACATGAATGCAAATACAAGCATGGGAAATTCTCTCACTAATCCGTTCAGTGAGATGACCATTCCATCCTCTTCACAAAATCCTTTTAAACAATTCGTTCATAGAGATGCAAATGGGCAAGTCTTTGAAGAAGACATACAAGTTGCTGCCCAAAATCTTGATGTACCTTCCTTTGTGGAAGATTTAGTCTTAAATGACTCACCCAGATATTTAGCCATGCTCCTAGACCAAGGGGCTAGGTTACCAAAAGGATTTGACATCAACACTCTAAGAGTAGTATCTCTCTTTCCTACCAATCAAAAAAGCCAATCACACAATGCAAACAATAATTCCATGGGAGCTACCACACAAAATGTCATCAAAACTATTAATGCTACCTCCCTTGGTCATACTACCACCCATACCACAACCAATGCACCCAATTTGGTCAACACAACATCTATTGGGGGATCATCAACCCAAACAAACAACACATCATAGTCCATCCCTCGACAAACATCCACAGTTTCTTCAGAAACTATTGGATCAACCATGGGTATCAACACATCAAACCTCTATGGGGCATGATCTACCTTTATGGGGGCATCAAAAAACCTCATATTAGGTTCCTCTAATGCAATGGCAACAAAATCATCAAACCCTTTTGGTAGGAATAAAAAAAGAGTTTTCATTCAAGGAACTTAACCTAATGTCCCAAATTCATCATAGGTCAACACCAGCATTCCCTTGAGAAAAAATACTAACATTCCACAAAGCCATAATTATCTATTTCGGCAAGGCAATCAAGGCACCCAATATTCCACTCCTTTTGAGCATCAACATGCTCAAGGCTAGAAAGGCCTTCAAATTCAATCCAACATGGTTGGATCCCACATCCCAATCAATGCTTCTCAAGTCCATACACAACAACACATCCCTCATCAAAACATTCATTTCCAAAAACCGCCAAATTTGAACACCCAATTTTCTCACCAACAACAACTTCCAAATCAACACATCTCATCACAATAGGTGGGTACTCAATCCATGCCTATCACCAACTGGTGTGATGCTACTAACAACCCAATTGTGAAGACACTCACACTCAAACTTGTTGCTCTTCAAACATAGGTGGAAACCTTGGAATAGTCAAACAAAAATTCTTACATGTCATATGACCTATGTCCATATCCGTTTGACACAACCTTGTATATGCCACCATTTCCTCCTGGATACGTGGTGCCATATTTCCCTAAATACAAAGGCAAGGCATATCCCATCAAACACATCTGATAATTTACTACCAGTTGCATGGACATTGCGTATGAACACACCTATTTAATGAGGCTCTTCTCTAGGAGTCTCATAGGGCACACACTAGAGTGGTTCACACAATTGCCTAAAGGAATCAAATCATGGGATGAATTGGCAAACAAGTTTGTTGAAAACTATACCTATAACATTGATACAGATATTGACATTGCCTCCTTATGCAAACTCACTCAAGAGGATGAAGGAGATACCTTCATCCCATTCTTCCAAAGATGGAGAACTCTAGCAAGCCGATGTCCTATGGAGATACCTGAAAAAGGAAAAAGTCACAATGTTTGTACAAAATGTCCTCGGCCTGCTAAGATATAGCTTACAAGTCCATTTTTGTACTACCTTTACTGATCTTGTTGAAAAAGGTGTCCAACTTGAAAAATCCTTACTTGCCAAAGGCGAACTTAAGTATGGTAGAAAAACAATCAACACTACCACAAACACTAACCCAAGTGCTTCCAATGACAAAAAAAGATATTGGGTTAAAAATAAACACATCACCAATGATGGTGTGCTTGATGCTAAAATAGTCAACACAAGTCATGTACTCACAATCAAAGGAGTTCAAACTTAGAATGCACCTGTGACTGCACCAACACCAACTACTAATTCCATTCAAAACAATCCTGTGTAATCAACCCAAAGGCAACCTCGTCAGACAAAGCAATTCCCAAAATGCACATACACCCCTTTGGGTGAACCCATCGAAATTAGAATAAAGAAACTTATCCAAATTGGTTTCATAACCTTGGAAGAACCTAAACCATATGATCCTGGTCAGTTTAAGCCATCATGGTGGGATGACAATGCTTTCTGTGACTACCATCGTGTTAAAGGGTATAAAACTTCCTCTTATCGCCAAATCAGAAATCATGTCCAAGATCTTATTGAAAACCACACCATTGAGTTGGGAGGTCAACTATTTGCATCTAATGTGGACCATACCATCCATAAGAACCCACTATAGGACCATGGCTTAGGTAACCCCTCCTCATCCGACACAAAGAATAATAACAATCAAGGAAACTACGCCCATGCTGCTTACACCTAGTCCAATGGTACCATCATTAATAATATTTGCATTGTTGATGAAGATAAATGCATCAATACCATTACTATTCAAAAGACCAAAAAATGCAATGTCACTACACACAAAGGCAAGGTCACCATCTGAGGCCCTTCTACTTGTCAACCCAAAATTACCATACCAGGCCCATCTGTCAAGAAGCTAATACCCAATCCGAAGTTCAACCTTATCGAGCAATTAAATAAGACCACTGCCCAAATTTCCATCCTAGAATTACTTCGCATTTCACCAATGATATTGATAAAGTCTTGCAAGATTCTTCGATCCCAAACGATATTGATGTCAACCATTTTGAAACTATGGTAAGATATTTGACTTCACCTCATCACATTACCTTTTCAAATATGGACTACTCCTCACCCAAGCCATCTCATAACGATGCCCCACATATTGAGGTTTTCGTCCATAAGCATAAGGTTAGATGAGTCCTAGTAGATGACAGAGCAGGATTGAACATCTTCTCTTTAAAATTGGTTAAGGCTCTTGGCTTCTCTAAGGCATGTGTAGATTTTACCAAGAGTATTGTGATAAAAGCATATGATGATGAGGAGTGTTCTTCTAAAGGCATCATCACCCTCCCAATTCATGTGGGACCATTTATCATAGACACAACATGCCAAGTCCTGGATCATGATATGTATTACAATATCTTACTTGGTCGCCCATGGATTCATGCCTTAAAGACCATCCCCTCCACCTACCACCAATGTCTGAAGTTCCCCTTTGACGACACCAAAATTACTATACCAAGAGATCCCAATACTTTTCAATATTGAGAGCTACTGCTGAGCATCAAGTGCCTATCAATCGAGAAGCTTCAACATCCACTTCCTCTAAATACATTGAACCATCCACACTTACCAAGACATCCATATCCACTCTATCAACTTCCACCACATCATCCTCCTCGGTCTCCATACCAAGTATTGAATTTAAGATCTATGACATGGGTTGTGGAGAATTCAAATTGAATATGGCTTATTGTATCACAACAATACCTAAGCCACTTAAGGTCTATGGCCGACCTTGTTATGGAGTAGAGCCTAAGAATTTTTTTAAGGTTCCTTCAAAGATGGTATTAAAATTATGGGGAGACATGAGTAATGAGGCCATTATCAACATAGTTGATTGGCTCTACGAGGACCCAAAAGGACAACCCCCACTTCCAGTAAATTTATATGGTAAAGGGTATGAAATCTGCAAAGCACAAGGTTTTGATGGAACTAGTGGATTGGGGCCTAACAACACTGGAATCAAGGAGCCTATCATTATTTCTCCTAGACCAAAGTATCTAGGGCTAGGGTTTGAGCAACTTAGAATTGATGATCGACATACCTATGTACTTTCAAGTAAGGACGTAATGACTCCTGAAAGTGTCGAGACATGCGAAGAGTCCCCTACTGAAACTGACTCTCATAAATGGGAATGGGGATCTGATAAAACCCTAAGTGACTATGATATCGATGAATTATTCTTAGAACCTGACCAAATCCCTTTTGAGGAAAGATTCAACCAAATGTACAACATTGACCCTATTAATCGTCATTCTAAACATAAAGAATGGATAAGCATCCCTTAGAACCTAAATGAGCATAAACCATCACCGGTAACATCTACATCGTCCTACCCCATTCTTGTGCCCACTCAGGATCCTGACATACCTGAGCATACTGAACATGCCTTAGAATTACCATCGATTGATCATGATGTTGATCCATTTGTCCCATACTATGACCAAGAGCATAACTCATCTGACTCTGAAGATGGTTCATGGATCAAATCTGTCTAGGAAAGTGAGAATTCCGCCTTCACACTTGAGGCTTCCATCTACATGATTTCTGCATCGTCCCCTTCCTTTACCAACATTGATGATGGAATTTCCTTTGTCTACCCACAACTCATTGACTGGGACCAAGAAGACCCACCTGCTATGGATATCTTTCAGAATGATGAGGCCATTGCAAAATTTATGGGACTCAGTGAAGGCATACCAAGTGGTGATCACAAGGTAGGATTCTCTATTGATTTAGATTGTGCAACATACTTCGGGGAGACTGTGTAATCCTCTAGTCATAGAAATATAAAAAAAAAAACAAAAAAAAACATGTCTTTAGGTGAAAAATGCAAGGCACCTTCTAACAATACAATAGTAAAAACAAAGGATGTATCCAAAGGTGAAAACCTCTCTAAGGTGCCTAAGGATGGAAGATTGGACTTTATTCCCATGACACAGGAAAAATCAACAATGCTTATTGAAGACACCATAGAAGTTAACATAACTACACCAAAGAATCCCAAAATGGTTCTCCTTGCCACATCATTGACAAAAGAAGAAAAACCTGAATTCCAACAATTATTCTCAGAAAGAAAAGTTAACTTTGCATGGTCATATGCCGACATGCCTTGTTTGGATCCAGAATTAGTATTGCATCATCTTCCTTTGATTCCAAGTATCAAACCAATCAAACAAAAGTTAAGAAAAATGCATCCACAGATTGCACTCCTTGTGAAAGATGAACTTAAGAAGTTATTGGATGTTGGATTCATAAGATCAATCAACCATGCTGATTGGATTTCCAACCTTGTCCCCATCACCAAGCCAAATGGAAAAATCTGCATTTGTATGGATTTCAAAGATTTAAACAAGGATTGTCCCAAGGATGATTTCCCATTTCCGAACATAGACATCATTTTTGATCTTACTGCTAGATACGAGATGTTGTCCCTCATGGATGTTTTCTCAGGCTACAATCAAATATGCATTACCCCCAAATATTAGCACAAAATGACATTCACATACCCATGGGGGACATACTGCTGGAATGTCACGCCTTTCAGTTTAAAGAATGCAGGTGCCACATATTAGAGAGAAATGCCAAAAATATTCCATGATCTTATGCATACCTTAATGGAAGATTATTTGAATAAACTCTTTGACACAAAAGATCATCTCAGGGCCCTGGACAATTTTTTTAGGCTGCTAGAAGAATACAAGGTTTGTTTGAACCCAAAGAAATGTGTTTTTGGGGTTACATCAGGAAAATTGTTGGGTAACATAGTTTCAAGATGAAGCATAGAGGTCATTCTCACAAAAGTGCAAGCAATACTAGACATGCCTCCCCTAAGAGGAATAAGCAAGTTAAGGACACTTCAGGGCAGATTGTAGTCAATCCGACGCTTCATTGCACAACTAGTAGATAAATGTCAACCATTTCAGTACCTGTTGTGCAAAATTATCCCCTTTGTGTGGACAAAAAATGTCAAGCAAACTTTCAACAAATAAAAGAATATCTATTGACACCATCTGTCTCAATGCCTCCAATTGAAGGAAAACCTCTGATCTTGTATGTCCCTGCAACCACTAGCGCATTGGGTTCATTATTGGCACAAAATGATCATGAAGCAAAGGAAAGAGTCATAAACTACATCAATCACACACTGATCGAATATGAACTCAATTACACATCTATGGAACGTGCTTGTCTTGCAGTTGTCTTTGTGGCCTAGAAGCTAAGACATTACATGTTGAATCACCAAACACAATTGATAGCAAAGATTGATCCATTAAAGTATCTTTTGAGTTGGGTGACATTAACAGGTCAACTAGCAAAATGGTTCATGATTTTGAGTGAATACGACATACAATATGTTGAGCGAAAGGAAATAAAAGGACAAGTAATAGCCAACCAATGTGCTAATGAATCTATCCAAGGCACTCATCCATTAATAGTTAATTTCCTTGATGAGTCTATATTTCATGTAGAACCTTCATCACCTTGGAATCTATATTTTGACGGGTCCCATACTAGTCATAGCTTAGGAGCAAGTATCTTGTTCATCACATTGCAAGGGGATTCCATTCCTAAGGCATTCTAAATCACCTTCCCTTCTACTAATAACATTGCAAAATATGAGGTGCTAGTCACATGACTTCAAATGTCCATAAAATGGAAAATTTAGACACTACTAGTTTTCAAAGACTCTCAGTTAGTCATTAATCAAGTGAATGATGATTATGAAACAAAGGATGAAATATTGTTACCTTACAAGTGGATGATTGATAGCTTCATAAAATATTTTAGTATGATCACTTTTGAACAGATCCCCAAGGCACAAAACAAGGCAGCCAATGCAATGGCAACTATTGGATCTCTCTTAGACATACCCAATAACGTGTCACAATTTGAGTTCTTAGTGGACCAAATATTGATTCCTGCATATGAAATGCTGAAGTCAGAAATGGTTTGTGATCTTGTTGGTCCCAAATTGCCCTGGTATCAAGACATTTACGATTATCGTAAGTCCCAAACCTTTCCACCCAATCCATCGAATAACCAAAGAAAATCCTTCATCTGAAAAACTGCCTAACACACCATCATCAGTGACACCCTATACTGTCGTAGCTTTGACAACACCCTTCTTCACTGTCTCGACACCGAAGAAGACCAAACAAATTTATGTGAGGTTCATGAGGGTACATGTGGATCTCATTTTGAGTGGCCCAACTTTAGCTAAGAAAGTCACCAGGCTAGGGTATTAGTGGCCGACATTAGAAAAAGATGCTATTCAGTTTGTCAAAACATGTCAAGAATTTCAGGTTCATAGTGATCTAATCCATGCACCTACATAGGAGTTGAGACCGATCACTTCTCTGTGACCCTTCACACAATGGGGACTCAACCTCATGGGAAAAATGCATCCATCCTCCTCCAATGGCCATAAATTCATCATCATCACCACTGAGTACTTTACTAAGTGGATTGAAGCTGTTCCCCTCACTTACATCACCGATAAGCAGATTTCAGAGTTTATCCTTAATTATATCATCTGCCAGTATGGTGTTCCACAATCCATCATCATAGATAACGATCATCCATTCAAAAATCAAGACGTTCATGAGCTTTGTGAGCAATTCCACATCCAACACCATTTTTTGCAAGGCGTCAAGTTGAGGCATCAAATAAAACAATTCTTCGCATTCTTAAGAAGACCGTCAACAATTTTTGCCAAGATTGGCATCTACAACTCAATCCTGCCTTGTCGGCCTACCATACCAGCATCTGCACACCCACTGGAGCCACTCCATTTTCCTTGGTCTATGGATTTGAGGCCTTATTGCCCATCGAGGTCAAAATTACTTCTCTCCGAGTCTCCTTGAAAGGAATGATCGACAATGAAGAGTACAGATAGTCTCACCTACATGAGTTAGAAATGCTACAAGAAAGAAGACAAAATTCCTTGAACCACTTACAGGCATATCAAAATCGTCTCTGCAGGAGCTACAAAAAAAGAGTGATGGTCAGAAAGTTTGAAATTGGTGACCTGGTCCTCATGCAAAATCCAATAAAGTAGGTTGATCATGAGAAGCCGAGAAATTTTGAGCCTAATTGGCTCGATCCTTATATTATAACTGCAACATTCGGTTTTGGTGCTTATCAGTTAGCCATGCCTGATGGAGAACAATTGACATAAACCATCAATAGTTTACATCTACGAAAGTTCTACACATAGCATCAAAGAGCTTGGCTAAAACCTTAAAAATACAAAAAAATTGTCACCTTGATGAAAACCTAGAAAATAGGCATCTTGGTGACACCAAAACTAAATTAAAAAATGACAAAAATAGAAAAAAGAAATAAATTCGTCCAATAGTGAAAACCTGAAAAACATGCACTTTGGTAAGTACCATGGTGAAAACCTGGGAAACAAGTGCCATGCGTAGTCAATCATCGCTCCACCATCTACTATTACTCCAATTGGCCTTTATCCACTTTGCATAACCATGATATCCCGATATTAATGATATTTTCCATCAGTCTTGTCATTTTCAGCCATGGTTGGCAATGGTTAACATTAGGCCTTGCATATCCTTGCATTTATCTCGTGTACGTCCTTTTCCATGTCTTAGGAAATCCCCGACCTACATGGGGGAAAGACCTTTATCATTTGATTGCAGTGAGAATTGCACATGGTCCTAACATTTGTCAAAAGTCCTAAAAATCAGAAAAAGTCTTGAAAAAAGTTCTAAAAATCAGAAAAAGTCCTAAAAAAAGTTCTAAAAGTCGGAAAATATCCTAAAGAAAACACAAGCATTAAAAAATTGTCAAAAATCTCAAAAAAAAGAGTCAATGCTTGTCCCATCATTTGAGTCAATCATGTAGTCGGTCTTTGTCCTAGTCCAAACTATGTTGTCTCTGTGCATTTTCTATGTAGGCAAGGTTAATGTTTGAACCCCCAAGACATTAGGTTAGTCCTTTTAGGTTTTTCCAAATAAAATCATGGCTCAATCTTCTATCCTTTAGACAAAGTCATTGGTTGTGTCAAACTACGAGGTCTCTGAGTGCACAACTTAGGCAAAGCCATCAATCAATGAGCCCCATGCCGCACTAGGTGAGTCCATTAGGGTGCATGAAAATGCACTTTCACACATGTCAAATAAATTCAAGTCAATCAAATCATCCCTCAATTCTAAACGGGAAATCCATCGAAAAACTTTAACCAATCCTTTTAATCAATCAATCATGCATGTTCGCGTTGACATGCGATTCAATCTATCAGCTAGATCATAGTCTATCAAGGTAAGTCAACTTGTCAATCATGTATAAGTTGATAAATCTCAACCTCACAGTCCCCAAGAATCACTTGTCACATGCAATGGATATCCAGAACAAACAAGAGGATGTTCTGTAAACCCTCAGAGCAAATATGTGCAAGCTAAAACAAGAATATTATTATTGACTGATCTAATAATTACAATGTGATCAATCCTTATGAGGAGATCAAGTAAACCTAAAATTAGGAAACCCTAGTGTGCACACTTAATAATTAATAAATAATTATTAATGTGCCTAAGTTTAGCTTAAGCAACCTAAAGGAATAAGTGACTTAATTAATTAATCAATATGATTAAATTAATTAAGTATAATAACTTATTACTCTAACAGCCCCCCTTAAGATGAACTTAGGGAGTAGCTAAAACACTAGAAAAAAGATGCATGAAAGCAAAGATGGGTCCCGACAACAAAGGCCTGATTAGGTACCCAAGTACAAATGCAATGCAAACTAAACTAACCGGGGTAAAGGAGAAAACCCAGTGGGAACAAAAATCCTCCCCAAAATAGAATGCAAAGAGAAACTAAGTGATGAAAGATGGAGGACTCCATAAGACCCCCCAAAGACACCATCCATCACAAAGATACATGAAAGAAACCCCCCAGAAGAGAGGAAGAAAGAGACCACAAATCCCCCCCAGAATGAAGTAGCCCCAAAAGAACTGAAGAAACTGCATCTCCTGAAAGAAGTGAGAGGGAAGAGGTCGAATGAAAGCAATATCTGAAGGTGAAGTAGGTGTAGCCCATGATGTCTCCACAGAAGCAGGTGTGATCTCAACAAATGAAGAAGTCAAAGTGGGTGAAGACTGAATAGGAACCTCCAAAGATGGATGATCAATTGAATCCTGTTGCACTAAAACAAAAGAAACCGCATCTGTAGTCATAGAAGTATCAACAACTGCAACAATAGGTGGAGGAGAGGGAATGGATGGCTCAAGAGCGGGATCTGAAGTGAGAACCCCAATGTTCAAGAAGCCAAATTTCTCCTATGAATGATGATTCACACTAGAAGTGTGATGACTAGCTGTAGGAACAAAAACACCGTTAGTAGCAAAATCTACAAAGGAATACAACTGAGATGAGTGATCCACCACCCTAGTAGAAATAACCGCTCTACTCTCCAAGTCTCTGATGATAACCGAATCGGGTGTGAAGTCCACAGACCTCCCATTGCCTCCATGTGTGATTTGATATATAGAAAGAAGGTTGTTCGTCAAATGAGGAACACACAAGACATCCTAAAAAGTGTTGTCCCCAAAACTAATAGACCCCTTCCCTGTAACAATCATGTAAGTATTGTTTCCCATTAAAATAAGAGACATAGTGTGAGAGTCAAAGGAAGTGAACATAGACTGTGTAGAAGCCATATGATCAGATGCTCTTGAATCTATAAGCCATCTCCTTGATCCAAGACTCAAAGAAGCACAAAGAGCATGCCCCTTCATATCTGATGAAGTATGTAAACCAGCTATGCCCCTATCATGCTGTACTGAAGAAGAAGAAGAAGGAGGAGGAGGGGAAGGAGATGATGCAAACATCCTAGAAGGCAAATCAATCTGCTGTTTCTGAAGAAGATTCTTCAGCTCATCAATGTCCTTCTTGTAGCAATTATGTTCTGCATGTCCTTCTCTCTTGCAATGTGCACATGGGCCCTTCTCCTTCCTAAATGATTTCCCCTTAGAAGAGGATGATGAATCTGAGGACTCCTTCTGCTGCTCATAAGATTTGGAATTCTTTTGTTTTTGTTTCTTTCCTTTTCCTGTAGAAGCCTTTTGATCTCTGGGCTCCTGTGATGAAGAGGGCTTCAACTTGCCCATATTGGCCAACTTGGCCTACTCTCAAGTGAGAGAAGATGCAAAATCATCAAAAGAAGGCATAGTAAATCTAGTACCAAGTGCATCCCTAGTAGAATAAAAGGTAGAAACAAAAACTGAATAATCTGGTCCAAGCTTAGAAAGAATGGACAATATCAACTGAGAATCTTCCTTCTGAACACCACACTGTGACAACTGCAATCTAAGAGACTTGAGTTTGGTGAAAAAATCCTAGATTTTGTCAAAATCCCTAGGATTTAAGCCAATAAGCTCATTCTCTAATTGAAAATCTCTCATAGTATCCTACTTCCCAAACAAAGACTGCAAAGTAGTCCATACCTCATGGGGTGTAGTGCAAGACTCAATATGAAAAATAAGGTCAAAATAAAGAGAAAGACATAATGTACTATAAGCTTCATCACATCTATTAAACCACTTTATCTTTTCAGCAGCACCTGTAAGTTCAATTTTTGTACCCATGGTTACCCTGTACAACCCTTTGTGTTTCAAGTGAATCTCCATTTGTTTTCTCCAACCAAAATAGTTGAATGGAGTAAGGGGTGCAATATTATGTGTATCCATGACATAAAACAACAATATATACTCTCAAATAAAAAAATAATGCTCACTGATCTCAAAAAAATAGCTTGATTGCACGCTTCCCAAGAAAATAATTGAAAAACTAAAGGCTGAGATCAAACAGTAATATCAGATACCTGGTAAAAATATATAGAAAAATAGGTCTGAGATCTGTGTAGAGCACTGAACCAACTATCCGATGCCTATTTTTTTTCGCAAAACTGAGTCCGGACGCAGAAGATATGCCTCCCGGAGTGAAAATAGCAACTTCTGGCTTTGACAGGCGAAAAAGGCACCAAAATAGAAAAATAAAAAATTCTAAGCTCCACCACTGTGAAGAGCGTCAAATCAGCTTTCCGTCGATATTTCATTTTTGAAAAAAGACCTCCGTTTGCAAAAGTTATGAGAAAACAAAAAAAAGGCCTGTTAAAGGCATTTTGAATGCTAAACGGGAGCAAAAATGGAGCACCCAGGGACTGGCCCTTGGTCGTGCATGTGACCTCTGCTGGCGCTTGGAGGCTGAATCCATCAGCTCCTGGTCACCCATGTGACCGCAGGTAGGAGCTGGGTCGGCCGGTGGGGCTAGGTGCAGAGCGCCTGGTCAATGATGTGACCGGGGCGCGCAACAGGGAGACCGCGGGGGCCGAACTTGCTAGCGGTGGCGGAGGGCGTGGGTGGAGACAACCAGTGGCGATGGTGGTAGGGAAAGAACTACCGGTGGTGGTGGTGACCCGGTGGCGCGACGGTGGCTTCCGGACGGTGGTGAGTTTATATTGGCCATGCAGAAAACCTACACCTTTTTTTGATTTTTTATTAATTTTTTTTTATTTTCACAATTTTTCGCCTCGAGACGCGTGTTGGGGAGGCCATACGACTTCCCTAGCAAAAATTTTTGCCTTTTTTTCAACAGGTCCAAATTCGACGAAACAAAAGGCATTCCTAGGGTTTTTGGGCATCCTGAACGCGATGTCGACGCTCGTTTGGCCAAGAAATGCACATAAAAATGCCTATCCCCAGATGCACAGAAAATAAACCTGGCTTGGAACCCTTGCACAAAAAAAGATGCTATGAGAGAATATCTTCAAATCACAAACAGGTGGCCGCAGGTCTGGAGCTTTGATACCATGTATAAGTTGATAAATCTCAACCTCACAATCCCCAAGATTCACCTGCATGCAATCACTTGTCACATACAACATATATCCAAAATGAACAAGAGATGTTTTGTAAACCTTTAGAGCAAATATGTGCAAGCTAAAACCAGAATAATATTATTGAATGATCTAATAATTACAATGTGCTCAATCCTTATGAGGAGATCAAGTAAACCTAAAATTAGGAAACCCTAGTGTGCACACTTAATAATTAATAAATAATTATTAATGTGCCTAAGTTTAGCTTAAGCAAACTAAAGGAATAAGTGAATTAATTAATTAATCATTATGATTAAATTAATTAAGTATAATAAATTATTACTCCAACAAATCATGATTCTCCTTCAAAGGTGTCTTAGTAAAGAACAAATTTCATGCTTTTGGATGTGTCCTTCCTAAGCATCGTCGTCATCATCCAGAATTTTGATGGATTCTCCTGACTCTGAGAATCGATCCTCTTGACATCAACGTCATTCACAATGTGTCCTTCCCGAATCTGGCATCATTCAACATCTGGCAACCTAGATCTTGTCAACCTTGGCATGTCGATATTAAAACACTTGACATTTTGAACACTTGACATTTTGTTCACTTGGAAAACACTTGGAAAACATTATCTTTCTTTTTGATGGTTATCTTGATATTAGTTCCTTACATTAGAGGAGCCATGACGTATCATGATGATCATCCTTGTCCTTTTCATCATCCTGCTACTAGTTCTCAAGGATGTCTTGACTTCAAGATTTAGAGGAGCAACGACGTAGTATGATGATTTTTCTTTAATTGGTGGTCATGTGGCTAGTTTCTTGAGGATGTCCTACCTTCAGGATTTAGAGAATCAACAACGTTTCATGACTAGTCTTGTTTGTTTGTGGTTGGTTATGAAAAAATAATTGGGAACAAGTGTGTTCCTTGTATGAGTCATGATCATCCTGGTTTGTGACTATCTGTTTTATGTGATGGTTCGACCTTGCACACTACTAATCTATGTCATATCATAGTGTTTGTTGGCCATTACGACATTCTACCTAATGATGATTAAGAGCAATAACTATTATAGTACTATGACAATTGTTCAAGGATTCTTATTTCTGCACTAACATGCATATCTTTCTCCACACTAACATCCACCTTCGTCTTCTCTTCCCCCATCCTCTGATGATATCCCGTGACATACAAAAATATAGTTGCATACATGATCATATGAGCACCTCATTATCAAATTTTCACATTTGCATACATCACATCCCATAATAAGATCAATATTCAATTTGCATGACACATGAAGTTTATCATTTACATCTATCCATCTTGCATACATAAAACCACCATTTGCAGTAACATATAGACATCATAACCATCATTAACATTAAAGAATGCATATAGGAATCATATCATCATACATCGAATAATGCATACATACATACATACATGAACATATCCATAATTGCATCCATAATCATAAAGCACGATATTCATACATCTCATAATACATTAATGCATCCATCCCATCATATAGAATACCATCATCAACAACTTATAAATCATGACATATAAAGATAAAATCATCATCATTAATGCATAACCTCACATCATATCAAATAAAGCATACAACATCATTAAAAAAAATCATGTAGGTCGCATCAAAATAATCTTATATATATATATCAAAATAAACAATGTCACAGGATAGAGTCATGAGATATCCCAAAAATGGAGCTCACAGGCTCGAAAGTCAATACATCAAATTTCATAACATAAAATTTTGAAACTAAAAATGTCCAAAGCCCCTAAGATGTGCTCTCCACATCGCCTCGAGGAGATGAGCGTGGTGATTGATGACCTGTCATTGACACTGACATAACCTATGATGATGTCACAACCTATGTCTATGAGGCCAATGGTACTGACATTGATGGCGTCATCTCAACTATAAACTATACTGAGGATGTAGCCTGACTCAAATCCTAAGGGGTCAATAGTGGGAGGTTGACTCTGCTTTGATTGGTGTCCCGATGACACTGATATGTGACTGTGCCCTGACCTGTGGTTGTATCTTGATAAATGACTGTGTGAATGATGTGACCTATGGCTTGAGGACTGCTCTGATGAGGTAGACCCATCTGCACTGGTCTGACTATTGATGTGTGATCTAATACTATTATGAGTCTGGGTACCACTACCTATCCTTCTATATGATCTCAAAAATCTAGGGTCCCGTCTCTCAGGTGGCATGGCCTACTCATACAAAAGCCTGTACCTACCTCTGCTCTCACTCATCTGGGCCAACTCTCTGGACATGTCCCCTGAAGGTCTCATGCACAACTATGCAAAATCCCTCACCCAAGTCTTATCCTCCTGTTGGCGGATGATGACATTGTCTCTCTCCACATGCACCACCTCTAACTCTATTGCTAAGGCCTTGTTCTAAGACAAGGCCACATCTAGTTTGCTCTGTTGGTCAACAACTCTCTGATCAACGATAACATCTATAGGAAAAATGGGTGCCCTATCACCCTCCTCCTCCCCCTTGATCATCCTCTCCCTCAACCTCCTCTTAGCCTCATCCTCCCCCTCCTCATCCTCCTCATCCCTCTCCTCCTCCCCTGCAACCTCCTCCACGTCAATGTCTAATGGGTGGTGCTCTGGAAAAAGATCCTCCTCCCCCAAAATCTATCCTACTCTAACCTTTGCTTCCTCTCCTACTCTCACCTCCATCTCCCCCTCTGCTCTAACCTCTACCTCTCCCTCTGGTTGCTCTCCCTCCTGCTCTAAATCCTCCTCCCTCCTCCTTGATTGGTGACAACAGTGCTCCACCCACTCGTTTCCAAACTCTTCAAGGTTGTCTCTTGCCTCCATCACCTCTCCTCCTCCTCCCACCCCGACCATATAAACCATCCCCTCCACCTCCCCCTCCTCCCCCACCTCCTTAGCTATCCCCTCCATCTCCCCCACCACCCCCTCAGCCTCCATCCCTCCCTTGATAGGCTGTCGTTAGGTCCCATTACTTTAGAATATGAAATATCAATAAGTCAATCGAAAAGTGTCCAAGACAGTTTGCAATAGAAGATAACTTAGATAACTCATTTTAGATTTTCTAATTTCTTAAAGACATCTGAAATTAATTTTAGTCTAAGGCCGTCTATCTACTCAACTAAGAAACAATTTATTCTAAGAAAATTGGAAATATTAAACTAGAAATCATAAGATAACTAATTTAGAAAGCATGAAAACTAAGCTAGAAAGCATAGAAACAAGTAAAATAAACAATTGATAAACTACGAAAGTGGAAAAATGAGTAAACAAACCAGGAAACATCCTCCTAAATAGTAAAACATTCTAACAGTTGCAACAAGTAACTCGTGATAATGGAAGACAAAGAGTACTCTAGGACTTCAAATACAACAACCAACATAATTAATGATTTTCTACTGAATGATTATCTATGTAGCAAAAATGACATAAAATAAAGTACTTATCTATTTAAGCTATCCTCCCTCGAGTGGCCAACTCGCGGGTTGTTACATTCATTTTCAAGTCGCATACACTATTGGTTTTGAAGTTTTTCCATTAAAGATAATTATCATCCATAGCTCAATAACTCAAAAATTGACAGAAGGTAGTTTCTTTATTCATAAGTATTCAGTAAAATCATGTTAACATCATAACATTACTATTGATCGTCCTCTTCTACTCCTGAAAATTACATTTTTATAGAATTTTTTTAATTAAATCCTAGATTTCAGATGGTGTGGATAGCCATTGAAAAAGTCTACAATAGTTTACAACTAACTTTCATTGTCTTAAAACCCATTACATAAACATTAAAAAGGCTTGAGACAAGCCATGAAGTCTTTGAATCAAAAAAATAACAGAAATTAAACTAACATCAACTACATCCTTAGTTCACCAGCCTAATGTTCAGGAGTAGGTTCTCAACGTCTATCTTCAATCTTTACTAAGGCACATTTTGGTTAAACATTTTGCAACTATTGCATGATGTCCGATTATTGCTCTACAAAAACACTCAAAACAACCCATTAAATCTGTATTGGTAGATTACCTCAATTAATCATAAGAAATAAAGTTTATAGAATTTTCCTTAAAGATAAACAATTATCTCTCCTAAAGTTTAATTAATTGGTAGAGACTGAGGATTGAGCTCATATGAATAGACTTTTTTGGTATTATTATGATGAGGTTATTTTTACCTCATCATTTCCTTCCCCTCCTAGTTCTTGGTAGGTCCTCCCGCTCCATGGTTGTAACCTTGGCCTTTATTCCATTCTTTATATCTGGCACTAATGTCATTGTCATCTCTTGTTTTTGAATCAAAAGTTATAGGGTCATGGATAAACCCTCTATGAAAAGAAACACCTTCTTTCCATTCGTTGAAAACTCTTATCATTCTGATATGTTGAAATGTGGAAAGAAGGGAGTGGATTGAGCAGCAAAGGAGGTCTACACCTCATCCCTATCCAATTTTTCTCAAGATCTCTTAGGATTTTAGCTAAATAATTTTCCCTTTTGAAAGACCATCTGATATTAAGAGGAGAGATAACCTCTCTCTTTTCTTTAGAAGCTGAAAATGGAGTAAATATTTCTTCACAAGCGTGCCAGACTTTTCCAATTAATTTTTGTCCATGTTCCATGAAATTGTTGTAATAGATTCAGAGACTGCCATCATATCTTTCTTTCATTTTCTCATTTAGTAGAAGAGATAAAAAAGGTGTCCTTAAAATCTGTAGGCCTAGCATTAGGTGATCGCATTTGAAGGCCCATAGTTCTTTATGCTTGAGCATATTCTCTGTTGTGCTCCTGCCAATGAACCTAATTTTGCATAGTGGACAACAAAGTTCTCAATTGTACTTCGCCAACAAACAAATTAATGAAGAAATCAATATGATTTTCTAATAAAAGATCATGTACAAAGAATTCACAAAGAAGATCTTTATCTTCATGAGTTGATTCCACAAATATTTTAACAAATTCCTTATCATTAGGCTCATATGACTGATCATTGTAAATTTTGAATAGTTTCCACCTTATCCATTGTTCATTTAGAAAGATTGAGTATAATCTTGATGGCCTTCTACAGGATAACAAACTTTCAACTAGCTGACATGCATCCTGGTTCCCTTTATAAGCCCTATGAAATGATTCTCTTAGAAGTACCAACTCCTTTTTCAATCTATACTTCCCAATCTTAGCATCTCTTAAGAAATAACACCTTTCCATCCATTTAATAAGTAATGGAGGAATTCGGACCTGGAACCATTCAATTACAATTGGCTTAGTTTGGATTTCCTTTGATTCCATTTTTGGTTTAGCAGTGCTTTCTTGTAAGTCTTGTTCTAACTCTACAATTTTGCAAAAAAAAAGCATTTAATTCTTCTTTTTGTGTTTTCTTTTCTTCCTCAAAAGCTGAGAACATAAGCATAAAATTATTTTTTAGCATTTCAATTTCTTTATTTTTGTCAGAAATATCAGCATTATAAGTCCTATTTCCTTGATTTATTTTCTGAATTTGTTCTTTCAATTCATAAATCAATGTATCTTTTTCTTCTACTTGCAATTTCAAACCCCAAATTTCCTGATCTCTTTTATTTATCACAACAACATGCACTGTTAGCTCTTCTTCTTGCAATTCAATTTGTTCTTCTTCTTTTTTCTGTACAATTGTTTCCTCAGATCATCAATTTTTTCTCTAAGTTTCTCCATCTCTGCATTAGTATTTCCAATTTCAGCAATCTCTACAATTATATCTACAATGGGGGATAAGTGGCTTAAAATATTATCTTCCCCATCCTATTTTTTTTCTTGATTTTCCTCTGTGAGGGCTTCTTCAACATATTTTGAACAATGCGAAGGAATTTCCTCAACATAATTTTCTTTCTCTAGAGGCATTTCAACATTAGTGATAGGATCAAAAGTCTCAATGGGTTTTGTTGGTCATTTGGGCTTCTTCTTCTTTGAACTACCCTCCATACTTTGTATTGGGGTTTCTATGAATTCAGAGGCTTAACGTTTGCTTCTCCTCAGGGGATGAATATTCTGGAAGGTGATAGGAATTTTTCTTCTTCTTTTCCTCACGAGAATGCTCATATCTGGATAGATGAGTTCGACATCCTCTGGTTGATAAGGGGTTTTAAATTCTCCATTCAAAGATTTTGGTATTTCTTCACCAGGGGTTGTTGGAATTGGAACTTCTAGAGCTTGAGAGCCCTCAAGGGAAATTGCTCTGGATGGTGAGGCAACTTGTTTAGACATTTCCCCTGGTTTTGATTTCCTTTTAACTGAAGATTTTTCAATTTTCCATAAAAAATTCTTCCACTTACTTTCATATTTCTTACGGAAATGATATTTTTAAATTAATTGTATTAACCCATTGATGAGCCAATACTTTGGCGCATTTTGATCATATTTTTATAAATACTTTTCCATTTTTATTATGCTAAAAACAAACATTCAGTCTGATTATGGGATAGAACATAAACCTTTTTATGACTTAATATGATGAATATATTATGATGAAAAGTCCCATGATTATTATCTTTAATGTTTTATTAGTCTGATAAATACTTTATGGCTTTTTGTGATCATAAAACCTTCCTGCAGCCATATCTGAAATGATGTTTGCCTTAGTTTAATACTTAATGAATGAATGAATGAAGTAATGGATTGTCTTAAAGATGAACGTGTTGAGCTAACCTTCTTCTCCAAGAAAGATGGCGAGCTATTTTACAGGTGCTACGATTAGAGGAAGGAATTTAAAATCCACTTGAAGAGTAGAAGGCCAAATCTACAAAGATTGGTTCAATAGCTAAAGATGGGGAGACAGTTTCAAACTTATCCACTAAGCAAGAAGAATGTTCCAGGAATCTAGGCTAGGCGTCCTACCATTGCTCAAATCCAGGATGATGGTGCTTTAAGTCTTTTAAACCAATTTGACTTGGTCCTTGCATTGTCATTCACCTCTTTAATCAAGTTAGTTGGATGTAATAAATACCTCCCAATTTATAAGGGAAGGTTAGTTAGTAGTTAGGATTAGTTTTCAATAAATAGCCCATTCTTCTTCAAAGAATGGGCTAGAAGATCTTGTCATTTGTAATACGTTTTTTCAGTATCAGAAATACAGTTAAGAAGGATTTTGCTATGTACTTGTTCACTTTAAATCAATAAAGTTTATGGAGCTTTTCATCTAATCTATTGATTACTTTGGCATGACCTAAGGGGGCCCACTTAGGAAATTGCCTGTACTTTCGTTTTGTAGGTTAGGATAGATGTACTTTCTTTTGCAAAAGTTAAATGTGTCTGTTCCTGCAGCAACAAAAATACATCATTGTTGATTGTTCCTGCAGCCACTAGAAACAAAGTAGTTTTACCTTTCAGTTTTTGTTTCCAGCAAGTTATTCAGTAAAGTAATTCCAAAATTTAGAGTTCTAGCATTTTAGAGATCATGTGTGTCTGGAAGGGTGGTTAGTGCATATATTTTTCTGTCCCATTTCAAGTCTACGTCCTTGGGTTGATAAGTAAGTGAGGTTCTTTAACAGATTATAGCTGCTTGTTGTGATGTCCAATCCCTAAGTTGAGGAATTTATATTCCTAGTTATCAAGTTGATTAAAGAACACTACATTTTTGGCGCCGTTTTCGGGGATGGTGTCAAACTAAAAACCTGTTGTAGACATGTTGGTAGGTAGCTTTAAGTTTTATTCCTAGAATTTAGATTGCTTTTCACTATTCCAGCATTTTTCTATAGTTAGATTTACTTCTTACTGTATGCTTAGAAGAAGAGACCAATTTGGAAGATTCCTTCCTAGAAGCTTTGATATCCAAGAAAACAACCCAGAGATTGACCCAGAAGTTGTCCCAGAAGGACCATATTTGGATGCCGGCCAGGACCTTGTCACTTCATCTTCTTCTTCCTCGGAGGCCAGTTTGAACCTGTTTGATGCACCTGATAATCTTGATTTACTCACAACACAGCTGAATAATCTGCATACCTTCAATAACCAACATCCCCATAACAATCCACTAGCCCTTGTTGTCTACTAGCCAAGAGCTAACCCAAGACCACCATCAAGGATGGCAGTGCCTACTTTTCCATTTCCACTCCCTGAGTTGCATGACAATAACAATCTCAAAAACATTCCTGCTTCATTGCTTCCAAAGTTCTATGGCCTGATTACAGAGGACCCTCATACCTTTTTGTTCGAGTTTGACATCCTATGTAGGAGTTATGATTATACTACTGAAGCCCATAAGATGAAATTGTTTCCTTCTACTTTAAAGGAGTTAGCCTTAAAATGGTTCATGTGATTAGGGGGTAATGCAATAGCCACTTGGAATGAACTGAAGGAATTGTTCTTAGGGAAGTATAAAGAATATTGTAGGGGCAGTGATATGAGAGGAGATGACCTTTTCAAGATGACACAAAAGGAGGATGAAACTTTGGAGGATTATGTATCCAGATTTTTGTTCAGTGTGCAGAAAAATACTCAGCACCAGCTAAATGAGGAGTCTAAAAAACTTCTCTTTCTAAGGGGAGTCAATGATACTTGCATGGAAGCGCTGGACCTCATGGCTGGAGGAGATATTACCCAAAACAATTGGGATGAAATTAAGACAATATGTCTTAATTACTCTATGGCAAATGTGAAAAAAGGCAGGAGATTCTGACCCTCTGTTGCCAAAGGAAGTGGTACAGGTGTATCAAAAGAAGAACTATTTAATCTTATGTCCGACTTCAAGCAAGACATCATAAATGATGTTGCTACTCAGCTGGACACTATGCAGGCTATGAGGAAGAAAGAAAAAGTTGATGCGATGCTGGCTGAATATTGTCCTCATTGCAGACTAAGGAAGAGGGACTGTAGATGCAAAGCAATTGCCAATTTGGAGGTGCAACATCTCCCTACTGAGTTCAAAACCATTGAATGAGAGGAGGAAGCGTTCTTTGTTGCTCAGCGTAGGCCATGGGCCCTAAGACAAGGTATGCCTCAGGACCCCTTGCAAAATTTTGGTTCCTATAATAGTCAGTGGCAAAACCAGTACCCTCCAAACTATGGGCCATACTCCCAATCTCAGTGGAATAACCCTTGGCCAAATACCCAGCAAAGTCATTGGCAATCCCCACAAGGGAATTAGCAACCACCACAACAAAATTAGTGGCAGCCTCTGCAAGGAAATTGGTAGTAGCCTAACCAATGGAGAGGAGGTCAACAATGGTCAAATCCACCCACTGGTTTCCTGCAGAAACCCCAGCAGCAATCCATTATGCCACCTCTTACCGCTAATCAAGATTTGAATCCAAAGCCAACCCAATTACCTGCTCAAGCAGCAGCTAATCCAAATAGCCAATAACAACAACAAGTTTATTTTGCTGATCCTAGTAATCAGCCTGCCTATGCTCTCAACTGAACAATATCAATTTACGTTCAGGAACTGTGTTGCCTACACCATATCCTCCCCCAATCTCAGAATTACCATCTGAGGAGATTGAGCAGGAAGAAAATGCCAATGGCCTAGCCCAATCCAATGAGCCAATTCAGACTCCATCATTACCTAAGGTACCTAATACATCGCCACCTCCTTTCCCACAAATGTTGGAAGGTGAACTTGTGAACAAACAGGAGGAACCTACCTTTGATATTCTTGACCAACTAAAGCACATGTGTCAAAATTCCTTTGTTCCAAGCAATTAAGGAAGTACCTATTTACAACAAGGCCATTAAAGAAGCATGTCTAAAGAAGTTGGGAAGGAAGAAGAAAGACCCTCAGACTATTCATGTCTTAGGTCAACTCTCTGATTTGATGCTAAGGAAGCTTACCATCCCAAAATATTCAGACCCTGGCAGCCTTGTTATTGAAATTAATATTAATGGGGTTCAAATTAAGAATGCTTTGGTCGATCTTGGAGTTACTATCAATGTCATGAAAAAAAAGGTTGTACTAAAACTAAGTATTTCAAACCTAAGACCTACACCTATAGTCTTGCAACTTGTTGATAGTTCAACTGTCAAACCTGATAGAATAGTGGAGGACTTACTTGTCAACCTAGATTCATGGGAATATCCTGCTGATTTCATGGTTTTGTCTCCAAAAGCATCATTAGGAGGTTATCCTGTGATTTTAGGAAGACCATGGTTAGCTACTACTGATGCTTATATAGATTGTAGGACTAGTAACATGACAATATCTGATGGGTATACCACAAAGAAGCTTACCCTATATTCTCCAGCCCAACCTCAACTTGAGGTTGGACAGGCTGCTTGGCCTGATTTGGGAGAAGAAGAGGAAGTAAACTCCGTGGCCAAATTAATGATGATTACCAGAGAACCTTTCATTGAACAACAAGCTGAGGAAGATATATTGTCCAATATCCTACTGAATAACTATGGTATGGAATACCCTCAATGTAACAAAAACCCATGCTCTTTGCAGACTATTCTTCCTCTACCTACATCAGCTCATTATCCTGCAGCAACTGACTGCTTACACACTTTGCTACCCCATGAGGTAGAAATTCCATTTCTGCCTAAAGTATCTATGATTGATTTAACCTCCTAAGTTGAGGTAGCAACAAGAAAAACCTTAAGCATCAGTAAAAACCTCACCAGTGAGCAACAAGAATCTATGCTTAAAATGCTTACCAGTCATAAGTCAGCTTTTGCTTGGGAATATAGTGACATGAAGGGTTTAGACCCCAAACTCTATACACATCGCATATACATTAACAGTGAGTTCAGACCTGTAAGGCAGCCTTAGAGAAGAATCAATCCAGCCTTGAGAGAAATTGTTAAATAGGAATTGCAAAAAATGTTAACAGCTGGTTTTATCTACTCAATTTCAAATAGTCAGTGGGTTTCCCCATTGGTTATTGTTCCTAAGAAAGAGGAAAATGGAGGGTATGTGTAGACTACAGAGAGCTCAACTTGGCAACAAAGAAATATTACTTTCTTCTTCCCTTTATTGATCAAGTTTTAGATAATTTATTTGGGAAAAAGTATTTCTCATTCTCAGATGGCTTCAGTGGGTACAATCAAATCAAGATTGCACCTAAGGATCAAGAAAAGACTACTTTTACATGCCCTTGGGGGACATTTGCCTATTCTGTTTTACCTTTCGGTCTCTGCAATGCATCTGCAACTTTCCAGAGAGTAATCATCAGTATCTTCTCAGATATCTCATATGATTGCATAGAAATATACATGGATGACTTTACTGTTTATGGTGCAACATTTGAAGAGGCTCAAGCAAACTTGAAGAAGGTGTTGCAGAGGTGTGAAGATCATAACCTGTCACTAAATAGTCAGAAGTGTTTCATGATGATGCAGGAGGGAATAGTGCTTGGTCACTATATTTCTGCTGCAGAAATACAGGTCGATCCTTCTAAGATTGAGGTCATCTCTAATTTACCCTTTCCCACCAAACAAAAGGAACTGAGAAGCTTTCTAGGCCATGCTGGATACTACAGAAGATTCATCAAGGATTTCAGTCAATCAACTGCCCCTCTTTATAGTTTGCTGAAGAAAGATGCAGATTTTGCATGGACAGAAGAATGTGAAAAAACATTCATTGATTTAAAAGTTGCCCTTACACAAGCACCCATTTTAAAAGGACCTGATTGGTCACTTTCATTCCATATTCATACTGATGAATCTGATTATGACGTCGGCGTTGTCTTAGGACAAAAAGGTGGTTCAACTGAACATGCACTGTATTACATAAGCAAAAATCTGCAAGGGGCTGAATTAAACTACACTGTTATAGAATTTTTTTTTTTGGCAATCATCTATGCCCTCAATAAATTCAAGCATTACATCACAGGTTATCAAATATTTATCCACACTGATCATGCAACAATTAGATATCTTATGAACAAAAACTCAATAGCTGGAAGACTGGCAAGGTGGTTGTTGCTGATGTAGGAATTTGACATTACAATTGTGGACAAGCCAGGTAAAGCCAATGTGGTTGCTGATTTCCTTTCTAGAATTCAAAGGCAAGATGACTCTATAGTTATTGGAGATTCCTTTCCTGATGAGCACCTGTTTGCAATCAAGGTTATTCACCCATGGTATGTCGATATAGCAAATTATCTGGCTACAGGAAGGACTCCTCCTCAATTCTCCTCTAAGGAAAATAGATTATTGGTAGGGAAAAGTTTTAACTTTTCATGGATTGCAAATTGTATGTTTTATACAAGGCTGGATCAAGTTATGAGGAGATGTGTGCAGGAGGAAGACACTTGTGATATATTACATGCAAGTCATGATGAGCCGTGTGGTGGACATTTTGCTGTCAAAAGAACAACAATAAAAATTTTAAACACTGGCTACTATTGGCCAACTCTGCATAGAGATGCAACCAAATATACTAGGAGGTGCAGCCAAATATACCAGGAGGTGTGATAAATGCCAAAGGATGGGAAGACCAACTAGATCTGATTAGATGCCTCTATTTCCGCAAATTGTTGTTACACCCTTCGACAAATGGGGACTGGATTTTGTAGGACCAATTGATCCATCTTCCAATAGTAAGTCCTATATCCTTGTATGCACTGATTATGTGAAAAAATGGGTAGAAGCTAAACCTATGAAACATGCTAGGGATAATAAAGTAGCATAATTCCTTTATGAGAAAATTTTTACCAGATTTGGTGTCCCTAGGGAAATAATAATAGATTAGGGAACACAGTTCACCTCTACCTTGATTATAGCCTTAGTCAATGAATATAATATAAGGCACAAAAAATCAACCCCTTATCATCCTCAGGCTAATGGCCAGGTTGAGGTCACCAATAGGGACATAGAGGCCATTTTGATTAAAACTATAGCTTTGCATAAGAAGGACTGGGCCGCAAGGTTACCAGAAGCTCTGTGGGCCTACCGAACTACCTAGAAGACTGTTACAAGATATACACCCTTTGAAATGGTGTATGGTAAAACAGCTGTGATGCCCATAGAATTCAAACACAAGACACTAATAACAACATTAGAGATGGACATGGATTTGACAGAGGCACAAAAGGACAAAGTCATGCAGCTCAATGCTTTGGATGAGCTCCGCAAGAATGCCCTACAACACACTGAGATGATACAAAACTAGGGAATAAGGTGGCATGATAAATACATTAAGGAAAAAAAATTCAAAGCAGAAGATTGGGCTCTACTTTATGACTCACGGTATAAAGACAGTCCAGGAAAGCTGCAAACTAGATGGTTGGGTCCATATGAGATAGATGAAGTATTCACAAATGGAGCCATTCAATTGAGGACCATTGATGAGGTCCGGTTCAAGCTATTAGTCAATGGGCATCACCTAAAGCTCTGTTCTAAACCCATCGACAAGGAAACATTTCTGAAACAGTTCAAAATTGACCAAGACAGTAGTGATCCTACAGCCACAGGAATTGAGCCTAGGCTCAAATTCTCAGGCCATGCATAAAGTGCATACTAAACCTTAATAAAGGGGTTATCTATTAAGATCCCCATTCCATTCATTCACTTCATCTACAATCCGTACTCATTCTCTCTCTTCCACAATCATTTGCTTGTCATTTCCATATCATCCATGTTTCTTCGTGTCACGAATTGCAATGAAGCTAGATGTCACATCAGATAATTGCGGTGATTCTCTTCAGGTACACTCCACTTCACTTTAAGATCGCTTCAGTTGCTTTATTTATTGCATTTAATTTAGTATTAATTAGCACAAACAACTTTCCTATATGGTTGCCTTTTCCTTTAGCTAAATCCGCATGAATAAGCGCGTTTCTCCATAACTCAAAGTTCTACCACATCCTTATTACCGCCGTCATAAGCCTTGCTCTGTTAGTTGTCAAGAACCCCCAATATTTGAACCTATAATTAATAATCGTACAACCTTTACTTCCTCCAATAATGACCCTAAGTGTATTCCGCCAATTCATGATTACTCTCTCCTTCCACAAAATTGCATGATCACATTATTTTCCCTATTTTTCTGTAACTTTTGAAGAGAGGTTCAAAAGTCTTGGTTGAGGGGAGGGGCAGAGCGCTAAAGAATTGCAGAGGATTCATTAGTCGGATTGCAAGAATTTTTGTTGTAAAGGCCAAGAGAGACATACTTCAATGCATTTGATTACAGTAAACCAAAGAAATGGGAGGTCAGCCGATTCGGCATGAGCCTACAGACCACAACATCCTGTTGCAGGATGTGCTGCATGTACCATTGTTCAGACAATATGGGTGGCTAAATTACTTTGTGAAGCTCAGGACTTTCAGCACAGATATTGCGGAGGAATTCACGAGGACATTTCAAAATGGTGAAGCAACAGTTAGGGGCATAACAATCAATGCATCGATTAACAGGATTGCTGAAATAACAGGGTTACCCCAAGTTGGAGAACCCTATCCCAGGGGAAGAGATGCAAGGAGCGCCAGGGCTGAATTCACTTGGCCAGATGATCCTCCTCTATGTGTAGACAAGCAAGGTGCACAGAGGATGAGTCTACCTCAGGAATGGGTGCCACGAGCAGGGTATATAATGAAATACATAACCTGTGAAGGTAGATTCTCAGTCTTACATTCTCATCATTTTAAGCTTTTATCTCATTTACGTCATGGCTTATTGATGAATGTACCTGACTTCCTTTATAACTTGTTATCCAATAGTGCCACTGAATATAGGAAGGGTAGGGTTAATTCTATATCCCACCATTGCCTCATAAAATTGCTTGTTGAGAAGTCTGTTCAAGATACATCAGCGATGACCTTGGAGGAGTTCACTGACCAATTCAACCCTGAAATTCAAAATGTAGGACCTAGGGGTGAACCCCTTACCTTTAAGCGATGAAATTCCTAGTCAAAAGGTTAGACCTCTGTTGCTATGTCCTCCCTTGAGACATCATCCGATTCATAGGATGATGTTCCTATTTCTGAAAGAACTTCCACACAACCGGCCCAAGGCCCTATTAAAACTCCTGAGTCTTCTTCCAAAAATAGGAAAGGAAAGTCACTTGTTGTAGTAACCCCTGAACCTGTGAAAAGGAAGCGGAAGGAGAACTTCTTTGTTCCTGTAGCAAAATCTTCCAAAAAGCATAAGTTAGTTCCTACCTCCATAAGAAGGAGCTCTAGGCTCCAAAACCAGGCAGCCCGCCAATCGCCTAATACTACTCCTACCGCACCACCTTCAAATCCTTCTAGTCCTGAACTAGGGAAAGAAGAACCTATTATTGAAGAAATTATGAGTACACCTGAAAGGGCTGGTTTGAGTGAGTTAGCTGCCATTGAAGAACAACTACAGGAAGGTATGGAATGTAATAAGAAGGAAGAAGAGCCAGTTGTGTTTCCAACAGATGTAGAACATGAAAAATTTGGCATGACTGAGGTAATGGAAGAAGTACAGGGGAAGATGGATGAACTTGAAGAAGTGCAGGAAACACTTGCAATATGCTATAAACATAGACCGCCATTCCATGTTACAAACTTTTCTGCAGGAATGAAATGCTTTCAGGAACTTCAGCAACAACAGACTGCTTATGCACTTGAAGTTGAGAGACTACAAAGAGTAATCCAGAATAAGAATCTGAAAATCGCCAATCTAACTAATACTCTCAATCAGGTAGTAGAACTCGTTCCACAACTACTACAGTGTCGGGCACCTTCACCAGTTTACGCCATGTACCTCAAAGAACTATATTTGAACTTCCAGCTGATTAGAGTTCCGAAAGGGAAGAACCCTTCTTTGGAAACCCCTGAGGAATTTTTTGAAGCATACAAGGATTCACCTCTGCACATTAGGAACCTCTTGTGTGAGTTTTACTTGCAAAATTTGGCTCTATCTCAGGACAAGGAATGAAATCCTTTGTGTTATGTAGGTGATATTCATATCAGTGCCTTGATTTCCTAGATCACCAATGAAATCAGCAGAGGGGAATAATTTAAGTCATATGCATGATGAAAATAATATGCCATTGTATGCGAGAAATGAATCTTGAAATGGCATGGGTATTTATTTTGACTAAAAAAAATTGTGGTGAGATGAGAAAGCCAGACCATTGATTGAGCCTCTAAGGCAAGAGGTATTTTCTCAATTTTCTCATATCATAAATAGTGATTTTAATGTTGTAACTCTGCATATTCAGAATAGATGGGAGCACCTTTCATTTCAGTTAAAGAAAGCAAAGCCACTTACCCCCAATACTTTGTATTCAGCAACCCAAAGAGCAAAGAGGTACATGAGAAATGCCAGAAAAAGGAAGGAGGACTGGTTGCCCTTGGTTATGCAACTGCCTATTCTCCTATGGCCATTATTGGCTACACAAGGTGACAACAGTACTTACAATAGGAGTTCAGAGGATAAGCGATGGCAGAGACTGGAGGCAATGAGGGCTCACTTCTGGAGTTTCCAGACTGGTGAATGTGGACAGCAGCTGAATGCAAATCTGAGAGAGTTTGCCAAAAGGAAGAATGCTAGACTTGCTGAAGGGTCCAACAAGTATTTGGTTGAGGGGAGTGATGAGCCAATACTTTGGTGCATTTTGATCATATTTTTATAAATACTTTTCCATTTTTATTATGCTAAAAAAAAACATTCAGTCTGATTATGGGATAGAACATAGACCTTTTTATGACTTAATATGATGAATATATTATGATGAAAAGTCCCATGATTATTATTTTTAATGTTTTATTAGTTTGATAAATACTTTATGGCTTTTTGTGATCATAAAACCTTCCTGCAGCCTCCACTACCAAACTTCCTGCAGCCATATCTAAAATGATGTTTGCCTTAGTTTAATACTTAATGAATGAATGAATGAAGTAATGGACTGTCTTAAAGATGAACGTGTTGAGCTAACCTTCTTCTCCAGGAAAGATGGCGAGTTATTTTGTAGGTGCCGCGATTAGAGGAAGGAATTTAAAATCCACTTGAAGAGTAGAAGGCCAAATCTACAAAGACTGGTTCAACAACTAAAGGTGGGGAGATAGTTTCAAACTTATCCGCCAAGCAAGAAGAATGTTCTAGGAATCTAGGCCAGGCATCCCGCCATTGCTCAAATCCAGGATGATGGCGCTTTAAGTCTTTCAAACCAATTTGACTTGGTCCTTGCATTATCATTCACCTCTTTAATCAAGTTAGTTGGATGTAATAAATACCTCCTGATTTATAAGGGAAGGTTAGTTAGTAGTTAGGATTAGTTTTCAATAAATAGCCCATTCTTCTTCAAAGAATGGGCTAGAAGATCTTGTCATTTGTAATACGTTTTTTCAGTATCAGAAATACAGTTAAGAAGGATTTTGCTATGTACTTGTTCACTTTAAATCAATAAAGTTTATGGAGCTTTTCATCTAATCTATTGATTACTTTGGCATGACCTAAGGGGGCCCACTTAGGAAATTGCCTGTACTTTCATTTTGTAGGTTAGGATAGATGTACTTTCTTTTGCTAAAGTTAAATGTGTCTATTCCTGCAGCAACAAAAATACATCACTGTTGACTATTCCTGCAGCCACTAGAAACAAAGTAGTTTTACCTTTTAGTTTTTGTTTCCAGCAAGTTATTCAGTAAAGTAATTCCAGAATTTAGAGTTCTAGCATTTTAGAGATCATGCGTGTTTGGAAGGGTGGTTAGTGCATATATTTTGCTGTCCCATTTCAAGTCTATGTCCTCAGGTTGATAAGTAAATGAGGTTCTTTAACAGATTATAGCTGCTTGTTGTGATGTCCAATCCCTAAGTTGAGGAATTTATATTCCTAGTTATCAAGCTGATTAAAGAACACTACACCCATGATGTTTAAGTGGCCCTGACCCCGTCTTGTATCTTTCTATAGAAGAATTTATAGAATCACATAATTTTTTTGGCAAATTAACCCTAAGAGAAGGGTTTTCCTTTCCATGGCATAACTAGATTAGCATGTGAAATGCAGGTCCTACCACTACAGTGAGTTTTCCTTCACAGGTGAAATACTTTATAATCCAAGCCACTGCAGTTCCGCAAAGCTCTAGTATAGAGGTTCTTTGAAATCCCTTATTGTGACCTCTAGTACTAATGAATACCATAGGGTGAGGGTCTCCCTCCCTAAAAAATAATTCAGAGAATTTTGATATGTGATTTGAGAGGACTCTTTCAATTTAATGCATGAATTACCTAATCTTGATAGATGAGAGATAATTTTCAGACTCACCTTAAAGCGCTTTCCATGAAGTATCACCTGACCATTTGAGTAGTTCTCTACAAAAATGTTCACCAACTTTTCATTATATTCTTCGAACTTTCTGATAATGTCTAACCAACCTGCCTCCTCGAACATACCAGAAATATTGCTTAACCCTAATAATTTTTTTGTAGAAGCTGGCTCCGACTTCTTTTTTCCACCCCCTATTTTCTTATTTTTTACCCTACTGAAGAATTCAACCATGCAAGAAACTTGTACACAACAATTTTTGAAAATATAAGCTACTGAGATTATTTATTTGTCTTTCTCAAAATTTACTATGCAATGATATTAATCTGGATAGAGGCATGCGAAAATCTTGTCATACTAATAGTTGATCGCCGAGTGGCATAAATTACTAAATTAGGAGGGAAGTTCGTGCCAATTAACTACACTTTATTTGAAAATAACTACTTACTTAAAGTGAAAATTAGTACTTACTTGCATTCTATGATCACTCGAAGATCTCATACCTTTACTGATTTGATAGGATGATGCGATGGTATTAGTTGAGGTGACAAAAAATTTATTATGGCATGAATGTGGAAGCTTATGAATGATTGGGCCATCAATGAGGAAAGGCAGTAATGGTGGCTTTATTTATGATGAGAAAAACTAGAAAAAACAAATGGGAAGTCATGTGTATAAAGACGTGGTAATGAAAGCATCGTGGAATTTCAAATTTATGAAAAAGGTGGTAGAATACAGATGGATAAGTTCCAGAGCACGTAAATGAGAACACACTCAAAAATTAGTGGAAAAGTTTTAGAGCACACGAGAGGCATGCATTCGAGTTGAAGAAGGCAGATAAGTTCCAGAGCATCACTGAAAGATGCAGTCGAAGCAGCAACAAAATGAAGGTTTTGGAGCATCACCGAAAGATATAGGCGGAGCATGGATAGAATGGGGGTTCTAGAGCATCGTTGAAAGATGCAGTCGAAGCAACGAAATAATGAAGATGAAATGTTGTGACAATGAACTTGAACTTCAGGAGCTTTGAACCACTAGGAACAAATTTTTGACGTGGTGAGTTTGTGTACAAGTTCCAGAGCATCGGGTATGAGGATTGTCAAGTTTTAGAGCACTTTGCATCTGGACCATGCCACATTTTCTGTTTATATTGGACCAGGTCGGTTTGATGGAAAGCATCTAAATGAAGCTCATTTAATTCTCTTAACTAAAAACTCATTCTACTTTGTCTCGTTTCAAATCTAGACCCAACTCCATAGTTATTTGTAGAGTTTGGAGTTCAAACTCAATGGGAAAAGAGGTTTCTTCCCAAAGACAAGCTCATAGGGGTTGAATCCAGTTGTGGATTTCCACATTGTGTTGTACTCCCAAATAGCTTCATGCAATTTCCTAGCCCAATATTTTCTTCTTGAAGAAACTATTTTCGTTAATATGTTCTCTAGCTCTCTATTAGTCACTTCCGCTTGGCCGTTTGCTTGAGGGTGATAATGGGATTAATTTCTATGTCTCACTTGAAAATGGTTGGTAAATGCCAAAATCAATTTGGACATGAATTGAGGTCCCTGGTCAATAACGATGGTTTGGGGGGCTCCAAATCTAAGGAAGATCTTATTATAGAGGAAGTCTGTGACTTGCTCTTCCCTAGCAACCCATAAGGGTTGAACTTCTGCCCATTTTTTCAAGTAATTAGTACAAACCAGTATGTATTATTTCCCTTGAGAGGAAGGATCTATGGGTTTGATAAAATATAAACCCCATTTTTTGAATGCTTCAATGACTACCTGTGGTTGTAAAGGCATTTTAGCAGAAGCAGTCGGTCTTCCCACTCTCTAACATTCATCACAACGATGAACATAGTTTTTAACGTCCTTATGCATTGAAGGCCAATAATATCCAGTGCCTAAAATTTTATGGGAAGTTCTTTTCGCAAAGTAGTGACCTCCAGAAGGATCATCATGATAGGCCCTCAGAATGTTGTAAGTTTCATCAGCTCTGACACATCTTCTCAAGACCATATTAGGTCCACAACAAAATAAAATCCCATTAATCCGTTTAAATGGGGCACTTTCCCTGATAAGTCACTTCCTTTGTTTTGATGTAAACCCCAAAGGTACTTCAGAGGCAGCTAAATAGTTAGCAATGTCAGCGAATCAGGGTGTCTTTACATAAATAGCAAACAAGTTCTCATCTGGAAACTTGTCCTCTATGGGTGCACAGTCACCCTCTTCTTGTTTGATTCGAGATAAGAAGTCTACTACTACGTTATATTTCCCTGGCTTGTCAAGGATTTCTACATTAAAATCCTGAAGGAGTAATAACCATCTCATAATCCGACCATTAACTATAGGTTTGTTCATTAGATATTTTACAGCTGATTGGTCTTTATAAACTATAACCTTATATCTTGTAATATAGTGGCAGAATTTTTTAATGGCATGAACAACAACCATAAATTATTTTTCTGTTGTTGTGTAGTTTCTTTTTGCAGACGTCAAGTTTTTACTAATAAATTATATGGCATATTTACCCCCATTCTCATCTTCTTTTCCCAACACTGCACCAATAGCGTCATCCAAAGCATCAACATAAATATGGAAGGGAAGACTCCAATTTGGCCCATGCAATACAGGAGCAGAGACAAGCTTCTCCTTAATAATTTCAAATGATAGTTGACACTCAGGTGTCCACTTGAACTCTACTTCTTTCTGTAGAAGGAAAAATATAGGAGCAACTATTTTATTGAAGCCTTCTATGAATCTTCTGTAGTATCCAGCATGCCCAAGGAAACTTTGAACATCTATTTGTGTTTGAGGAATAGTCAACTGTTGGACGACTTCAATTTTCTTGGGATCAACCTTTATTCCCTCAAAGGAAATATGATGACCTAAGACTATTCTTTGTTCTACCATTATGAAACACTTTTCATGGCTAACAGATAGTCGGTTTTCCTCACAAACTTGTAAAAATCAGTCTAGGTTTTGAAGGGCTTCATCATAGGTTGACCCATAGATTGTGAAGTCATCCATATAGACTTCTACATAGTTATTGATAAGCACAACAAATATAGCCATAATGACTCTCTGAAAATTTGCAGGTGCGTTACAAAGTCCAAAGGGAAGCACTGTGTCTGCAAATGTGCCCCAAGGACAAGTAAACGTGGTCTTATCTTGGTATTCTAGAGCAACCTAAATCTGGTTGTAACCACTAAATCCATCTAAGAAGGAGAAATATTTCCTTCCTGCCAAATTGTCCAGAACCCGATCAACAAATGGTAGGGGAAAATAATCTCGATGAGTGGCTTTGTTGAGTTCTCTCTACTCTACACAGATTCTCCATTTCCCATTTTTCTTTGGCACAACCACCATAGGTGACACCCACTTACTATCAGAGATAGGATAAATAAATCCTGCATAGAGGAGTTTCTCAATTTCAATTTTGACAAGATCCTTTAATGTAGGATTGAGTCTCGTCTATGGCTGGCGTACAAGCCTTATATTAGGGTCAATGTAAATTTGATGTGTATAAACACTCAGGTGAATTCCCCTCATATCCATATAGTCCCAAGCAAAAGATTTAGACCTCCTTACCAATACATTAAACAATTTATCCTCTCGGTGGAATCTCGTAATATCCTCAAAGAAATGACTTGTTCTGGGAATCATATTAGCTAAGGGACAAGGCATTCTCATTGTAGCATAGCTTTGTTCCATCCTACTTATATCAATTGTTTGTCCCAAAATTTTTGGAGCATCCATCGTTTCTTCCTCACTCGGGCCTATAGCAAGGCATGCCATGTCATCTACTAACTCATCCTCTAATTCCTCTCCATGTTGTTTAATTACTACCATGGCTAGCGAGCCCAAACTATCTTAACCATTAGATTCTTTTGGTTCATCAACCCAAACCTTATCATGTTCAGTGGGTTTAGCAGGAGGGTACATAAATAAACGTTTACTATCTAGACCATGAGAAATGGTCATTCCCCCTTCTCTGCAATCAATCTTAGCGGCAACAGTGGCCAACCATGGTATTCCAATAATTATTGGATAGCTATATTTGGGAGTAAGTGAATGGATTACTTGGATATTCCCATCCATCAAATTTGACAAGAACATTTTTAATAACACCCTTCAGAATGACTATAGACTGATTTTCCATTTGTAAGACTGTGGTTGTGGTACATAAATCAGTAAGACCTATTTTTTCCATCACATCCACAGTCATCACATTAATAATTGCTCCTAAATCCACTAATGCATTTGGTATTGCTACCTCATTAATTGTTACAGTTATAAGTGGACTCCCAGGATCATCATATTTTGGAGCGACAATCTTTCTAGACAAAAAATCAGCTAAATAGCCATCAATGTGAACAATATTTATCTTCTTTGGCTTTCTCCCCGATGTTTTAATACACAGCTATTTGATTGATTGATTTAACTCAGGAATTTCCTTTAATGCTTGCAACAGAGGAACCTCAATTTTTAGTTGCTTGATTTCCTGAATTAATGCAGTTTCAGAAGCCACATGCATTTCCGAAGTACCTTTCAAAGTTATTGATTTTAGACGTTCTATAAATGGTGGCAAAATTTTATTTTTTGGAGTGGTATCCTTCCTATGTTCACCCAAGGACTGACCTTCCTCCTCCTGAGGTAAATCAACAGCTCCTGCTGCTAGAGAAGGCACAATATCATTTGTGGAAGTGGTATGATTAGGTTGTGTATCCATTGCAGGACTTTTAGGCTCGGGTTCATCCACAATTTCTTCAATGGTTGGCGGTTGAAGAGTTCTACCAAAGTGCAACTGAACATTTCCATAATGTATTGCTTTAAGTCCAAAAAGATTATCTTGTTCAGTAGAGTAGAATGACGTATTTTGTCGATTGTTCTTAGGATTGGGAAGTGGTTGTGCTGGAAGTTGAGGTTGATTTACCTGCTTGTTTTGAGGAGGGTTTTGAGATGGTGGTAACAAATTTTGTTGTTGATTCCTCCTAGGCCTAATATAAAATTGATTCCGGCCCTGATTCCATTGGGGAGTAGTATGTTGTGGGTACCATTGTTGTTGTGATTGGTTTGGCCAATGCTAACTTCCCCATGTTTGATTTTCCCATTCAGGGGATCCCCAATAAGGAGTTCCCCAGTTAGGTTGTGGTGGTGGTGACTGATTCTAGGATGGAGTCCATTGATTAGTAGCCCAATCATTTTGTGGTCTCCATCCAAGGTTGGAATTTTTTCCATGAGGTAGACCCATCTGCACTGGTGTGACTACTATTGTGTGATATTTTGCTACTATGAGTCCTTGTACCACTACCTATCCTGCTATATGATCTCGACAATCCAGGGTCCCGTCTCTCAGGTGGCATGGCCTACTCATACAGTAGCCTATACCTACCTCTTCTCTCACTCATCTGGTCCAACTCTTTGGACATGTCCCTTGAAGGTCCCATGCACAACTGTGCAAAATCTCTCACCCAAGTCTCAAATTCCTATTGGCGGATGACGGCTTGGTCTCTCTCCACATGCAACACCTCTAACTCTACTGCTAAGGCCTTGTTCTAAGAAAAGGCCACATCTAGTTTTCTTTGCAGGTCAATAACTCTTTGATCAATGGCAGCATTTGTAGGCAAAATGGGTGCCCTTTCACCCTCCTCCTCCCCCTTGACCATCCTATCCCTCAACCTCCTCTCTACCTCATTCTCCCCCTCCCCCTCCTCCTCATACCTCTCCTCCTCTACTACAACCTCCTCCATGTCAATGTCTATTAGGTGGTGCTTTGGAAAAGGATCCTCCTCCCTCGACATCTCTCCCTCTACTCTAACATTTCCCTCCTCTCCTACTCTCACCTCCATCTCCCCCTCTGCTTTGACCTCTACCTCTCCCTCTGGTTTCTCTCCCTCTGGTCGCTCTCCCTTTTTCTCGACATCCTCCTCCCTCTCCCCCTCCTCACCCTCCTCCCTGATGGGTGACAATAGTGGTCCACCCACCCGCTACCTAACTCTTCAAGGTTGTCTCTTGCCTCCATCACCTCTCCTCCTCCTCCCAGCCCGACCATCCCTGCCATCCCCTCCACCTCCCCCTCCTCCCCCGCCACCTTCATTATCCCCTCCAGCTCTCCTGCCATCCCCTCAACCTCCATCCCTCCCCTGATAGTCTGTCGTTAGATCCCATTACTTTAGAATATAAAATATCAATAAGTCGATCGAGCTTTGTCCAAGGCAGTTTGCAATAGAAGATAATTTAGATAACTCATTTTAGATTTTTTTATTTCTTAAAGACATCTGAAATTAATTTTAGTCTAAGGTCGTCTAACTACTCAACTAAGAAAAAAATTATTCTAAGAAAACTAGAAATATTAAACTAGAAAGCATAAGATAACTAATTTAGAAAGCATGACAACTAAGCTAGAAAGCATAGAAACAACTAAACTAAACAACTAATAAACTACGAAAGTGGAAAAATGAGTAAACAAACCATGAAACATCCTCCTGAATAATAAAATATTCTAACAGTTGCAACAAGTAACTCGTGATAATGGAAGAAAAAGGGTACTCTAGAACTTCAGACACAACAACCAACAAACTTAATGATTTCCTACTGAATGATTATCTACGTAGAAAAAATGACATAAAAGAAAGTACTTATCTATTTAAGCTATCCTCCCTCGAGTGGCCAGCTTGTGGGTTGTTACATTCATTCTCAAGTCACATACACTACTTGTTTTGAAGTTCTTCCATTAAAGATAATTATCATCCATAGCTCAATAACTCAAAAATTGACAGAAGGTAGTTTCTTTATTCATAAGTATTTAGAGATCATGTTAACAACATAACATTACTATTGAGTGTCCTCTTCTACTTCTAAAAATTACATTTTTATAATATTTTTTTAACTAAATCCTAGATTTTAGATGGCGTGGATAGCCATTGAAAAAGTCTATAATAGTTTACAACTAACTTTCATTGTCTTTAAAACCCATTACATAAACATTAAAAAGGCTCGAGACGAGCCATGAAGTCTTTCACTCAAAAACATAATATAGATTAAACTAACATCAAATACATCCTCGGTTCACTAGCCTAATGTTCACGAATAGGTTCCCAGCGTCTATCTTCAATATTTACTAAGGCATGTGTTGGTTAAACATTTTGCAACTGCAGCATGATGTTCGATTATTTCTCTACAAAAACACTCAAAACAACCCATTAAATCCTTATTGGTAGATTACCTCAATTAATCATAAGAAATAAAGTTTGTATATTTTTCCTTAAAGATAAACTAGTATCTCTCCTAAAGATTAATTAATTGGTAGAGACTAAGGATTGAGCTCATATGAATAGGATTTTATGGTATTATTATGATGAGGTTATTTTTACCTCATCATCCCCCTGCCACCATCTCTCCTTCCCCGTCCTCCCCTCCGCACTCGTGGAATGACTGATTGATGATCAATCAGTGTGGGACCATTTGGATCTATTAATGGAATAGGCCTATGAATCTGCCACCATGCATCATACTCGATCGATGTCCTGACATTTGTTGGCCCTCCTCTCCATCCCCACAGCTATGCAACTAGCCCATAAATCCACTACTCTGCCAAGGGCATTGCTATAGGTGGCCCCCACATGGTCTCTCTCGATGACCGCACATACTCGGTTGTCCCCACAGGCACACCTTGTTGCTCCCCAAACTATTGTTGTACCCACTGGGGCATGTACATCTTAATGATCCTCTGACTTTGCATAGTCCAACCAATAAAATATCTAAACTCTCGGCACAAGGAAAGGTGTCCATCCTCATTTGGCCACTAGGAACAATCTCTAAAGGGCCTCCAGACAAAACTCGTCAATGTATAAATGTTGTGGCTCAAGTACCCTATATCTCCTACCCAATTTTGTGTAACAAAACTTGCATATAGATATACATAGGGCATACCCTCGCCCAACTACTGAATTTGAACCGATGGATGGAAAACGAGAATGTGCTCGCATGCCCAGATTATCAATAAAGTAGTCCCACAACTGATACTCTAGCCCTCCTGGTATGCCACCTCATGCAACTAAGGATATAGCATGCCTAACAAACATGGTCCCCATGCAAATATTATCTTGTCCTTGCGCATCCACACTAGTACATCTCCCCATTTAATAGGGAATTTGTGCCCATGACGATTTGGTATCAGGACCCCGACAATCAATGTCATTAGCATAGCATCCCACTGAGGATAATGATCAGCCACAAACTCCCAACCGATCTCATATTTGTGAATCGCCAAACTGACATCATCCACAACCTCATATATCTTTGACAAGGACTTTCACCCTCTATGCGGATCATAGACTACTCGCGCCCCACTGATCGAGATGCAGAGTATCTTGTACACATCCTCTAAAGTAATAGTGGCCTCTCTGGTAGGCAGGTGGAAGGAGCATGTCTCTAAATGCCACCTCTCAAAAAGTGTTGTCGACAATCCTCTATTTGCCTGAATAATGCGCATGTAAGTGAAATAATATAGGCCTAGTCTCATCAATCACTGTTGCTCACAATCTCATAGCTAATCTTTGAAAGCATATGTAGCGGGTCTAAAATCGCGTGTATAGATGGGTACTAGTCATTTCTACACATGCAGATACAAGGGTTAGCACACATGGATTGAAATCACAAAGAATTATCACTATTTGCGTAATCACCAATGCATCTAAAAAATAATCTAAGCTAAGTCAACCCTGGTTAAATGCAATTGCGTCATAGTAAGTCATATGTGTCTGCATTTCATCAATGTGTCGCATCCAGGCGATTGCGTCATTCTACCTTGCAATTGCGAAACTCTACAAAAAGTGCATCACTTTACATGTCAATTACATCATTTTCCCTTGCACTTGCGTCGCAATATTTCACTTGCGTCGCACGCTTCAACAGTTGTGTTGCATTTTGGAAGTTGTGTCCTATAACCTATCATTTGCATTATTTTAAACCTGACCCCCACCCATCCCTTGCTCTTGTGTCGCAACGCAACAAATGCGTCAAACGTGATAGGACTTGCGGTTTATGCGAACGCATTTGTGTCGCAACGCATTCGTTTTGCTACCCTAAACCCTAATTAATGCACAAAAATTAAGAAAATGAAAGTCAAGAAGGGGTACTTGCCGGTGCCTTTGTGCCCTCTGGTTGTTAGAAGGTGCTGACTTGGTAGCCGCGGTGGTCTGTTACTGGAATCACCATCTTCTCCTCACGCCCTACTCTCCAAAATTTCTAATAGTAAAATTTAAAATGACACCTAGATTGCTTTTTCAAACCTATTTATAGGTTGAAAATTAGGGTTTTTCCTTTTAGGTTTGTATTGGAGGCTCATTTGACTGAATTTGACCAACAATTTCGCTAGCTTAACGTCCTCCATTTTTAAAACCGATCACGCTGTTGTTTTTCTGGGCATCCATTTAGCTTATCGAGACACTTTCCAATTTTTTTTTGACCCCGGGCCAAAATTCAAAAAATTTCCCGAGGGGGCATAAGCACTCCATACCTTCGTTGGGACATATTCTCAACTTTTTTTCTTTTCCATAACACGATAAACTGCTTTATGACAAAGAGGGGCAAAATGTAGACACGTAAAATTGACCTAGGCCTGCGAACTCAATTTTCTCATCAATTCCTCTAAACATAATTTGATTATGTCCCTCTGACCAAATTCAACTATTAATTAAATAATGACCAATTATTTAATTAATCCATCTCTCTTATTCTTCTTGACTATTTAAATAAATCACATTTATTTAAATACACCACTAATGTCTAAAGTCCTCTTTAAATTAAATAAATTATTAAATTTATTTATTCCACTATTCTGTCTTGATTATTTAAATAAATTAATTTTATTTAAATATGTCTCTAATATTGAAGTCTTCTCATAATTAAATAAATCTCCCACAATTTATTTAATTATTAACCCACTTCTTCCACAATTAAATAATTTATAATTAATTATTTAATTGTCTCATTTAATTCATTTCCAAAATTCAAATAAAATCATTTATTTGGATTTCCCTCTTTTTAAGTAAATCATTTTATTATTATTTACTCTCACATGAATTCACCATTTTGAATTAAATTAAAATATTAAATTCAAAATAACATTTCCCTCCACAAATTAAGTAATTTCTAAAATTACTTGATTTTCTAACTCATTCTTTTTCTACATACTAAATCTCATCTCACTGTCACACATGTTCTCATTCCTTGATTTAATTTCTTAAATTAAATCTTGTCCACTCATTTCAAATTTCACCCTAAAGTTTCCCTAACCCTAATTAAGGGGTTGTTATTTTGAATCTTGACCATTGATTCTAGGGCACTTCTCAATCTTTAATCTCGACCATTCATCCAAAATTGCGTTTTCTATAAAATGACAATTTTGTCCTCACTTTAACATCTCTTATATCTGGAAAAATCTTGTATCTTGCAATTCTTCAATCTTGCATTTGCTTGTCTTTGCCATTTGGCTATTTAGTTTGCATGTAAGATTTACTTCTCTTGCATAATCATTTGAATCCTTCAACAGATGTTTAGGACTATTCATAATCATAGATTTCTCATCACAAATCTGGAGGCAATCTCATACTTTCAGCAAGTTAGAAGTGTAATGGAGGTCAGCCATGGAGAATGAAGACCTTGGGTGAGATTGTTTCATTCATTTTTCATTTGAATCCTTTGCACTCCATTATTGCTTTGGGTTTTTATGTTGCATGTAATATTCTAACTAACTCTAATAAAAATTACCCTTAGTTACATAGTGTATTAGCCTAAAGGTCAAGCTAGAATACTAGTTACCTATTTAATTTATTTAAAATTTATCAAGAACTCAAACAAACTAAAAGTTAAAAGTTAGACTTGATTAAAAAAAATTTAACATATTGAATTGAGGAATAAGTTGAAAAAAGTAATAACAAATGAGTTATGATTAAATGTGAAGAAAATATATTTTTTGAAACGAAAATTAGAATTAATATAAACTTTAAAATTTAACAATTAATATTATAGTCTAAATATGTAAAAGATAAAATTAGAGAAACTAGAATCATAGAATATGATGTTATTATTTATTCAAGTCATGAACCTAAATATTAGTGTGTAAGCAATCAAATAGTTAGACACATTTAGATTTATTAATTCCTTGTTGTCTTAATCTAAATTTAGAGTATTGCTTAGTTTGCATAGTCCTTAGTTGCTAAATTTTGGACCAATCTAAATAGAACATTTATTATTATCTATTACGAAAGTGAATAAATTATTTGGTTACCTTTAGCCCTAGAATTAGAGCTCTAGTTTTTATTTAGTTTTAGATCGTAGAACATCTCCCTTAATGTATTTCCCTTTTCTTAATGTTATTTTATTTAGATTAAATAGATTTTTCATAGTTAGAGGCAACGTTAGAATTATCCTTAGTCTATTTTGTTTCCATTCCAATCTTGTTCTATGTGTGAATCACTTATGTTACGCATCATTAAATTGATGCCATCAAATGTACACCGGTGTTATTACCTTAGTGTAGTTCCTTTGTGTTGAATGTTTGAAAAAAATTCAGGTTTGTGTTGTGATTAAGTAGTAAAAAATATGGAAATGATATACCTACCATCCTAAAATCTAATCACCTCTAGAGAATCTTCAAAAAGGGAGTCCTTTTATTTTTAAAGGTTTTCTCAAAAATTTCACCATAATACATTCCTTGGTCCAATGGCCTAACTACTTACAATTGAAGTATGCAAACAAATATTTCTCATAAATGAAGTCTTTCTTTTGGATTCCAAATTTGGAGAAACTAAATATTGGCATATATTCTATTGAAAAATAGTCACGTCTTAAACTAGATAGCTATAAGATCTATAGGTATAAATTGATCAAAGGCACTAGCAATACCCTTGAACACTTCATTTTACTAGAATTTCATAGGTAGACTTAGTAATGTCACCTAGATGAGCATTAGAATTAAAGGAATCCTTTTTAGGATCAAACCTAAAAAATAATCTTTAGGATAAGGTTAGCCTTTCCAAAAATACAAGGCCCCTAGCAATGGAAAAACATATTTCTTATTCATAGGAGAAAGAAAATAAAAAACAAAATTTGGACATGGTTGACACATCTACCCTAACCTTTTGATCTCCATTTCTTCTTAACCCAAGATCTCACTTCATTAATATTTTCTTTGGGACCATGAGATTTCCCCATTAGGGAAGAATCTATTTTAAGGCTCCCCTATCCATAATAAATAGTATGGATCTGGTTTTAAAACTAACCTTATTTACTAAAAACATGAGTGATTGGGGGATTAAAAATTATTCCTTTGATATTTATGTTGAATAGGGATGACCAATACCCTTTTTGTGAGACCTCATTTCTATGAGGAATTTTTTTCAAACAACCCCTACCTTGTCAACCCTACCACATTGACAAGCTAGTGAACTCACTAGCTTGTCAATAATCACGTGATTTTTTGGATCCAATGCCTTAAATAAATGTGGTATTGTGGTATGCCATGATTGTAAGATAGGCTCAAAATGGAAGCATGGATAAGGCATATGAATTGTTTGACATTAATATTTTTGTAGACATGTATACAAAATGTGGTACCTTTGACAAGCTAGTGAGCTCACTATCTTGTCAATTTGGTAGGGTTGACAAGGTAGCCTAGGGTTGTTTGAAAAAATTCCTCATAGAAATGTGGTCTTGTGGCATGCCATGATTTCAAGATAGGTTGCACCTTTCCCCATGTTGCTAACTTAGCCTTGAATAAAGAGTCTTGAAATAGTGGAGAGAAGGGTTACAATTCCTTGTAGTTATACTAATCAAGGAAACATTAAAAATGTATCACAACATTAGTGATGAGGTAAGTTTTGAAATGGATATGAAAACCAAAATAGATTCAAAGATCCATTAATGGGGGAGGAGTATATTCCAATTTTGTGGAGATATGTATGGAAAATTTGGTAGCATAGACAAGGCAATCAACTGTTTGAAAAAATGCACATCACCATGAGACCCCATTTCTTTGAGGAATTTCTTCAAACAACCGATTTCCTTGTCTATGTTGTTTGATGAAAGTAGACATGTATGGAAAATCTGGTAGCATAGACAAGGAAATCAACTGCTTGGTAGAACTATTTGAAAAAATACCTCGATGAGATATGTCCTTGTGGACTAGAATGATTGCAAGATATGCACAAAATGGATTTGTTGAAAAGGCTTTAGAAAAATTCAAGAATGTGCAAAATTTCTAGGTGTAAAACCAAATTCCACTATATTTTCCAACATCCCCATGCCTATACCAAAATGAAAGCTTTGGAAAGGGGTATGCACATCCATAGAAAAGGATTGAAAAATGATGTATTATTTTACATACTTATAACTAATATCATATATATGTGTATACAAAATGTGGAAGCATACACAAGGTAGGTCAATTGTTTAACAAAATGCCTCAAAGAGACGAGGTTTAAAAATGTAATTGGAAAGTGTAAAGAATTGTGTAGTTTAAAATGTGCATTGAAAAGCTAAGGTTATAATGATAAAAAAACAATGATGAACATGGAATATGCAAAATAACAAAATAAAAGCAAGCCAAAATATAATGAAGGAAAATATAAAGAAAATGTGTAAAGACTTCACATACCTAAAAAATGGAGATTTGAATGGAGGAGTTCTACCCAATTATGTAGCTGTTGCTTCTTCTTGCATCAAACTCCTCAACAATTTGAGTTTTTCAAAAGCTTGTTTCCTTTTCAATGTTCAATTATATATCACTCTTGAATGGAATTGAGACTTGAATTGATATATATTAAATTCAACATGATTTTTTTTATTTCATGCAAAGGTGGTGGAAAGATCATAAAAAGGTGGTAGATTGTTAAAAAATTGCATGCACACTTCACAAAAGCATCAAAAAGCTTCATTTTATAGGAACACATGCATAACCAAGAGAATGTACATAATATAGGCCTGGAGATCATGGGTATATTAAATTTTTTACCATTTTTAGAGCAAGACACAATACGCTCGCATTATGTCTTGCTAAACAAACAACTACATCTCAGCTTCTTCAAAACATGCTCATGTTATGAAAATGTTGATTTTCTATAGGTTTATTTTCTATCTCTCTATCCTTAACCATCCATCCCCCTTAGCCATCTAGGTCTCTCACTTATCCCTAAAACCTCAACCCTAGACACTATGCCTTAAACCCTTATCCCTTAAACCTTAAAACCTAAACCCTAATCTCTCCCTCTCTGTAAACTCTCTCTCTCACTCACTCCTATCTGTCTCTCATTGCCTCTATCTCTCTCCCACTCTCTCTGGTCTCTCCCTCCCACCCCCTCTCCCTCTCTCTCTCTCTCAAGTCTCTCACTCCTACCCCCTCTCCATCTCTCAAGTATCTCTCTCTCTCAAGTCTCTCTTTCCTAACCCCTCTCTCACTCACTCCCACTCCCTCTATCTCTCTCCCAATCTCTCTCTCACTCCCTCTATCTCTCTCCCACACACTCTCTCTCTCCCTCTCTCTTAGGTCTCTCCCTCTATCTCTCTCCCAATCTCTCTCTTCCTCTCTCTTAGGTCTCTTCCTCCCACCCTCTCCCTCTCTCTCTCTCAAGTCTCTCCCTCCTACCCCCTCTATCTCTCTCAAGTCTCTCTCTCTCACTCCATGTATCTCTCTGCCACTCTATCTCTGCATGCTACTCTATTGTGTTGAGATTTAAAATTTTATGTATGATAGCTAAGGGAATATGCATGCTACAAATTTCAAGTATTTCCACAAAGCAGAGTATTGGATTCTTGTATTTTTTTTTAATCTTTCATGGAATCTCGCTTGTATATTTTTTATTTTTCTTGTCGACAAAGTTGCCAGAATTATTATTTTTAGTTTAGTTCCTTATTTGAAAATTTCAAACTAGCTGGTGATATTAGTATTGTATTACAAGTATCTATTTGCCAATTATTGTTTCTAGGTTTGTCCACTTGATAATATAGTGTCCTAGATTCATTCTAATGGAAAAATTCCCTATAGATCTCTTTGTTGATGAGAAGAAGCTTGCAAAGCTCTATCCTCCTCACATTGCTCTATTCATCAAGGTAAGTGGGCGTTCTAAAACTTCACCATTTCCATCTAAGTTGAAACAGGCTTCTTAATAGTTAATGTTTTTGACAGGGTTTGTATACCTTCTACCAATTGGATGTTGCAGTTGAACTTATGCAATGCTATTCATCCCTTTAGAAAAATTATAAAACTTGTTTTATGCATTTAGACCTTGAAATCATGGGAAACTTTAAAAGACTGGAAGCTTTTATATCTATTCATTTCATAAGAAAGATATTTAAACATTATACTTTTAATATTTCATCAATGTCATAAATTATCAATAATTTTAATCTAATACTAAATTCAAATAAATTTTGTACAAAAATTTGAGATATTGTGTTTTAGGATATTTTATCAGCTGAAAAATATTAAAAGTTTAGCCAACTGGTTAAAGTTAGGTTATAACATTTTGCATGCTTAAGAATTGTTTCCAATTCTTCTTGTTAGATTTGAAATTTCATTTCAAATACAACCTCTTTAGTAGATTGCGAGAATGTTTCCATAGCTCATGGGATAAAAAAAAACTAATAGCTACATTCCTTTGATCAATCTAATTTATGCAACCTACTTTTAGGTTGAACACCAATCTATTTTGTCCTCATTTTGATGGCACAATTGATGGAGACAAGTTAGATTCTTGGATTCACAATCTAGACATATAATCCAAGATTTAGTCACATATTAGAGAGCCACAATAATTTATGATGGTAGAGATTCATAAGATAGATCAAGCCCTCCCTTGGTGGCAGTCTCATATCGAGCTTCTAGAGGTGATAGAGCAAACATAAATTGATATTTGGATAGATTTCAAAGTGACTTTTTAAGTGTGTTCTTACCCTGTTAGTTATAAAGCATAGCTATTGTCATGATGGATTTGTCTTTGGAAAACATTTGGCCAATTAGTCCAGAAATACATACAACAATTGAATTGCCTATCTATCAAGCTGAAGATACAGGGACATTGTGATGTTCTTTGCATCAAATTTGTCTTTGAGTTTTTTTCCTATCTTTGGCAGGACTAATAGCTCTACACCATCAATTTCTTGTAGCAAGATTTTAAACTTTCTTTCAAGGTGGAAGCTAAGAAACAAAAGGAACAAACAAATCCAAGTCAATTTTTTCCTTTAGAGAAAGATTTACTCTTCATCTTTTATCCCCTCTAGCTCCTCTCATGCTATCCATTTATCATATAGGAATGTATATTCTTCATCAAAAGAATCCATTAAGGGTTCAATACTCTCATCTATAAATGGAAACAAGTATTTTCCACGAGAACATGAGACACTATAGAAAAATTTCAATGAATAATTTTTTTTTTAAATTGCATTATTTTGTTGAACTTTCAACGAACATAACTGATGAACAACAAAAAACGTTCGATGAAACTTTCATCACAAGTATAGAAAATGTGTCGAACATTCTTGGTGGTTCGTTAGTTACTTTTGTCAAAATTTCGACGAACCTCCAGTGTTATTCTGATGGTTTGGGAGGGGCATGCCAATGGTTTTCTGGTTACTTTGTGTCACTAAATCGATGAAGTTTTCGTCAAGATTCCGACGAACAAAAGGTCACTTTTTTGTGGCGACGATCAATGAAAATGGATCATAGTTTTGATGTTTTAAATTTCGTTGAGAATATGAAGAAGAACTGGCGACAAAAATTATTTGAGTGTTTTTTCAGTATTCCGACAATAGTATGTCAAAATTTCAACAAACCTTCATCAGAAATTGGAGTCAAATACAGTAGTGTCTCTCACTCTCTCTTTATCACTCCCTCTATCTCTCTCCCGCTCTATCTCTCTCCCTCTCTCTCTCACAATTCTCTCCCTCTCCATCTCTCTCTCTCACACACACTTCCTCTATCTCCCTAATAGGTCTAGATAATGGCTTATTTTATTTTATTTTTATAATTGTCTTAAGATACTTTTAAACATATTCTCTAGACAATGTTCCTACACTATACTATCTTTTCATATTTATTTTGGACACTTAAACCTTAATTATGATGAAGGAATTATGGTTATAATATATTAGTATTATATGGTCTATATGAATGAATGTATGGAATGTTGATGGAATGCTATCAGTTAATTGTGATAGTTATCCTCATGTACATGTTTTACATAATTAACTTGTTTGTAGTTGAAAAAGAACCATAGCGCAATAGTTGCAGGATGAGTTCGTAGCAAAAGGAGATGACTGGATGCCAAAGCACGGGAAGCTCCAGGTTAAGTTGAATGTGGTGGTTGTTGATCAAAGGCTCTTAATGAAGATTGGAAGTGTGTTATTATTTCCAATTTAATAAATGTTGAAGAAGAGGTTTCCTTTACCTATGGAATTCTGACAAGTGGTTGAATATTTACATATAGTTCAATTTTGACAGAGTTCTAGTTCTGATAGGATTTCTCTTTCCTTTTTAGTTATAGGTTGAATTATTCAAGTCTTAATTCTACACTCTATTATCTGGGAGTGGATTTAACGATTTCACTTAGTTGTTGCTTTCAATAATAATTCCCTCGACTTGTATATAGCTTTTGGTTGAATCTATAGGATAGTTAGCTGGTTTTTATCAGTTTTATGTTACCAGTTACTTTCAGTTTCACGACATGAAAATATTCCAAATGATTGAGTCCAATCTGTGGAAAGATCTTTTTTAATATTTTACAATATGCAATAAATAGAGTTAATCTTATGGGATGCATATAATCTATTAGTTAGATTGAGTTTGGTTAAAGTGGGAGCAGTTACTTGAGCAGGCCACTCAAGGTATTGTTCTCCACTTCACCTTTCAATTATTTATTTATGTTAATAGTTGTTATTAATTTATCATTGTTCATAAATCATATGCAAGTTAATTGGAATTTCATTTCTTTCTTATTATGAATGAATATTTGTGAATATGCATGTAACAATTCTAAGTAGCACTTCAGAGGATAGTCCAGTTGAGTCATTAGTTTTTATTAACTTTTAGTCAATGCAGTATCATTTTATTAGTAGTAGTTTAGTTACAAAATTTACTGTAGGTACTTGTAGCAAGTAGTTTTGGTTTATGCTTTTATTTTTTTGTAATTCTGTGAAATTCAAACGAGTAGAATAACTTAAGTAGGGAAGTTTAAGTAGTTTAAAGTCCGTGAAGGAAAATATAATGATGCACCATCATAATCTTACAAGTCCTGATTGATAATTTAATCTGGTCTTAAGCAATGTGAAGTGGACTATTTAGCCAGTTAAACCTTTGAATTGAGTAGATTCTACCAAGTTTACAATACATTAGCTTAGAATCTTCATTTTTGGTGTCATTGTTGGGAATGGTGCTATCTTCATAGACTACTTTTTATAGTTTTTATAGTTAATTTCTCTTTTCAAGCATGAGGACTGTTAGATACCATCTTTTTCCACATCAAGATATACTAACATTGTATAGGACTGCTGAATCTAAAGCCATATTTCATGTATGTGGAGGAAGAGAGATTCCTTGGGTAGGTTCCTTCCCTCCACACGCTAGGAAGCTATTACAAAAATTGGTGACTATAGTACTCAGAGTGAAGATACCACCAAAGAAGAAATTTCCTTCTCACCAACCTCTAGCACACACACAAAAGGAACATACCACACCATGGGTGATGCAGATGATGATGATGATGCCCGACCAACATTTGGGTTCCCCGTTACTAACCAGCTAAGCGCTATAGTGTTGAAGAACATTCCTCCTTGGGCCTTGCCAATTTTCTATGGGTTAATAATTGAATACCCAGATACATTTCTCTATGAATTTGATGTCTTATGTAGAAGTTATGATTATACTTTTGATGCACATAGGTTAACAATTTTTTGTGCCACTCTTAAAGATGTAGCTTTAAGATGGTTCATGGGATTAGGTAAAGATGTTGTTCCTAATTGGGACACCATGAAGACATTATTTTTGGAGAAGTATCAGGACTACTATAGAGGACTTGATAGGAGGAAATATGATATTTTTAAAATTACACAAAAGGATGATGAGCCTTTAGAAGATTATGTGGAAAGATTTCAGTTTTGTCTAAAGAAAAACCCTTAGAAAAATTGGTGAGAAGATTCTCTCAAGTTAGTATTTTTGAGGGGAGTTAATGATGACTGCATGGATGCCTTGAATCTCATTGGATGAGAGGATATTTCACATTTACCATTTGAATATATTTGTAAGGTCCATAGGAATTACTTCAGGACCTTTACTAAACGCCCAATAGGAGATATGACATCTACAATTTGGTAAATAATCTATAAGGGTTTCAAAAATAAAGTTGAGCAACTTGTTATCCAATACGAAAGAAGATATAATTAGTCATTTAGCCACTCAGTTGGATACACTCCACATTAAGAAGAAGCAGTCGGAAGCTGAGGCTATGCTTACTAAATATTTTCCAAGCTGCAGATAGAGAAAGACAAATTGTAAATGGAAAAGAGTGGCCAACATCCAACAAGATAAAGTTGACAAGCTTGATTTTCACCCAATTGGAGTTGATGGAAAAATATTTTGTATAGCACAAAGGAGGTCATTGCATCAGATACAAGGTATGCCACAAGACCCCCTTAGATTTAACTCATCCTTTCCTATTGGGAATCAAAAAATTTCTTCTTGGAACTCTTAGCCCTAGAAACTAAACCAAAACCAGTGGTAGAACCCTCAACAGTGGCCACAGGCTTAGCCAAATTGGAACCAACAACCAAAACATTGGCCAAAACAAATTTTTTAGGGTTCCAATTATAATCCACAATGGACAACCCAACAAAATTAGTGGCAAGCTCAGTGACAGAAAGGCCAACAATGGCAGTAGCAAAATCTAAACTACCAACAACCTATGCTCCCTCCTCCACAACAACAAAAAGCTCTAATGCCTCCATCAAATCCTACATCCTAGCCACCCAAACAACAACAAATACTTTCCCAACCTACACCTAACCCTAACACTAAGCCTATTCAACATGATTATACTAACAAAGCTATGCAATACCCCACTTGTGGGGTAGAGGTGGGTGATGTCCACCTCAGATCAGGAAAACAACTTGCTAGAACTTCATCTCCCCAAATTACAGAAATGGAAGATGAGGAACCTACAGTTGAGGCTTCTGATAAACATATTTGGAGCCTGAGTCAAATTAGGTACACCAAACTACCACAAATATCAAGCTACCTTCTCTTGAATTCCTAACTAGATAAAATCATCACATACAGGCTAAGACAAATATTTTAGGACAATTGAAATATGCGAGCATCAAAATACCACTTATCCAAGCTATCAAAGACATCCCTATCTATACCAAAACTATAAGGGATTTGTCTAAAGAAACCAGGTAGGAAAAGAAAAGATCTAGAAATAGTCCATGTCTTGGGAAATCGTGTAGATATCATGTTAGGGAACATTACAGTCCCTAAGTATATAGGTCCTGGTAGTCCAATTGTGGATGTTAAGATTAATGGAACCCTCATTAAGAAGAATTTGAAAGAATTAGTTTCAACCATCAATATAATTTTAAAATAAATAATGTAGTTGCTTTAGTTAGTCAACCTCAAGCCCACACAAACTATTTTACAGCTAGCTAATAGGTCTACGGTTAAGCCTGAGGGAATTATTGATGACCTATTCATTGCATTAGATTCTTGGGAATACCCTGCAAACTTCACAGTGTTACAGTCCAAATTCAATCTTGCAGGTTACCCACTCATCCTAGGTAGGCCTTGGTTGGCAACGATTGATGATTTTATAGGTTGTAGGTCTGGTAAAATGATAATATCTAATGGAACAATTATAAAGAACTTGGTTATTTATCCACTAGCTGAACCATATGCAGGCCTTGAGCACACCATTTGGCCTTATTTGGGTGAGGAGGAGGTGGATAACTATTCTCTACAGACATTGATGACTATAGAGCATGACTCCTTATTGGATGACCAAGATGAAGATGAGCTCATTGATCACATAATCCAACATTATGGTAGTAAGATTCAACAATAATAGGATTGTCTCATATGCCTACAAGACCCATTGCAAAGTATTATACCCACCAATTCTACAAAAGAGATATCACAACTATTTCATTCATTACTACCTCAACAACATTTACCCATCATACGAAGCCTGGATCTCTCATCAGTTCAAGAGTCATCAAAGGAATTGGAAATCATGCTAGGAAGGAAGTTGAATATTAATAATTCCTTGATAGAGGAACAATGGAATTCTCTACAAGCAGTGCTACAGGAACACTCAACCACATATGCATGGGATTACCATGATATGAAGGGCATATATCATTATTTATGTATACACAAGATTTATATTAATGATGGCTATAGACCCATTTGACAACCACGTCAACATATGGATAGATAGTGAAAGTTGAGCTACAAAATCTCCTTGATACAAGTTTTATCTATCCAATTTTAGATAGTGAATGGGTCTCACCTTTGGTATTTTTTCCCAAGAAAGGTGGGAAATGGAGAGTCCATGTAGACTATGGGGAATTAAATACAATCACTAGGAAATATCATTTTCCTTTTCCCTTCATAGATCAGGTACTTGACTCACTAGTTGGAGAGAATTACTTCTTGTTTCTTAACAGTTTCAGTGGTTATAACCAAATTAAAATTGCTCTAGAGGACCAAGACAAGACTACATTTACATTTCCTTGGGGGAATTATTCTTACTCTGTTATGCCCTTTGGCTTATGCAATTCTCTATCTACCTTTCAAAGAGTAGTACTCAACATATTTTATGATTATGCACATGATTGCATGGAGATATACATGGATGACTTCACCACTTATGGTGAAAGTTATGAGGAAGCTCTCAATAACCTGGAAAAAAGTGCTAAAAAGTTGTAAAGAACACAACTTGTCACTCAGAAATGAAAAGTGTTTCATGATGATGACACAAGGAATTGTATTGGGGCACTTTATATCCAAAGCAGGAATTTAGGTTGATCCACACAAAATAGAAATAATATCTACCTTACTTGTTCCTCAGAAACAAATAGATATCAGGAGCTTCCTTGGTCATGGAGGCTACTATAGGCAGTTTATCAAATATTTTAGTAAGATTGATGCACCTTTATTTGTTTTGCTGAGTAAGGATATTGAGTTTGAATGGACCTCCGACTGTCAACACTCCTTTGAATAATTAAAGATAACTCTAATTGAAGCACCAGTGTTGAGAGAGCCTAATTGGACCCTCCCATTTCACATACATGCAAATTCTTCATATTTTTCTATTGGAGTAGTCTTGGATTAGAAGGATGGAAACAAAGATTATGCAATTTATTATATCAACAAGAATTTTCAAGGGGCAGAATTAAACTACATTGTAATAGAAAAAGAGATGCTTCTTGTAGTCTATGCTATTAATAAATTTAGACATTATATTACTGGCTATCCAGTCTTTGTCCATACAGATCACACAACAATTAGGTATTTGATGAACAAGCCAGTAGTTGGAGAGAGATTGGTAAGATGGTTACTCCTCTTACAAGAATTTGAGATTACCATAGTAGACAAACCTAGTAAAAAAAATGTGGTGGCTGACTTCCTATCAAGATTTCCAAATCAATCAATTGGAGTGGTGGATGATTCATTCCCTGATGAACACTTGTTTTCTTTACAAGTACAAATACCTTGGTATGTAGACATTGCTAATTATTTGGTTATAGGGTAAATTCCACCACATTTCTCACCAAGAGATAAAAGGAATTTGGTTCAAAAAAGTTTTCCCTACTCTTGGATATCTAGTTATCTATTTTATATAGGGCTTGATATCATGAGAAGATGCATAAGGGAAGATGAGATTTTTGATATCATGAAAGAATTCCATGATGAGCCATGTGGAGGTCATTTTGCAGCAAAGAGTATAGCTTTTAAGATCCTCACAACTGACTATTATTTTCCTACTTTACATAAAGATGTTGTTAAATACACCAGGAGTTGTGATAGGTGTCAAAGGATGGGAAGGCCAACAAAGAGAGATGATATGCCCTTACAACCTCAATTGACATTGGAACCTTTTGAAAAATTGGGTTTAGACTTCATTCATCCAATATCTCCTACATCTAACAACAAGGAAAATATCCTTGTTTGCATTGATTACTTGACAAAATGGGTGGAAGTTAAGGCTCTATAGTTTGCAAGAGATGGTAATGTGTCTAAGTTCTTATATGAAGATATTTTTACTAGGTATGGAGTACCTAGGGAAATAGTCACTGACCAAGGGCCCCAATTTACTTTTGATCTAATTTCCAAGCTGGTTTAGGAATACCAAATTAGACATAAGAAATCAACACCCTATCATCCATAGGCTAATGGTTAGGTGGAAGTCACTAATAGGGAGATATAAATCATTCTCACCAAGATAATGCAAATGCATAGGAAATATTAGGGTCCAATGTTACCTGAAGTAGTTTGGGCATACAAAACTACATGGAAAACAACCTCTGGATTTACACCCTATGAGTTAGTCTATTGAAAGACATCAGTACTTTCTATTAAATTTGAATATAAAACATTAAGGACAAAATTAGAGTTGGGAATGGATTTAACAGAATCAAAAAAGGAAAGGTTGCATTCCTTTAATGGGTTGGATGAGATAATAATGGAAGTAGTACATCATACAAAAGTAGTACAATAGTAGTGGATGAAGTGGCATGATCTGTACATTAAAACAAAAGAATTCACTCTAGGAGATTGGGCCTTGTTATATGATTCACGATATAAATATTTCAAGGGAAAGTTCCAGTCTAGATGGTTGGGCCTCTATGAGATTAGAAAGGTTTACCCTAATAGGTTAGTACAATTACACACCATTGATGTAGTCCGATTTTCCTTTCTTGTTAATGGTCATAGACTGAAGTTGTATAAAAATCCATTATCGAAGGATGACTTTATATTTTCATTGATCCGAAATTATGATGCTTCTAGTGACAATGATACAAAATTTGATACACATAGTCCTACTTCAATAATATAGGATATACCTAGAACTTATAGTGGCCCAGAGATGAGTTACACAACTCAATCCTTGTGCTTCCTTGGCACTAATTTTTCATGTTTTTTTTTCTCACCAACACACATTGCACGTTATAATAGTGTTCAACACATATTTAGAGGGACCTATTATCAATATTCACAAGGGTATTGATGCCAAAGGGAATTGTAGCTTAACACTGTCAATGTTCAGAATAGGACCTACCGTAGGTGCCTATAGCAACATCTGGCAGATGAAAGAATATTCAACTCATTTGGTACCATATTTACTACATGTTCATTTACATTCATTTCAAATATATTCATGTATATTATCCATCATTTCATACAAAATAAAGTGGCATAATTATTTTATTGCTTAATCTCATTTTAATTGCTTGAGCTATCAAATCGCTAACTCATACTTGTCATTTTCATCCCATCATATCCACACGCCACCCACTATTCGTTATCTTATAGTTGATATGTGTCACTTCGAATCAACGAATAAATATATTCTTTGATATTCCACATGCAAAAGATAGTTATTTACATGAGACAAGACTTAAGGTATGTTGTTATGATTAATCTAGTTTTCTTTAAACTTTGATACACTTTTTCATTTAATTCCATGTATGTGAAATATTATATCTTTAATTTTCATCATTATGAATTTATGCCACCTCCAAATCATCAACGTAAATTGAGGTCACTTCACCAATTACGTTGGGGGGAGGTTATGCCTTACTCAGTCTTTTCAACAGTCCTTTCGAATCTGTCACCTGAAATCAAATTTAATGAATATTATGACATTCAAAATCCTTAGTTATTTTTTATTTTTGTTGTTATTTTCACTACCATTTTGAAATTGCTAAAATTTGAGACCCTGAAATTTTAAGAGAACTTCAACTTAGTTAGACTAGATTTGAACTTAAGAGGGAATTTGCAGTTGTAGTATGGTATAGTACTAAGGATATATGAGGAAATAGAGGTTTTGACTTGGTAGAGCATTTTGAAGGTGGTGGGAAGATTGAATTGAATTTTTAAAGCTGAATTTGGTATATTGAGCAGAGAGGAAACAACAAGGATGAGAGGAGATGTTATAAGAAAAGATCCAACGGATCACCAAAAATTTTTGGAGGACACAACAATCCTACCTATCTTCACAAGGGTTGGATGGCTCAAATACTTTTTGAAATTAATGGAGTTTAGTGATGAATTGACAAGAATATTTACAATGAAGCCATGGTAAAGGGACTTTTTTAGATGCATCTTAAATCACCATTGCATAGGTTACAAGACTATCAAAGATAAGACCAAAATTCCTAGCTTGGTCTAATGCAGTTACATCACAGGAGAATTATGCATAAGAGGAGAGGAATTGGATTCCTCATCGCAAGGTATGAAAATAATTTCTCTCCACCGGTTGTGGGAAATATGTGCCTCTTATATTATTAGATACATTACCTGTGATGGTAGACGATATTTTATATATGGCCCATTTCAAATTGCTAAGTCATCTTAGGCATAATAGGGTAGTAAAAGTACCAAATTTTCTCTATAACTTGTTGAAAAAAATGGCCTCGAAATACCATAAAAGGCAATGTGATACTTCCCTCTATCATCGCTGCTTAGTTACCTTGTTGATAAAACTGAGTTTAAGAATCCAATACCCACAAGTGAGGTGGGAGGATTTCAGGGATGAGGAATGCATAGACATTAATAGTTTGTTGGATGCACCCATAGTTCTTGAGGATGTAGAAAACCAAAATGAGCCCCAAAATGAACTTGAAGAGGAAAACCCTCATGTTTTTCCTATGGCCTCACCTACCCATAGCCAAGGAAAGCATGAAGAACCTATAGATATAAAGTATAGGTTGCCCATCAATGAGGAATTACCTTCTTCTTCTAAGTCACATAAACCTAAGAGTCTTAGAGGCAATGTATCTACCTCCACTACACCCTTGAAACCAAAAGAATTTATTTCAAAGAAATAGAGGGATACTCAAAAGCAGAAAAATGAGGATGTTCCTTAGAAGAAAAAGAGTGTTAAAAAGGAAAAGAGGAAAAGTGAGGAAGGAGTATTAACACCTAGACACTCTGGTAGGCTCAAGAAAAAAAGTGCTACAAAATAAAATATAGAGGAACCTGAATGGGAGATGGCTACAAAACAACCTCAGAAAAATGTCATAGTTGTAGAAATTGACTTTGAATTGGAGGGGAATGTTCTTGGTAATGAGAATAAACTAGTGAAAAAGAGAAGGCATGTAGAGTCCACTTTTGATTCTGAATCAAAAGACATATTTGATGCCAAGAAATTTTGGACATAAAACTTCCCCACTTTTGGAGATTATGAAGAAAGTAATGAGTAGTTTGAGAATGCAAAGGAAGCTTACATTAAAGATAGGGATGTAAGAAAATAACTCTAGGAGGAATTGGATAGAATGCAACACTTGGGGGAATTAGTACAAAATTATGAGCAGAAGGATAAAGAAAGAGAGGCAAAAATGAAGGAGATGGAGGAGAAACTGCAGTTATATGGTCATGGCACTAAACTAGATGTGTTGGCATATTTGGATGTTACTAAGACAAGGGACAAAGAATTGGTAGTACCAAATGAGAAACCCCCTCCTCTTAAAACTCTTGATTATCATACAACTTTCTCACTTGGACACCAATTATGGAAAGTAACTAATAAGTTTGCAAAGAAAAAAGAGAAGTGGAGAACGAAAAAGAAAAAATATGAAAATAATTGGAGAGAAGAGACATGGAACTAAATAAAATAGAAGTTTGGTTGGAGGAGAGTAGATAAGGATACACAAATAGTCAGGTGTAGGCTTCCACCGAGAACTTGTGCACTATTTCTACAATAAAGGTTTGTATGTTTTCAGTTCAGTAGATTAGTTAGCAAGCATTCAATTGGCTTGAGTCAAACTTCTGAGTTTCTTGAAGTTTTTGTTTCTTCCACACCTGAAGACCAGGATCAATTTTGTGAATTTTATCTGCACAATTATGTGATACTTGATGAAACAAAATGAAACCCTTTAATCTTTGTGGGGGATCTTTAGATCAGGGCACTTTCCTCTTAATACAAAAATGAATAGCTTGGGGGTGAGATTATGGAGGAATATGAAGAGAAAGAAAAATCTATTGCACTCCCAATTAGAAGAGAGGCTAAGGATCCTGATACAATAATTGATGAATGGATGAGACTCCTTACACATAAGGGAGTAGGTAAGAAAATCATGAAGCTTAGGGAGGCAGAATATGAAAAAATGAAAATTTTAGCTATGGAAGTAGGACAACAGTGTTTTAAATATGTGCAAGATAGATGGAACAGTTTAACACATGAACTGCAAAAGAAAGAGACACATTCCATGCATAATTTCATTGTTATGCTTCAGAGAGCACATAGTTATATGGAAACTAGTATCAACAAGGGAGTTCATTGGATTCCACTCACTTTTCATCCACCTATTCTCCTTTATCCAATTCCACATTGGATAGGGGAGAAAATTGATGAATGTGAGAGACCAGGAGCTATACAGATGAGGCAACTTTCAAAACATCAAGGTTTTTATCTAAGGCAAATTCAAGGTGTTAGCACAGTTATGGACCTAAGACAAATTTCTCAATAGTACAATCAAGATCCTTAAATGTTTTGTTTGGGGACAAGCAAAAAACTAGTTGGGGGGAGTGATAGGTCTAGATAATGGCTTATTTTCTATTGTTTTTATACCTATCTTAAGATACTTTTAAACATATTCTCCAGACAATGTTCCTACACTATACTATATTTTCATATCCATTTTGTAGACTTAAACCTTAATTATGATGATGGAATTATGTTTATATATTTATATTAGTATTATATGGTCTATATGAATAAATGTATGGAATGTTGATGGAAAGCTATCAGTTAATTGTGATATTTATCCTCATGTACATGTTTTGCAGAATTAACTTCTTTGCAGTTGAAAAAGAACCATAGTGCAGCAATTGCGGGATGAACCCGTAGCAAAAGGAGATGATTGGACACCGAAGCAGGGGAATATCCATGTTAAGCTGAAAGTGGTGGTCGTTGATCAAAGGCTCTTAATGAATATTGGATGTGTGTTATTATGACCAGTTTAATAAACACTGAAGAAGAGGTTTCCTTTACCTATGGAATTTTGACAAGTGGTTGTATGTTTACATACAGTTCTATTTTGACAGAGTTCTAGTTTTGATAGGATTTCTCTTTCTTTTTCAATTATAGGTTGAATAATTCAAGTCTTAATTCTATGCTCTATTATCTGGGAGTAGAGTTAATGATTTTAGTTAGTTTTTGCTTTCAATAATGATTCCCTTGGCTTGTATATAGTTGCTGGTTGAATTCATAGGATAGTTAGTTGGTTTTTATCAATTTTATGTTACCAATTACTTTCAGTTTCAATACATGGAAATATTCCAAATGATTGAGTACAATCTGTGGAAAGATCTTCTATAATATTTTACAATATGTAATGAATGGAGTTAATCTTATGGGATGCATATAATCTATTAGTTAGATTGAGTTTAGATAAAGTGGGAGCAGTTACTTGAGCAGGCCACTCAAGGTATAGTTCTCCACTCACCTTTCAGTTATTTATTTTTGTTAATAGATTTTATTAGTTTATCATTGTTCATAAATCATATGGAAGTTAATTGGAATTTTATTTCTTGCTTATTATGAATGAATACTTGTGAATATGCATGTAACAATTCTTAGTAGCACTTTGAAGGATAGTACAATTGAGTCATTAGTTTTTATAAAGTTTTTAGTTAATGCAGTATCATTTTATAGTAGTAGTTCAGTTATAGTCTTTATTGTAGGTACCCATAGCAAGTAGTTCTAGTTTATGCTTTTACTATTTTGTAGTTCTATAAATTTCCAGTGAGTAGAATAACTTAAGTAGGGTTGTTTAATTAGTTTAAAGTCCATGAAGTCAATATAATGTTGCACCATAATAATCTTACAAGCCTTGGTTGATAATTTAAATTGGTCTTAAACAATATGAAGTGGATTGTTCAGCCAGTTAGACCTCTGAATTGAGTAGACTCTACACACTCTCTCTCTCAGGTCTCTCCCTCCTACCCCCTCTCCCTCTCTCAGGTCTCTCTCATCTCTCTCTCTCTCTCACACACACACACACACACTCCCTCTCTCTATCTCCCACCCTCTCTCTCACACACTCCCTCTATCTCCCATCCCTCTCTCCCACTACCTCTCTCTACCTAAACAACTAGAAAAATCTTTGTCTCTCTACCCTAATCCCTTATCTCTATCTCTATCTCACTTATCCCTCCATCTTTCCCTCCCTCTCTACCCTAATCCCTTATCTCTATCTCTATCTCACTTATCCCTCCCTCTCTACCCTATACGTTGGACCCTCATCCCTAATCCCTCAACCCTATACCCTCTACCATCAACCTTAAACCAAGTCAACCCTAAACCCTTAAACCCTCTACCCTCTAACCTTGACCCAATACCCTATACCCTCTACCCTTAAACCCTTAAACTCTCTACCATCAACCCTAAACCCTCTACCCTCAACCATTAAACCCTCTACCTCTACCTTGAACCTAATACCCTATACCCTCAACCCTATACCCTCAAACATATACCCTCAACCCTATACCCTCAAACCTCAACCCCATACCCTCAATTCTCAACCATCTACCCTATACATTGGATCCTCAACCCTCATCTCTCTTTGTCCTTCCCTCCTCTTCTCTCCTCTCTATCTCACTTCTCCCTCCCTCTCTCCCTCCCTCTCTACCCTAAACCCTCAACCTTTTACCCTCAATCCTCAATTCCTAAACCCTTAATTGTAAACCCTAAACCCTTAACCCCTAATCCCTAATCCCTCAACCCTTAAAATCCTAATCCCTAAACCCTTAATCCCTTAAACCCTCAATCCTTTACCCTCTGTACTATACACTAAACCCTAAACCCTCAATTTTGAAACATCTACCCTATACATAGGATCCTCAACCATATACCCTAAAACCTATATACTCAACCCTCAACCCTAATCCCTCAACCCTAAACTCTTAAACCCTAAACCTCAACGCTTAAATCTTGAACCCTTAACCCCTCAACCCTTAAACTGTAGTGCCCCTTCATTCTCACCATGGATGTGCAGGTAGTCGGCTTTAGAACTCAGAGATGAAGGTGAAATAGTGACAATATTTAAAGGTATGTGTTGATGATGTAAGTAGTTGATCTGTTTTATAGTACTGTATATAGATGCACTATTATGATTGGTATGCGATTATTATTTTGATTTCTATGTAGCTAATTGTTTATGAGTTGGTTGGACTACTTGGTGTTTTTATTATTGTTGTGTGTGGATGAAGGGGACCGTGTCGCATCACTCACTCGTGAGTGCCCTGCGACTCTGTGATTCCCTTTTCACAGTGTATCTAATTGTATGATTATGTATATGTTTGACCATTTTGTGTATTGCAGGTTACAGGTACTAGGCATCAACTCCACTTGAATTAGCAGGTTTGAGCATGCCTTAAACCCAATGGAACAATCTTTCGGAGATAATATATTTTCCCCTACACTATCCATCATCCTCGAAGAGGATGAGTATCCAGTTTGTCAACGTTGTCAATTGTTGTGGTTAATTAGTCTTGTTGTGTTGACCTTGTTTATGTCTAGGTAATTGTTAGTATTATTTATTCATTTAATTTAATTTTTTTTATTAATGTGGTTTGGATTTATTGATGAATTAAGTAAAATCATTAAGTAAGAGTATTTTATGAAAATAGATATAAAATATGTTTATTAATGGTTAATAATAAATTTAAAATGCAAATAATATTAAATGAAATAAAATAAATTAAAAGTGTGAAAAACATGATAAGATAAAATAAATATTATTATTTTGGAATGTTGTAATTATTAGATAGTAAATATTATAAAAAGATAGAAAAAAATCATTCTTGTGCACATGCATTGTTTCAAACTAATTGTCGAAGTGAAACTTGTTTTTGTGAGAGCTTTCTTAGATTTTTTTTTTCGAAAACAAAACAAATTCTTTTGGGGTAAATAATTATCTTTTGTGAAATTTTCATGAGGATGGGATTTTTTTTTCTAGGAAGAAAAACTTTGTCTGCAAGATAATTTTTATGCTATAGATTTTGGTGGAGAATTTGGGGATTTCTTGGAATACTGATTGGGGATTTTTTGAGGAGGTCGTTGTTGCTATAGAGGATTGATTTCAGCACCGAATTTTCATCTCAATCATCTTTGAATCCAGGTTCCATTGTTTTTTTCTTTTTGAATTCTATTTTTGTTTAGAAAATGAGTGCTTGAATGATTATGTTGTCTGGAAACATTTACCTGTTAATTTCATTTCCTGAATCGAAACATTTCTTGAATGTATCCTCTTGAGATTTTCAAAGCCATTTTTTTGTAATTCATTTTGTGCCTATACTGTAAATTTATTGCAGCCATGAAACCCCATTTTTTTTGGGTATCTTGTTTAGTTCTTACTTCCTCAATTCAATTTCATTTCAATAGGGTAATACAACTGCAACAGTTGGAAAAACCTTTTATTTTTTATTTTGGCGTAATTCTATGTGTCCTTCCACCTTTTTCATTTGAATTTTTTCTCTCAATCTGTAGCTTATCATATTGCATACCATGTTATTGTTTTACCCTTGCTATTGTATTTATGTGAGTTTCATAATCTTCTCATTTTGTGCTCAATCTTCTTGGGTGTTCAACTAATAAAATAGCCTGATTGTGTCATCCATAACTCCTTTTTCTAAAAATTGGGTTGTCGATAAATTTAAAGTGTTTCTTTGCCTTGATGTCTTCTAACCCCTATCCAAAAATCTCAAATACCTAGATCTTATTTTCTAAGTTATGCTTGAAACACGGGGCTACTGTCAAGTTGCTCCCCCATCGTTGTATTTCATTAATAATACATAATTTATAAATAAGGTTAAAATTAAAAGATTGGCTTGCTGGTATGTGAAGGGTTATGTGATAAATGAAGAAATAAAAAAAATGCCAATAAATAAAACATTTTTAATTGGATAGAATGGTTAAAATGGTTATCTAATTTGATCCAGATAAATGAATTGAGCATTTAAATGGTTATAGGTGAAGGAACTGGGTAGATGTTATTTAAATGAGTATTTAACCTATTAGAGACAATTGGATTGAGTATTTAATTAAAGTAAATTTATATATCTCATATATAAATAACCTTGGGTTAGGGTTCGTTAAGGAGTTAAATGAATCTTTTGAATAAATATTTTATTTAAGTTTACATAGTTAATAATTATATTGTTAGTTAACCCTCTTGTGTAATTAATTGTTATTGAACATTGTAAAAGTTAAGAAAGTTTTTCTCAATACTTAGGGAAATTTAGTTGGACCCTTTCCAGGTATTACTGTGTGGTTCTTAAAAGTGTAAGTGAGATTAATTAGTAAAATCAAACACAGACATCCATGAAATGTATTACATAAAAGGAATTGAAATAGCTAAATTAAATTTCTACTGTTGATGACACATGCAGAGTGGTGGCATAGTGATCACAACACCTTCCATTTGGCGACTGGTGAGATTATAGTGACCCCTAAGGATGTCTATCGGATTTTGCGGATACAAGTCATGGGGGACCTAGTGATTTATGATCAAAAGGAGCAGGGGGTACTGATTCCATTCGTCAAATTTTTCATGATGATCAACTCGGTGGATATGAGATTTTCTGGCGGGAGTTGATTGCTACCCATTAGCCCTTGCCATGTGTTCTAGCAAGATTTATTGATGGTTTTCTCTGCCTCAACTATAGGTCGAAGGGCTTCTCAGTTGGCTGGGGTCGGGTTTGGGAGGGCATGATTTCCCATGGGACCAGATATGCTTTGGTTTTGTGCATGCTTGCACACCTATACCATGATTTACATCAGGTTGTGTATCTTCAATCTAGCAGTCTTGCAGTAGGATGCACATCATTACAACTCTGGGCCTAGGAGCTTATTGCAGTTACACAGCCAGTGGCAAGGAGGTCTCAACCAACAGGGAGACCCTATGTTTTTGGGTATATACGGCCACTTATCCAGCATAAGCTAGGAAAGTTAGAGTATTGGCATAGGGTCCTGGATGATATGGACACAGTTATATGGCGATCGTACCTTGACTGTGAGGTATGGGTAGAGGATGATACAAAGATGCCATATATTTTTACTATGAGATACTTGATTGGCAGGACGTCGTATGTCATTGAGAGATTTCTCTTGGGTCCAATGTACATGTAGTATGGTAGAGTATAGGGTATGTCGTAGGGAGTGGCATATTATGCCCAACGGAGATAGGACATTCCAAAGTGGGGGCCTGCATTAGACAATGATGTTGCATGTGCAGAGTACAATGGTTTATAGCCAATCTTGTGGTAGTATCATCTAGAGGTTATCGATGCACAAATGACCATAGACTATGCATAGCACTTCTATACACATTCATTCCCTCGGATATCGAGTCTCGATGAGCCAACACCCATTTTGGAGGTCGGGAGGAGGGCAGGGTAGGCAGTACAAAGGAGGGGAGATAGAGGAGAAGAGGAGGAGGCAAAGGAGGATGGGGATGATGGTGGCGATGATGGGGGAGATGGTGGTGGAGATGGAGGGGGCAGAGGGAGAGAGGTGTCAAATTTTGGGGCCGTACTGAGGAGGAGGAGGTTAGCACCTGGCAGACAATGGCCAGTTATACTCAGGATGCCCTCCCAAAGGTAGCATACACAAATTGTTGGGTTCTAGGTTTAGGTTCAAACCTTGCAGGGTCAAGTACAGGCACTGTAGGCACAGTTAACCCAGGCCTAGGTTCAGTTACAAACATAGATACCAACGTAGATGAAATCTTAGGCCTAGATGGTACAGCTGTAGGCACAGGTTGCCACCCTAATAGTAGAGAGAGATGTCACCCGATGACAGGGAGAGTAGGTAGTGGTCGTGGTTGATAGGCCGCAGACAACAGCCAAAGGTGCTGGCACAGGTGATCTGGTTTGAGAGCTTCGAGAGTCCACCAAGGAGATGGAATATTACAAAGGAAGATACTACAAGGTTGTGCCAGCTGAGTAGAGAGTGAGCTATGCTTGGTCTTGATCTGGGAGGATTCAGTCTAGGACCACCCATACGGGCATCACGCAGCCACTTCCTAGGGGTCCACTAGGTAGAGATGGAGGAGCAGGTACACTAGGGGCAGGGGGTTTGGGAGGATCAGAAAGGTCTGCGACCTTTGAGGGCAGTACCACAAGGTCCCACGGTCATGCCTGTTTTTTGTATACTGTTACAAAGACCCTACTTTTCCACATTTTTGATATTGTATCTCCTCTCATTTGATATCATTGTACACTTGAAATTTTATTTTTAGGTTAAATATGATATTCAATGGCGATTATTCATCCATATGTTGTTTTATGCTTTTTTATTATGGATGTTTATATTGGATGAATTGATTTTATTTGCTATATACTATGTGATGTTTATATGATTATGTCATGTTTTATGCAGTAATGTGATGATGGTAAATGAGATCAATGCAGTTATGCAACTGATATGACATGAATTGTATTTTTGTATTTTTTACATGTATATATCGATGTATGGATGAATGGATGCAAAAATGGTTTATTATGTAATGCAAATACATGATTTAATGGATGAATATGAATGATTTAATAAATGGATGCATGGTTTATGAATTCTAAATGTATGATAAATAAATGACGTGCTTTTGGATATAGTACGTGCAGATGTATGGATTTATGATAATGCTCTCTTTTTAGATTTTTCATGAGGTGAATATATGACCTAAATGTATGGATGATTATGTGGATGAATTATAATTATGAATGATGCCTATGTATGGATGGATGATGAATGTAAATGTATGTATGAATTTATTTTATGTCCCAATGTGACATAGATTATGCTTTTATATGTGGTGAATGTTATTATGTTAATGGAATGCAATGCACTTTTCTTTATTCGTGGTATTTTCTGATGCACATATATGACCTAAATGTATGAATACAAAAGAGTTATGATGGTGTATGGATTACGAGGTTATTATGAATGATTTCTATGTTGAATGCATACATGAAATAATGGATTTATTATGAACTTGATGCATGATGATGGATTATGAATGATGATGGTATTGTGGAAAATGCTTTATTTTTGGAAAAAATAATTTCATGATGCAAATATTGTAATGAATGAATGCATGGTTTGTGATGGTGGATATTGTAAATGAATGATACAGTAATGATGAATGTATGGGTGGATGTATGATAATGTTTTCTAATAATATAATATGGAAATGTTAATGCAAACAAATGTTTTTTTTGTTATGTCAAGTGTAATCAATCTTGTAGTGAGAGGATACATCATGTTGAGAGTTGCCTGCTTTGAAAAAATCTATAATGCAAATGCAAAACTAATTATGAATGAAGTCATATCTATGCAATGTTGTCATCTTATTCATTGTGCTTATTATCATCATTGAGTGTTTTATTATATTGAAAGTTAGTACAAAAATCGATGGTATAATTAGACAATAAGAATTGAGTACAACTTCCATACAACTTTTGTTGAGATTTGATAGTACAAGATAACACAAGCATCTAGGTATAATTGGACCTAGATGACCTAAGCATCACTTGCGTAAACAGGAAAGAGTTAATAATTTCCCTATGCAAATTCAGAATCTCATCAATGATACTTTGTAGAGCATGTCCCGTGACAATTTGCATAGTAGTAATGATTGACTCACAGACAACGGGAAAAGAAAAATATCATTCTCAATCATAGCCCCTGTAGTTTGCGACATCACTGAGGTACTTCATAGAAATGATCTAACAACAATCAAGATAAATCCATTGAACATTCGTGTTAAAGTGATCCAACCATGATTCAAAAGATGGTCCTCCAATGGGAATAGATTTGATTTTTCGTGATGTTTGATTTGATTTTGATGGTTGATCATTTGATTGATTGATGTTTGATGATGGTTAGAGTGATTTTTGTTTTTTCTGAGGTTGCCTTGTTGTTTGCTTGTCTATTATTTTAAATTCAACAATTATTTGCCCCCGATGAGATCAGGATTTTGCCCCCAGTGAGAAACAAACCAAATTTACTATGGATATGTATAATGACGACCAAGCCAAGGTGGGACATGACTACAATAGATGGATATGGACATCAAGATTGTTGTATGATAGGCATGAATGTACAGTGATAGTGAAAAGCAAACGGTCAACACATGCTTGAATAGATGGAGGAGCCGAATTATCAAAAATAACACCTGTTTGCGAGGTTTTCACCATTTTTTTTTATTGCACTTTTTTAGATTAAAAAAAAAAAAAATTGTTACCAAGATGCCTGTTTGCCAGGTTTTCATCAAGGTAACGATTTTTATTTTTCTCATTTTTTTTGTATTTTTCCTTTTTCTGATTTTTTTTATCTTTTTTATTTTTATGATCTTTTCAAGACTTTTTATGATTTTTATGATTTTTTTAGGACTTTTAAGCATGCACTGGATGCATTATGTGTAGAATTTCTTTAGATGAAGATTGTTCATTAGTTCTTCAAATAGATCCCTTTCTGGTGTAGATAGCTGATATGCCCCTAATCCAAAGACTAGAACCATAACAAAAGGACCTAACCAATTTGGCTCAAATTTTCCTTTCTTTTCTCGATCCTGCTGATTATGGGGATTTTCCTTCAGTATTAGATCACCTACCTGAAATTTCCTTGGTTTTAATTTATGATTGTAGCTCTTGGATATCCTCTGTTGATATACTTGTAGGTGATCCACTGCAAGCTGACGATGCTCATCTAACAATTCCATCTCTTGTAGTCTAGACACATAGTAATCTTCATCTGAAATGAGACCTTTCAAAGACACACAAAGTGATGGTATTTCAACTTCAATAGGTAGGACAACTTTGGATCCATAGACAAGTGCATATGGGATGGTTCCTGTGGGTGTACGAATGCTTGTACAATAGGCCCAAAAATTAGGGTTCAATTGAATATGCCAGTCACGTCCAAGATCGTTGATGGTTTTCTTTAGAATATTCAAGATGGTTTTTTTTTAGGCCTCTTCTTGGCCGTTCCCTTGAGGGTAATAGGGCGTAGAAAACTGATGCTAAATATGGAACCTTTCACAGAGTTCTTGCATATCCTAATTCTTAAAAGGTTTGTCGTTTTCAGTGACAATGGATTGAGGAATACCATATCGACAAATGATATAGTTTAGGATGAATTATGAGATCTTCTTCCTTGTGATGGTGGTTAGAGGCATAGTTTTGACCCACTTGGTAAAATATTTTATGGTTGTGGTTATGAAATTATGTCCATTGGATGAAGGTGGGTGAATTTTACATACAAGATCTAACCCCCACTGAAAAAAATGCCATGTTGATGCGAAGGGTTTCAACTCTTACATTGGTGCATGGATAAGATTACCGTGGATCTAGCATTTCTGACATCTCTTGACAAATTGGAATGATTCTCTCTCCATAGTCGGCCAGTATTATCCCAAACAAAATATTTTCTTAGTGAGGGTTAGACCACTTGAATGAGTGTTGCATATACCCTCATGGACTTCTTGTAAAGTTGTTTCAGACTCGTTGCGTTCTAGACATCGTAAGAGAGTTCCATTTAGACCTCGTCGGTATAGTACATCTGCTATAAGGGAATGGCGATTAGTTTGGCGGATGAAATTTTGTATTTGGTTTCAGGATAGATCAGGAGGAAAGATATTATCTTTTAGGTAGGTAGAGATCTTCCCGTAAATGGAGGTATCGACATCAATTAGGTGGCATATGAGTCGGGACTCAGGATTATCATAAGAAGGCATAAATAGTTGTTCCACCATGAAATCAAAACAACTTCTATTTTCTAGAATTTGTAGCAAAGAAGCAATGGTAGCCATAGCATCAACAAATTTGTTGTCAATCCTTGGTATTTGAGCAAATTTTATGTCAACAAAATATTTCTTGAAGTCATCAATCATCCTTTCAGAGGGCATTAATTTTTCATCCTTTGTTTGGTAATTATCATTGACCTGATTAATGACTAGTTGAGAATCCTTATAGACTTTTAGTTTTGTAATTTTCCATTCTACAACTATCTTGATTCTGATGATACGTGCTTCATATTTTGTTGTGTTGTTGGTGCAGGGGAACATTAATCGGTAGGATTTTGGAATGGTTTTCCCTAGGGGAGTGATGAATAAAATTCTTGCTCCTGATCCATGTTGAGTATATGATCCATCAAAATACAACATCCAATGTTTTGTTGTCATAGTGAAGACATCAACGTTTGGAAATTCCACCTACAAGGGATGATCATCATGAATTAGTGCTTCAGCCAGTTGATTGGTGATAGCTTTCCCTTTGATTGTTTTTCTTTCAACATATTGGATGTCAAACTCACTGAGTATCATTACCCATTTGGCTAACCTTCCTGTCAGATTTTCTTTGCTAAGGAGATATTTTAGCGAATCTATCTTGGTGCCAATTTATGTGTGATTCTTAAAAGTGTAAGTGAGATTAATTAGTAAAATCAAACACATGCATCCATGAAATGTATTACATAAAAGGAATTGAAATAACTAAAATAAATTTCTACTGCTATCCTTTCAAATCATTCCATGGTTCTCTAGTCTTAAGGACCTTTGAAATTCATGCTCTCAGATAGAGTTAAGTGTTGCACATGAACCTGCAAAGATGACAACCTAAAAAATGAGAAGATATTATGTAATGTAAACTACATACCTACATCACTATATTTTTGTATTTTTGATGCTTAAATGTTGAATGATCTATAATGGAGTGTTGATATATTCAAATGATGTTGAAATTGATAATACAATTTTAATGGTAATACTGTCTAAAAGATGCAACAACTAAGATACTAAGATTGAAATTTCTATGATAATACTAAATTAACTAAAATGCTAAATGATCACTACAATTCTCTCACAATGCTCTCAAATTTCACTAAGATTTCTACAACATAAGTTTGTAATCCAATTCTCTATGAAAAGTTATAGAAATGCCTTCTATTTATAGATTTTTCCAAGTTTGGGCTGAGGTGGCAAAGATGGATGGTTGAGATCGTGATCCTGAGGCAACGACGGTGGAGCATGAAGAGGTTAGAGGAATTCATGGAGGCTGCTCCATTTGGAAGAGTCAATCTTCCAAGTGTCTAAGAGCATCATTTGAAAGAGGGAGCCATGTGTCTCTCAAGAAGTTAGGAGGTTGAGAGGTTGGAGAGAATATTCCAAATTTAAAAATTAGAAATAAATGAAATTGGGTGTCATATGATGATAAGGAGGATGAGTTGGAGGTGGTTAGAAGAAATATGGAGACATGTGCTAAATTTGAATTTAAATGGAAGAGGGAAATCAACTAAATGACAAATTATTTAATTTGTGCATTTAATTAATTCAAAAGGAAAGTGATTTTTGAAAAAGAGGAATTAAGGGAATGAACCATATAAATAAATTTATCAATTTATTTATATTAGTAGAAGAATTAGGATTTATTAATTAAATATTGAATATTTAATTAATTGTGCTCCAAACCATTTTTACGTGCATACAATTACAAAGATGAAATTATACTTGAATTAATAATGATAAAGTTAAAGAAGTTAATTGATCCTAGATTTAACCTTATAGTTGATCAAGTAACTGGATTTATCTCCATAAAATATTTTAATTGGATAGTTGTTGGTAAAATGAGGATTTAATTACTGTAGACAATGAGTTGTGTATTTAATTAAGTGAATTGATTTATTTCATCTATAGATAGGTGAATTGATAATTAATTAAGTAAATTGATTTATTTCACATATAGGTAATTGATTGTTAGGGGATTGTAAATATCGAATGAGGGTAAAATACTAGGGATTGGTTATGTAATTTAAATGATTGAGGTTAATTGATAAAGTTAATTAGATAAGGTTGGGTGGAAATAATGTAGAGATATCTAAATTAATTACTACATCCTTATGTTAGGGGATTGACTAGATTTATATCTATCTCTTGTGATGTTAATTTAAAAGTTATTTATGTGAGCATTATTATGATATGGATTATTTGATTGAGTGATTTGTGAATTAATTGATTATGGAGATAAGGGAAATGGGTAATTAAGTAGGGAAAAATGATTTACTCATATTTAGACAATTGAAGGATATGTTTAGATAAATGAATTAGACTATCTTTTGTTAATTAATGCATGTTGATTTCCATCATAATTATAATTGGTTGATTTATAAATTCACTATGTAAATAGTTATTTAGAATAAACGTTATTGTAGTAAACAACCCGATTAAGGGATTTCAATGGTTAAGATGATGAGTAATATGAAATGGAAAATGATGTCTATTTCATGGTTGTATTATTTTGAGTGATTGTTTTTTATTATTGGAAATTAGAATGATTTTGGAAATGGTTCAAAGTGGGAGTATTTTGTGCAAGTGGTTCAAGGTTGGCTTCTAGAGGTTATGAGGGATTATTTTACTTGCATGAGTTTGTATGGGGTTGGGGATTAGGAGAGGCTACCAAGACAACCTAGGATGGGGTTCGAGGCCGAGGAAGATTTGCAGGATAACCCATATCAAGCTATGTGATGACACTCCTGGAGTATTTGTGTTTGAATGAGTTTTATGTTGTTTTACATGGAAGTGGTTGGTATTTTTTGATTGTGATATGTGTGCAAGAGGTTCATTATCTTGCACTAAGTTTACATTCTTGTGATTGTGATATGTGAGCAAGATGGTTAATGCATTATTCTATTGGATTCATGTGATTGTGTTAAGCTGCAAGATGGTTAATGCCTTTTTTTTTGTAGGGTTTATTAGTTGAAAGTAGGGGGAGTGGCTCTCATTGGGGTTTGAATCCTAAAGTGGTGACTAGTACAACCCATTGGATAATTTCTTAATCGAATGATAACCTAAAAATGAATTGGGGGAATGGGTAAATTTCACATAAACAAGATAATGGATGCCTTGCCCATGCCTGTAGTGCTCATTTAGGTTAAGGATGGGGTGAGAAGGCCTGGTTGACAAGATCAAATTCCTTTTCCTCATGAAAGGAATGTTGGTTCTACATGTATCACCCTATGGGGTCGGGACCTAGTGAGAGGTATGTCAGACAACCATGGATGGGGATCGGGACCTTGTGAGAGGTATGTCAAAAAACCCATGCTAGGGCCATGCGATGACACTCTTCCCTATTGTATTCTAGCATTCCCTAGTCATGTTTTCCCCTTTTGTTGTGTGTGTGCCTCTGGAAGCAGTGTCTCTATTATGTCATTTCATGTTGTACTTTTTTATGTTGGATCCATGTTTAGTAATTTTATGTTAGCCTTCAGTCTTCTTGACTGTTTTGTAGTGGGACCTTATTGTTATCTCCTAGCATGGGGGTGGACCTTAGGGTTCCACATGGTTGGGTGGATTGTGCCTTTTCCTCCATTGGGTTTCCCTTGTTGTTTGTGAGTGTGGAGGATGTGCCTCATGTAGGTGGTTCTAGATCTTGTACCAGTTCAAAGAAACAATTGCTTTGTTATGTATTGAACTTGTATCTCATTTGTATCATGTAATGTAATCTTGATGTATTCTTCCTATGTATTCAAAGAAGCATTTATGTAAGCTTGTAGCAAATTAATGGTGTACCCTCATGGAGAGGGAATTTGTATATGTACTTGTAGATTTATATATGTGCTTTTTGATAGTTACTTATTTGATGTTATAATATGGAAATGTATGATGTTTATTTATTTAATGCAATGGATTTAGAATGATCTCTTGTTGTTAGTAAATTCATGAGGTATGTTTAGATCTTGTTCAGTAGGTATGTTCGTAATGTATTCATGGAACCTTAGAGGACATAGCTTAACTTATATGTTATGTTTAGATATGGTTTTCATTCCATGATATTGTATTATGTAGTTCATTGTTATTTCTTATAAAAAAATTGTGGTGTTATTGTTGTTTAGTAGTGTTATTCTTTGGGGTTCTTTCGTAGGGTGTTACATAAACGCTTAAACCATCAACCCTCAACCCTATAAATCAAAACTTGAATCCTAATCTTCAACCCTATAGGTCCTCAACCTTTATCTCTCTATATATCTATCTATCTCACCTCTCTCTCCCTCCCTAAACCTTTAAACTCTCTACCCTAATCCCTCAAATCTTAAACCATTATATTCTCAACCCTTAACCCTCTACCCTCTACCCTCTACCCTCTACCCTCTACCCTCTACCCTCAACTCTAATCCATCAAACCTAAGCCCTCAACCCTTAAACCCTCAACCCTCAACCCTCAACCCTTTACCCTCAACCCTTTACCCTAAACCCTAAACCCTAATCCCTCAAACATAAGCCCTCAACCCTTAAACCCTATACCTTAAACCCTCAACCTATAATCCCTAAACCCTTACTCCTTCAACCCTAATCCCTAAACCCTCAACCCTTAAACCCTAAACCCTCAACCCTAATCCCTCAACCGTTAAACCCTAAACCCTCAAACCCTATACCCTCTACCCTATACATTGGACCCTCAACCCTCTACCCTCAATATTAAACCCTTAACCCTCAACCCTTAAACCCTAAACCCTTAAACCCTCTACCCTCTACCCTCTACCCTCTACCCTCCACCCTCCACCCTCTACCCTCTACCCTCTACCCTCTACCCTCCATCCTCTACCCTCTACCCTCTACTCTAGTCCCTCAACCATATACCATCAACCCTTAAAACCTTGAACCCAAGTAAACTATCTACACTAATCCCTCAACCCTCACCCCTTATCTCTCAACCCGTAAACCCTCAACCCTCAATTATTAACCCTCAACCCTTAAGCCCTCAACCCTCAATGTCCTTAAACCCTAAACCCTCAACCCCTATACCCTCTACCCTATACATTGGACCCTGAACCCTAATACTTCAACCATATACCCTCAAACCTATACCCTAAACCCTCTACCCTCAACCCTAAACCCTCAACCCTAAATCCTTAAACCCTAAACCCTTAAACCTTCTACTGTCTACCTTAAACCCAATACCCTCTACCCTCAACCCTTATCCCTCAACCCTATACCCTCAACGCAATACCCTAAACCCTCAATTATCAACCCTCTACCCTATACATTGGATTCTCAACCCTCATCTATCTTTGTCCCTCCCTCCTCTTCTCTCCTCTCTATCTCACTTCTCCCTTCATCTTTCTCTCCCTCCATCCCTCCCTCTCTACCCTAATCCCTCAACCCTTAAACACTCAACCTTAAACCGTAAACCCTCAACCCTTAAACCCACCACCATAAACCTAATACCCTATATCCTCAACCCTTAAACTCTCTACCCTAAACCCTCAACCCTCAATCCTCAATCCCTCAACCCTAATCTCTCAACCCTTAAACCCTACACCCTCAACCCTTAATCCCTCAACCCTCAATCCATAAACCCTCAACTATCAGAACTTAATCCCTCAAACTTAATCCCTCAACCCTTAAAACCTAATCCCTCAACCCTAAAACCCTGAACCCTCTACCCTCTACAATATACATTAAACCATGAACCCTCAATTCTCAACTATCTACCCTATACATTGGATCCTCAACCATATACCCTAAAACATATATACTCAACCCTATACCCTCAACCCTAATCCCTCATCCATAAATCCCTAAACCCTAAACCTCATCCCTCAACTCTTAAACCCTTAAACTGTCAAACCTTAACCCCTCAACCCTTAAATGCTTAAACCCTCTAACCTCTACCATATACATTAAACCCTCTACCCTATACATTGGAACCTCAACCCTATACCCTCAACCCCAATCCCTCTCTCTCTATCTGTCCATCTCACCTCTCTCTCCCTCCCTCTCTCCTACCCTCTCTAATTATCTTTATCTACCCTCTCTCTCTTTCTATGTACCTCTCGCTCAATTAATCCCCACCACTCTCTTTCACACTCCCTATCTCTCTATCTCCCTCCCACTCCCTCTCCATCACTCCCTCTCTCCCTATCTCTCAAGTCTCTTCCTCCCACCCTCTCTCTCTTAGGTCTCTCCCTCTAGCACCCTACCTAGGTAAATCTCTCTCTCTTCCCCTCTCTTTCTATCCCTCCCACCCTACCTAGACAGGTCCCTATCACTTCACCCCCTCTCTCACACTCCTCTCTCCCTCTCTCTCAGGTCACTCCCTCCCACACCCTCTCCCTCTCTCAGGTCTCTCTCTCTCACTCCCTCTCTCCCACTCCCTCTCTCTACCTATCCCTCAAGTCTCTCCCTCTCACCTCCCTCACACTCTCAAGTCTCTCCCTCTAGAACCATACCTACATAACTCTCTTTCTCTCCCTCTCTCTCCCCTTTCTCTCTTAGGTCTCTCTCTCTCACCCCCCTCTCTTTCTCTCCCTCTATCCCTCCCACTCTACCTAGCTAAGCCCCTCTCAATCCAACCCCTTCTCTCCCACTCCCTCTCTCTTAGGTCTCTCCCTTCCACCCCCTATCCCTCTCTCAGGTCTCTCTCTCACTACCTCTCTACCTCTCTCTCTCTCTGTGGTATCTCTCTCCCTCCCACCCTACCTAGACAAATATCTCTCTCTCCCTCTCTTAAAATTATTCCTCCCTCTAAAGACATACATACATACATATAAGAAAATATACATACATACATACTTACATACATACAAGCATGCACACATATGTACATAGAATCTTACATACACACAAGCATACATACATACATATAAGCAAACATACATACATACAGGTATGCATACATACATACATACATGTCATACAAGCATACATACATACAAGCATACTAATATATACATACATTCAATAGAATATAATTTAACACAAAGCAAGACATAACGTGAGCGCATTATAACATGCTTGTGTTATGTCTTGCTAGACATGTCTTGGGCACAAACACAAAAACCATGTCAAAACTAAGAAATAACGCGAGTGCGTTATAACATGCTCACATTATTTTTTGCTTTGGTAATCCCTAAACCTTGGGCTTGGTATTTTCCTTGGAATACCAACCCAAAGGCTTGGAGTGCCTTCCCAATGTCCGAAGGTGTTTTTGTAAATTCTACAATATTTCACATAATAGTGTTTGTGCTAAGCATCAAGTTTGCACATGTTTCAAGGTCGAATAAATCAAATAGCTGGGTAATGTTAGGCTCTCTCTTAGCTATCTAATGATGTAGTTTTTTCACATTTTAACAATGTTAAGCCTTTTATCTATAATTTCTTTTGTTTGTGTCTTTTTTTTTGGTAAAAACCAATGTTTGGTGTTTTTCTTGTTATAAATTAACCTTTCATCGAAATTTCAAATAAATTACAATTTTAGAAACTAGGTTCCATTCTATGCATATTAAAAAAATGATTTTCAATTAGTTTGCAAAATTTGTAGGGGTAGCACAGCCAAAATTCTATTTTTTCAAGAAGTGTCCACTTCAAAAATTAGTAAAAAATGAAATATTCATTAAAAATTATCAGAAAATTCAAGCTTAAACTACATACTATTAGCTAATTTCTCGCCAAATCAATTTTAAAAATACTAAAAAAAGGTTAACCTTTTGAGGGAGCCACAAAAGTTGCCATGTTATATTTTTTTGATAAAAACAACACCAATTTATGTGGCCCCCTCTTTTGAACCTCTTAATCTCAACCATTTTCAAAACAAATAGTAGTTTAGAAAGTAGACTTGGAGCACTATGATCCTTGTTTTTGTTGTATCTCAAAATTTTGAGTGTAGCTATCCTCAATTTCATGTCCAAGGTCAATATTTCTTGATTTCAGAAAAAAAGTGGCCACTTAAGCCCCCCATATTTTTACACTTACCCACCAAACTATCAGTACTTCCACTATCAATAATCACACTACATATCTTTCCTTCACATTTTCATCTTGTTTTAAACAAACTCTTCCTTTACAATGGTTCATTATCTTCATTCAATAGGGCTCACCTAGTCATTAAAGTTTCTCATCTTTCAACTTCTTTGGAGTGTGATGACCCAACATCGTCTTCATTCATGTTTGATGCTCTAGCATGGTTTTAAAGTATCCTATTGGTCCTTTCTTGATTGTGAAGGAAGTCATATGCTCTATGTCCCTCTTCTCCACATCAAAAAAATTCCCTTGGAAGCCTCCTCTTCCAAATTCTCTACCCAATCTTCTTCTACCTCTAAAATTTTTCTCTCTAGGATGGTAAGAATTTTTTGATTTTTGATTTTTGTTGCTTCTTTGGTCTTCAAACTTCTAATTTTTCTAATTTCCATCATAAGGGCACGTGCATGGAAATGGGTACCCTTTTCATGGACACGTTCAATTTATTATTTTGAAAAGTCATAACGTGAGCGCGTTATAACACGCTCACGTTATTGCTTGTTAAAAGCAAAAAAAAAAAGAGAAATGTCATTTTGATTTTGACTATTTTTTTCTTCTATTTGCGGCCAAAACCCCCATATTTCATGCTCGCGTTCTAGGAGGAGCCATTCAAAAAAATTCTTCACTAACAATTGCTATTTCTTTGCAACAATGGCACCACAACGACAAGGAGGTGTGAGAGGTAAGGATTGTGTGATTTTTGTTTTGAATTAGTTAGTTTTAGGTTGAATTTGATATATATTTGTTTGAATTTTTAGGAGATGCAAATCAACCTGCAAACCCTCAAGATCCTCAACAAGAATACCAACCAAATACTCAAGATCAAAATCAACCACAACAACAACCTCCTCCACCAATCACTCAACCCCCTCCTGACACTCAACAAAATTTAATGAGTGAAATTGAGAACAACAAAAAGAAAATTGATGATTTGATTAGTAGGTTGAGTGATCCAAATGGTTCAACTGCAGAAAGAATGACCCTAGCAAATTCATTGAAAGATATGTTAAGAAATGTAGATTCAATTAGAAAACAAATAACTGGATGGCAAGATAGGAGGTAGGTGGCTTGGGATTATTACACAAATAAACTATCATATAAAGATGTAAAGGATTTAAAAATTACAAAAGGTGATTTGTTCTCATTATTCACCGACCCACACACAAATCAAAATCTCACCCTCAATGCAAAGAGGTTTCCTATCCATTGGTGCCACCACCAATAGATTAGGAACCAATTTTATGATGGTATATGGTCTTTGATTACCCACTGTGCAAAAATTGCGAAGTCCCACAATATTTCCTTAGGAAACTATATAGTGAGTTCATATTGAACAAAATCCCAAATTATTTTGATATAAGGGATTTGTAGGGGAAAGGTGGGGGGTCAACTTAGGAAAGACCCAGTTCATAGCTGGATCCTACGTGGCAAGGTAGACGAGCTCTCGCTAGGCCACCTCGTGAGCACGTTGTTATGCCTTCCATTGTGAAGTAAAGTGTTGATGTAGATACATTGCAGGCGATCAAAACTTTGACCCAAAGTGTGATCCACCATACTAACCCTATTCTACAGTGTCATCCAAGGGAGTCTTCGAGTGGTGGCCTTTGAACCCATGTGTGTCAATCTTGTGGGGCGACTTGTTCATATGACCCCACCAACACTCAGGAGGCTGCTACGCAGGATCCATCTACAACTATGGAGATGGAGAGGGTAGCTTAAATTTTTAATGAGGCATATGCCATTGATAGTCAGGTAAAATTTAGCATGTTCATTGAATTTAATTTATTAAATTTCAATTTTGAAATGCAAGATTAACTAAAAATATTTTATGATTTTAATAAAATTGCAGGGTCATAGTTTTGAGACTGGATACACTGGCCCCCCCACCTACTTATTTTGTAATATACTTATCATTGGGGTATGTAACTAGTAAACAATTATAAATTTATTACATGTTGATAGCATTATTTTATGAATGGTAATTTAATATGCGATTTTGGATGTTGAACAAACTAATATTGGAGGTTTTGATGGAACACTTCCCAGTGGTGGTGGATTTACTCAAACCTACACTGAGGTAATAGAATAAATATTTTAACTAATGAAATGTACTTAATATATTTGTGTAGTTTATATGCACATCGTTGATTACGTTGAATAATTTGTTGTTTTATTTTCAGTTGTTGCAAGCTGAAACACCTCTGAATGTGATGAGGGCAATGGAGATTAGTGTGTCATCTGCTATACAATCCTTGATGGCTCTAATAGGGGATGTATGAGGAAAATTAGTAAATTTCAATTTACAGTCGTTGTTATAGATGTTAGTTAGTGAAAAATCAAACCATTATTGATTCACGTAGTTTAATTTCTATTTGTATGGTTTATACAAGGCTTGAGCACACCTGAACATGGGCATGATAATATATCCCTCATGGAGAGTGATCATGAGATGGCGGTAAGTGATTATTTTGTCAAATATATCATTTTTTATAATGTATAATCTATATATTCATGTCTTTACTTCTTATTGTAACAGTTAAAAATTCACCATGAACTAAACACTAGGAGGAGCAATAAGAGCACTCCTCGAGCATACAAAAAATGAGTGACAAACCTATCACCATCCAATCGAAAAGAAAAGGGAAATATTTTATTTCTAGAGCATGGAGAGCAATGAATTTTGATTCCAGAGCCCTTTGTTGTATGCCTACATGGCAGATTTGTACATATTTTGTATGGACATATTTGACATTGTATGCCTATATGGCATTCTCGTAAGCCTATATGGCTATTTTGTACATATATTTCATACTTATATCAACACATATTGATGTATTCCTATGTGGCTATTTGGTTAATACAAATATCTTTTATCGATGGTATACATATTTTCATTTTAAATTGATGGTTCAATAGATATGAGCTACATGTATTCAAGTGTATAATTTACAACTTATGTGTGTTCGAATGTATACTTTGTGGCTTATGTGTTTTCATGCGTATACCTTAGATTCATGCATATACTTTGTATTAATTTGTGTATACTATGTATTTGTGTATATACTTCTTGAGACTTACATGTTTTTGAGTACTTGCGCTTCCCTTATTGACATGTACATGCTTGACTTATTCACGTGTATAATTATTAATTGGTTAGCCCTAACATTGATCATTGTTGTCCTTCATGGTTTGTCTTGAGTATTAATTGATTGATGCTAAACAAATTTATTCCATGAAATGATTCATAAAAATATTCCAATATGTTCTTGATGTGTCACCATCGAAAGATTTATATTTCAAATTTTTGCAATATTATTTCTTGTATACAAAATGGACTCGGGAGAAAGAAAGTTATAATATATAATACAAATAAAAAATGGACTCAACATTGTCCTAGACCCCCGAATAGGTATATTTAACAAATAAACATGCTCTCAATCACTCTTTGAATTTAAAATCACCATTGGTGATGCAGAGTGGCTCAACCAAGTTATGATTTGACACAACTTCTCTCAAATATGCCCACTAAGACTCCAACATTCACACGACTCAACAGGGTAACTCAAGTACCCAACCATGAAATCTATCAAACTAGACATGACCAGAACTTGGAGCAGACTTGGAAACCTCCCAACTTGACCAACCCAACTCAACACAATTCACCTTATGCTTGGGAACCACCTCTGACCTATCGCTTCCAAACTAGGCCTCTTATTCCTTGCAACCTAACCTACTAGGACAATCAACACAAGAACCACTCAAAAGGAATTAACCAGAGCAAGGACACTGGTTCTAGGAATCTTATACAAATTCCCACAAGTCCTCAAAGGCCCATTTCTTGACAACAAAATACAAAGCCATGAGAGGCCAAAACATAATGCTACAAGGTAGGCCTAATTAGGCTACTCCACACAAGGAATCAAGTATCTTGTCTCACCCCAACACCCCTCATCCAAAAATAGGTTCATAAAACATTTTCGAACACAAATAAAATTCTCCCAAGCACCCTTGTAACAAAACACTTATGAAAACAATCAAAAACCAGATTTTACACAAAATCAGGTCTATCACATAGAGATGTCAGGCCTAGAATGCCAAAGATATATCTCCCACCTTTAAGAAAATATTTGAAACCAACATGGAATCAAAATATACATGGTACTCTTCCATTCCACCTAGATATAGCCTTAAAACATGATGGAGATGGAAGATATGAGGGAATTTCACTCAAAACCCTGATTTTTGAGGGTTTCAGACCACTTGTAGAAAAATGATAAGAACTCTCCTATTCCTTTATGGTTTTACACCAAACCACCACAAAAATAAATCCAACTCAGCCCTCTTTCAATCCATGTCATATTTTGGACCGTACAGAAAAGCTATAGGTCGTACCAAGTACGTGATCAACAAGTTTTGTATCAAAAATCTAAAAAACATAGAACATTGTGAATAATTCTTATTAGATCTTCTCCAAAAGTTCAATAAAAACCTCCATTAAAGCCTCTCAATGTTGTACATATTCTTGTACACCTTTCTCTAACTAATCCATGCTCTCAACTAACTAAAAACTAACTTTCAAAACAAGTAACCGTTGCATTTCAAATTTGTTACTTTAAGCAACTTACAAATATGCAAATTTAGACTCCTCCAACCTAATTAATACAAATAATGACCTCTAAACCCACAAAATTGGATTATAAATATCCTTATTACATCAACAAAAATCCATTCTTTCACACTCATATACAAATTCATAAATTTGCCTTCAAAGGCTAGAAAGACAACTTCTAGTGCAAGATTGAAATTTTCACATTTTTTATCACTAGACCCAAAAGTCACCCTAAAACATACCTAATGGTCTTAATTTACCTTATTCAAGACAAATCATGCTCAAAATACCCACAACAACCTATTAACCAACCTATTCACCATCAGATAATCACTAAAACCATTGAACTAGACCTTCTTCATAAAATGGAGGAACAAGGTGCTTTGCACCAATGATCATATGTTTTTTGTGTGGAATACTCAAACTTCTTAACCGTCGTTTGTATGTTTCTCTTTTCCATTGTTTTGCATGCCATCATAAGGGATCAAGTCGATTGAATGCAACTCAGATCAATTTTGCATGTTTGGGTGCGAAAGAGGACCATGCCTAGTGTAAACCTACCTATTGAGATGCATTGGAGCAATTAGTTTGGTCACATTAATTGCAAAATGAAAGTTACACCACTTTGCAACTTTACACTGCTTCCATTTGACACTTTTTCCATCAAGTGAAAATTTGTTGCCATAGAAAAACCATTCTGAGATAGCCAAAATCGAGAGATATTTTTGTAGAGGGGCCCAACGCAATCCTGTAGGATCAAACGAGAAGTTTCTAACCATCACCGTATCCGAGTAAAAGCATGTTGAAGTTTGCAGCCATTTGGTACTTTGGACCCTTAAGGGATCGATCTGGTTGAACGTACCTCAGAGCGATTTCATGTGTTTGGGTACGAAAAAGAACCATGCCTAGTGTAAACATACCTATTCGGACGCATTGGAACAATTTGCTTAGTCACACGAGTTGTAGAACAAAAGTTGCACCACTTTGCACTACTTGCATTTGACACTTTTTCCATCAAGTGAAAATTCGCCTCCATGGGAAAACCACTCCGAGATAGACAAAACCAAGAGATGTTTTTGTAGAGGGTCCCAACACAATCCTATAGGATCATACGAGAATTTTCTAAGCATCACGATATCCGAGTAATAGCATGTTGAAATTTGCAGCCATTTGGCACTTTGGACCTTTAAGGGATCAATTCGGTTGAATGTACCTCAGAGTGATTTCACATGTTTGGGTACGAAAAATGACCATTCCTAATGTAAACATACCTATTTGGACGTGTTGGAACAGTACGCTTGGTCACACGAGTTGCAGAACGAAAGTTGCACCACTTTGCAACTTTGCACTGCTTGCATTTGACGCTTTTTCCATCAACTGAAAATCCACCACCATGGGAAAACCACTCTAAGATAGCCAAAATCGAGAGAGGTTTTTATAGAGGGGCCCAACATGATTTGTAGGATTAGATAAGAAATTTCTAAGCATCACAGTATCTGAGTAATAGCATGTTGAAGTTTGTAGCCATTTAGCATTTTGGATCCGTAAGGGATCGATCTGGTTGAACGTACCTCAACATGATTTCGAGTGTTTGGGTGTGAAAAAATACCATGCCTAGTGTAAACATACCTATTTAGATGTGTTGGAATAGTCTACTTGGTCACATGCGTTGTAGAGTGAAAGTTGCACCACTTTGCAACTTTGCACTGCTTGCATTTGACACTTTTTTCATCAAGTGAAAATCTGCCACCACGGGAAAACCACTCTGAGATAGTCGAAACCGAGAAAGGTTTTTGTATAGGGTTCTAACACAATCCAGTAGGATCAAACGAGAATTTTTTAAGCATCACGATATCCAAGTAATAACATGTTGAAGTTTTGAACCATTTTGCACTTTGGATCCTTAAGGGATCGATCCGATTGAATGTAGCTCAGAGAAATTCCGCATGTTTGGGTGTGAAAGAGGACCATTCCTAGAATAAACATACCTATTCAGACATGTTGGAATAGTCCTCTTGGTCACACTAGTTTTAGAATGAAAGTTGCACCACTTTTCAACTTTGCATTGCTTGCATTTGACACTTTTTCCATCAAGTGAAAATCTACCACCACAGGAAAACCACTCTGAGATAGCCAAAACCAAGAGAGGTTTTTGTAGAGGGGACAAACGTAATCCTGTAGGATTAGATGAGAAGTTTATAAGTGAAATTTAATAATTTTTATGGGGTTTGTGTTGCTTCCCTTGTAGATTTTGATGGAAAAGGGCATGAAAAAATGAGGTTTCACCCTAGGATTTGATAAAATATTGCATGTAGAGGTTGGGTGATTGTATTTTGAGATTTTGTAGGTGATTTTAAGAAGGTCTGAGGTGGTGGCATGTTATGGTAAGGTTTTGAACCATTCCTTTTAATAAACCCTCCTCATACTAGCATAAAATAAGGGTTTTGGTTTTGCATGGTGGAGTGAGTTTATCCTGAGACAAATTGTGGATTTGAGGGTTTGGATACATGATAATTTCTGCCCCAACAAGTTAAGGGGTTTTTTGAATGTTTAAAGGTATGTTCCTTTGTAAATTAGGCCTAGTTAGCCTAATGAGAACAATGAAGAAGTTCAGCACATGTTCCAAGATAGTCACTATTGATTTTGAAGTATATTTTGTAACTCAATAATAGCTATCTAGATCAGTCATTTTTTTGTGGAGTCATTTGAGAAGTTTTCCTCAAAACACCACTTGGAGCCACACTTTTCACTTGAAAATTCATCATAAAACCCTTTAGCAACAACTCCACCTTTGTTTCTTGAATTCCCCTACACAAATAAACACACAAGCACCTAAAACATCCTAATACTAACTTACTCCACTAATCTAAACTATCAAATTCAGAGGAGTAGTCATTATTGGTTTACAGACCGAGATGAGAAAAATTAGTTCAAACTAATGATAAACTCAATGGATACCCTCCTAAATAGATTAAAATGATAGATACTTCACTATTATACCTTAAACAACAAGATTCAAGGCCTTAAACTATTGTAAAGGTCATACAAGTTAATGAACAACTGGAAAAACTCATAAAATCACTAAAATAGGGACTTTATTGATTGTAAATTTTCAAGAATATAAAAGATCTTTGTTTTTCTCAACCTTACATGTTTTATATCACTTCTCTAATCACCTAATGACCTCTTTGAGACTTTGAATACGTTACATATGACCTTTACATGACCTTTTCACATTGTTTACATTTCAAAATTCAAAATTTGCAAATTTTCCTATTGAAGGCATTTACAGAACAAGGTGCTTCTGTACCAAACATGAACTCCAAAATTATAGTATTTGAGTAAATCTCATTACAATGCCTTAGGTACTTCATTCTCATAGATATTTTACAATTTCACTCATACATTCGAGATTCTCTTTAAATGTCTACATCATAGGTGCTCATTATGAGGTTAACTTCAATTGAGTCACTTGAGATTCCCTCAGTAAGCTTCACATGCTCTTTTGTAATGTCTTGAAATCAGAATTGAGATTTGTCAAGATCATCAAAATAACGATGTTGCATTTCTTTTTTTCGGTTGAGATTCTCTTTGATGGCTCATAAATCAAAATTTTCTGCAACGAGAGAACATTCAATTTTTAGTAGTTTACTTACAAATACACAAAGTAAAAGAGAAAAAGAAAGAGCATCCAAAATGGAAATGAAATAAAATAGATGGAAGACACTTAAAAATAGGCATGCAGGTATCACAACTTAGTCACTCCTAGTCATACATCTTCATTGGGAATTCCAACATACCTATTGCACACAACACCTCTCATGAATAGAGTAAGTTGAAATTTTAGATGCTCTTATAATGTCTACATCATAGTTGCTCATGATAAGGTTAACTTCAAATGAATAAATTGGAATTCCCTCACCAATATTTGCACACACTTTTCTAATGGCTTAAAATCATGATTGAGATTTGTCAAAATAATCAAAATAAGGATGTTGCATTGCTTTTATGGCTGAAATTCTCTTAGATGGCTCATATATCTGCATTTTTTGCAAGGGGACACCAATCACTGTTTAGTAGGTTACTTACAAATAGGAAAAGTAAAAGAAGATGATAGCATTGGCATCAAAAAAATTAATGTGCATACAAGTATAAATTAATAAGAACCAATGTGCATATAATTACAAATTAATCCAGCGAACTATCTGGGTCTGCTCTACTCTTTATTGTGTGAAGTATTGCCTCATGGTCAGACTCACAGACCTTCCACAAGGTCTTGTTCAAAGGTCTACCCCCATAATTGGTCAAACAAACATTGGATGCCATGACAAGGTTCGAGTAATGAAGAATCTTACAATGCATTTCAAAGTCCTGAAACAACCAATGTTTAACACTCGAATGTGGGTACCTTCTAAGCCACATTCCAGTAACCACAACCGAGCCTATAGGGTATTCGATGTTTTCTCCCTCTATAACTGAGGCCTCAAATTTATTTTTGGCCTCAACAAAACAACACAAGTAATAGTATGTTCTCTCTTCATTGTCTTCATCTACAATAACTGCATAAACATGCCCTGCATTGATATGTGCAACAAATCTCTTGAAATTAGTCAACATTACGAATACACTACAAAGGAAGATAACGATATGGAATTTAAACAACTAAACAAGTAGATATATCACCTAGTTGAACTAGATTTGATACGTGGTCAAAGTCGACCAATGATTCCATCTGTGTCAGTTCCAATGTCGTTGAAGGGTGATACGTCTGAAGTGGGCTAAGATAAATTGTCAATCATTTTTCAAACCACTCCCCTAACTCACAATCATTCTAGTCTTGCATTGTACATGAAGAACAAAAGCATGCCATCTTTTGTGTATCGATACTCCATGAACCTGCATTTGAGCTAAGGAAAGAGTGTACCTCATTCGATCTTGTTAGTGTACAATAGTCCTCATATGGTGAAATTTTAGTATCATTCGTCAACCAAAAAAATCTATGAATTGAAGATGTACCTTCATTACTTGGACCCATCGATGCATTACACCACTTGGTGATTGATTTTGCATCTATAAACTTTGCACTATCTTTATACTTTAACTCTTCTTGTGCTAATTCTCTTTTTGTGCATGCTCCTGCACCATCATGCTCCCCCTTTCCATGTCCGGCCTCACAAAAGTTCCACATATGTTGAACACCTATAATGGCATGCATCTTGCACAACCAGTATAACATGCACGAGTTCTTGAACTGTGTTGCACAGTTATCTGACCATATTATATGTCGGTCGTATGTTATGCCCCTCTGAGCCAAACCACTGTAGAAAATCTGGAAGCAACCTTGCACGAACTTTGGAGAATGTGTGTGGTCACCACTAATGTAAAAGTGGTACTCCCTCAATACCTTCCTTTGGTCATTTGTACTATCAGATGCATGAATGAATGCTATGTGCACAAATATTGAAACCTGTGTGGAGTTGTAATACCGTGACTGCACCTCATGTTGTGGTTGTAGAGTGTAGTTCTCTGCAAAGTCAACCATTGATACTATGTTGCCAACTGGAAAGGTTTCCTTGCATAGCTTGAAATGTGTGTCCAACCATCGAGCTCTATGGGTATGCATTGCATACTCAGATAGTATATTGTCATGAAACATGGACATAAAATGGTACACTGGAATCTTCTCAATAACCAAATCACACATTTTTTCTTCAGACCCATCTTTTGTAGCATATGCCATTGTTTTATACTTCCCAAACTCTACTAGTTTATGTCCCACCTCATTTGTGCTTTACATATGTTGACATATCGACATACTCTGGAAGCCACTGTAATGCTCACATGAACCATCCAAGAATGTTGTCCTGTAGAATATCTGGTCATCCTCTATTTCGCATAATTTTTTTGATAAGAACTCTCTTGAATATTTTGGTGGTGCTTATATGCCACAATCCTGCAAAACATTGTTAGTATGCAAATCTAAACATATAGAACGATAAATATCATAATGGTTAGAGAATTCAATATGTATTCTACAACAAAAAGTAGTGCGTGTGATTTATCTTGACATAAAAAGGTTTAAGCATTTCAAAAAATATTTAAGAAATACTAATTTGAGGATAATCATTTTCAAATTTACGAAAAAATTGGGTTTGAGTCATATCCAAAAAATGCTTTGGATGTGGCTCATGGTTCCGACAACCGATTCTCCTTCTTACCAAATCCCTTTGATTCAGATATGGCCTTGTGTTATTCTTCCAATACTCTTCAATTAGTGTTCTCAAGGCTTCAACAACTTTTTTATCTTTTTGTGACAGTCTCCTCGAGAATGCCCATAATTCATTTAAAATAGTGCCCTCAATTCTTTGTCGCCTTTGAATGGCTCTTGATAAAAAAAATCTACTAATTCCCCTTTGTTCACTCATCTTTCTAATGAGACGAGCTCTCTTTGTTTAATATCTTACCAAATTTGATGTAATGACACATCGGGTGACATTACTATCCTTTGAGTGTGAGGTCTTATCCACACTCTCATAAGCATCCATTAGATTCTTCACAATGGTGTCTTCACTCAATGCATTCGATGTTCTCAACCCAAGATTCTTCATGATGTTTCTATACTTTACACCCCGCATCATTTCAACAAATAGTTGACATCTTGCGGTCTCATTTAGCCTTTGAAAGAAAAAAATTCAGATCTTATCAGCATATCTTCTACAAGTGCGTGTTGAAATCTTACCTTTCATGTGCTGCAAAATCTCATCATCAATATTAATCAAATACTTTGGCTTTCTACACAAAATTCTTGGTGGTGTTCTCCTAGGTACATACATCTCAACATTAGGAATTTCATCAATATTTAATTGAGGTGGGATAGATTGTGTACCTTCGATCGAGGGTGGAGAAGAAGATATACCTTGAGGTTCATGTGGGGATGATGTCATACCTTCTTCGTCAAATTCGAGTGATGATGTACTCTCAACTTGAGATGTGTTGGATGGTGTCCAAAAATATTCACTTTCGGTAGATAGTGTCCCTCCATATTCGCTTGTGCTTAATGGTGTCCCTTCATATTCACTTTTCGTAGAGGTTGTGTCTCCAACTACGGTATCTAAATCTGTCTTACCACGATGCTTTTGTATTCATGCCTTTTGTGCTATCAATTCCTTTTCTTTTTTTGACGGTTGAGGTTCCTCTTCAATTATCTTGTTTTCGTCAATTATTTCCAATTTCTTCTTTTCACGATATGCCGCCAACTGAACTCTCTCCTTTTCTTTGAAGGTTTCCTTCTCTTCGTCTATTATTTTCCTCTTTGTTCTTTTCTTTGGCATGTTGGATAATTTTATTTGTAGCATGTTAATGAGATTAATATTAATTCCTAAAAAATGTATCCATTCAAGTTAATCAAAATATATGTCATTCAAGGCTTCATAAAGAATACTTAGAATCATCCTGTACAAGAGTTAACCTAGCATAGACAAAGGTCACATGATTTTTTTCAATCCATAATACCTTAAATAAATGTGGTAATGTGGCATGCCATGATTGCAAGATAGGCTCAAAATGGAAGCATGGAAAAGCATATTACAAAATTTCAACTTATGTCATATATATATGTGTATACAAAATGTGGAAGCATACATGGTGCAAGAGCGCCATGGAATGAAAATTGTCAATTCAAGAAGTTGTTGTCTAGGCTTTATGAGAACATCAATGCAAAGACTGATTTAGAAGATTTGAAAGAAGATTGAATTGAAAAATAACTACATCCTACATGGTCACCCCACTGAGTCACAAAGAGCACATTAGGTGGGATGCCATCTAAGACAATAAATTGCCCTCAAACCCTTGACTATCCAAGAACCCGATTTCTAGAAATTTATGAATTCCAAGCATAAAGTTCAATGAAAACCTTTTAAAAGGGATCCAAATTAAAGTATTAACATTCCTTTATGGAATAATATCAATTTCACACCATTACTAAGCCTGTACAACCCGTACAGGGTCTGCAAACACACAAAAAGCAATGAGATCTTCAGAAAAATAGTGTAAATGCAAGTTTCTTTCTTATTCAAACTCCACCAACCTCTTGAATGAGGCCATACCAGGTTTTTAAATAAAATTTTAGTCCCTTCTCCAAATGATCCATGTCCATAACCAACCTATAACCACCTGTTAACTACCAAGACCTTCATTTGTCTTAAAAATTGCTAAAATTGACAACTTTTGCTAAATAACCAACATTATGCAACTTTATTGTCCAAGACACCTAAGACCACTCAAAAACCTTTATTTCATCCCTAATACAACTTCTATACTCTTGTATTCACTTCCATTTACAATTTTAATAATTTTCCTTCAAAGATTATATGGCAAAATTGACAATTTTCTAAAGCAAGAGTGCATACTTGCACATTTGATCACCAAACTCACAAAATCCCTAAATACATGAAAGATTGGTCTATTTAGACCTTATTTTCAATAAAATATATGACAAGGCATCTAAAAACTCTTGAACTCACCCAAAGACCTTAAGACAAACTGTCACCAAAGTAGATTTTGAAACATGGTTGTAGGTGCCCCTACATCACGGGTTTGGAATACTACTAGAGGAATCATGCTCAAAGGAATAATTTTGGTGAGATATTTGGAATGTGTATTTGGTTTATTTCAATCAATAACATGATGATTATAGTGTTTTGGATGTCTGGATAAAGGTTGGTAGTTACCTTCCATGATTTGTTGTTATTTTGCCATGTAAGTTGTAGCATTGAGTTCTTGAATTAGTGAATCATGAACGAATTGAATGGTTATGAGTTTCTTATTAGGTTTATGCTATGTTACAATCAATTTTATGATGGTTAATCTATTTTTGAGTCTGACAAAGAGTTGAAGTCAAGTTCTAATGTTTTGTGGAAATATGAAATCAAGTGAAATTGAAGGATTTTGATGAAAAGATGATTGAGTTTGTTGATTGATCTTCTTCAATTTAAGTTATGGTCATAAGTACCCTGGTGATTTGTGGATCCCTGCATCAGGTTTAAAATGTTAATTGGCAAGTGTATATAATTGTGGAATTTAAAATGTGCATTGACAACCTAAGGTTATAATGACAAACAAACAATGATCAACATGAAATATGCAAAATAACAAAAATGAAAGCATGCCATAATAGAATGAAATAAAATGTGTAAAGACTTCACATACCTAAAAAACCAGAATTTCAAATGGAGGAGTTTAACCCAATTATGTAGCCTTAGCTTCTTCTTTCTTCAAACTCCACAACAATTTGACTTTTTCAAAAGCTTGTTCCCCTCCAAACTTCAATTGTATATCAATTTTCAATGGAATTCAAACTTGAATTGATGTTATATGTCTTTCAATGTGGAAAATCTATTACTTCATGCAAAGGTGGTAGAAAGATCATGGAAAAGGTGGTGGAATTGGAAAAACATGATTGCACACTTCACAACATCATCAAAAAGCTACTTTTTTGTTGGAGCACATGTAGAACTAGGAGAATATGCAGAATGTGGGCCTTGAAATCATGGATATATAGATTTTTTTACCATTTTTAGTGGAGGACAAAATGCACTCACGTTATAATGTGTGTGCATTATTTGTTAGCTTACCGGTCCATCACGTATCCTATTTTGTATTGTCATGGTACCGTGCTATGTCTTTCTACCCTTTCTTCAATGTACCGCTCTACTGCTCATCATATTTGGCTCTCTTGCGGTACCGCGGTTTATGATTCATACACATATTAATATATCGCTTTACCACAGGCTACATTTTGTTTTCCTGCGGTATGGTGGTATATGCCCTTATTACCACTCTTAACTCTATCACTTTACCACGGGTCTTGTTCTGACCCTCCGTGGTATAGCGGTTTCCTTCTATTATTGTTATTCACTTCACCACTCTACTATGGGCTATGTTTCTCTTTCTTGTGGTGTGATGGTATCTGCCTTTATTGTCATTTCTACCGCTCTATCATGGGTCTTGTCCTGATCCTCCATGGTATAGTGCTTTCCCTCTATTACTGCTCTTCACTTCACCACTCTACTGTGGGCTAAGTTTTAACCCTCCACGGTATAGTGATGAAAGGATATAGTGTTAGCATCCTGTACCATGATACCATGAGTCATTTTGCAAGAGGTTGCAATAAGGAGGTATACGGTGAGGGTTATATAGGGTGCATAATGAAGTAGCGGTACAACGGTAAAAGGATATTGTGGCTTCATGGATGGCAATAAAGTGATTTTTTATGAAGAAGATAGCATGAATTTGGATTTTAATGGATAAAAACCTTTAGAATTTTTACGAAAATTTTGGCTCCAATACCTAATTCTATATCTCTCCCCTGTACCCTTATAGTATAAAGGAGATAGAGGTGTGTGTGTGTGTGAGAGAGAGAGAGAGGTAGAGGGAGAGTGTTTTTGAAAGAGAGAGTGGTAGAAAGAGAAAGAGGGAAATAAAGGGAGAGAGGAAGGGAGAGGGAGAGGGGGAGAAAGAGATAGAGGGATAGATGGAGATATAGAGGGAGGGAGAGATGGACTGGGAGGGAGATAGAGGGTAGAGAGTTAAGGCTTTAAGGGTTGAGGGTTTAAATGGTTAAAGGTTTAAGGGTTAAGGGTTTAAAGGGTTAAGGGAGAGGGGAGAGAGACAAGAGAGAGAGAGTGGGAGAGAGGGAGAGAGAGAGAGAGAGGGAGAAATATGGAGAGACAGGGAGAGAGGGATGGAGAAGGAGAGTGGGAGAAAGAGATAATGGGAGAGATGGAGATAGAGAGGGAGGGAGAGAGGGGGAGAGTGGGAGAAAGAGAGAGTGGGAGAGAGAGGGAGAGAGAGGGGGAGAGGGAGGGAGAGGGAAGGGGGAGAAATAGATAGTGGGAGAAATGGAGATAGAGATGGAGTGAGAGATAGACTAGGAGAGAGCTATAGGGTAGAGGGTTAAGAGTTAAGGGTTTAAGGGTTGAGGGTTTAAATTGTTAAGGGTTTAAGGGTTAAGGGTTTAAAGGGTTAAGGGTTAAGGATAAAGGGGAGAGATACAAGAGTGAGAGAGAGTGGGAGAGAGGGAGAGAGAGGGAGAGGGAGAAAGACAAATAAAGAGGGAGAGACAAGGAGAGAGGGAGGGAGAGGGAGAGTGGGAGAAAGAGAGAGTGGGAGTGATTTAACAACAAGAGAGAGAACTAAGAGAGGGAGAGGGGGTAGGAGGGAGTGATTAAACCCTAATCCCTCAACCCCTATACCCTCTCAATCCCTCAACCCTCATTCGTCAACCCTTAAACCCTAATCTCTCAACCCCTTTACCCTCTTAATCCCTCAACCCTCAACCCTTAAACCCTAATCCCTTGACCCCTATACCCTCTTAATCCCTCAACCCTCGACCCTCAACCCTTAAACCCTAATCCCTCAACCCCTATACCCTCAACCCTCAACCCTCAACCTCGACCCTTAAACCATAATCCCTCAACCCTTATACCCTCTTAATCCCTCAACCCCTGCCCACTCTTAATACCTCAACCCTCAACCTTAAACCTTAAACCCTAATCCTCAGCCCCTATATAGCCTCTTAATCCCTCAACCCTCAACCCTCAACCCTTAACCCTCAACCCTTAAACCCTAATCCCTCAACCCCTATACCCTCTTAATCCCTCAACCCTCAACCTTCAACCCTTAAACCCTAATCCCTCAACTCCTATAGCCTCTTAATACCTCAACCCTCAAACCTCAACCCTTAAACCCTAATCCCTCAACCCCTATAGCCTCTTAATCCCTCAACCCTCAACCCTCAACCCTTAAACCCTAATCCCTCAACCCCTATAGCCTCTTAATCCCTCAACCCCTATAGCCTCTTAATCTCTCAACCCTTAAACCCTACTTCCTCAACCCCTATACCCTCTTAATCCCTCAACCATCAACCCTCAACCCTTAAACCCTAATCCCTCAACCCCTATAGCCTCTTAATCCCTCAACCCTCAACCCTCAACCCTTAAACCCTAATCCCTCAACCCCTATACCCTCTTAATCCCTCAACCCTCAACCCTTAAACCCTAATCCCTTGACCCCTATACCCTCTTAATCCCTCAACCTTCAACCCTCAACCCTTAAATGCTAATTCCCAACCCCTATACCCTCTTAATCCCTCAACCTTCAACCCTCAACCCTTAAATCCTAATTCCTCAACCCCTATACCCTCTTAATCCCTCAAACCCTATACCCTCTTAATCCCTCAACCCTCAACCCTTAAACCCTAAAATCTTAAACCCTCAGCCCTCAGCCCTCAACCCTCTAACCTCTACCCTAAACCCTAATCCCTCAACCGCAATCCCTCAACCCTTACACCCTTAAATCCAAGAAAACTCTCTACCCTAATCCCTAAACCCTCAACCCTTAATCTCTCAACCCCTATAACCTCTACCCTATACATTGTACCCTCAACCCTAATCCCTCGACCCTATACCCTATACCCTCAACCCTCAACCTCAAACCCTCAATCCTCAACCCTCAACCCTTAAACTCTCTACCCTCTACCCTATACATTAAACCCTCAACCTTGAATTCTCAACCCTCAACCCTTAATCCCTCAACCCTCAATCCTTAAACCCTCAACCCTTATACCCTCTACCCTTTACATTGGACCCTGAACCTAATCCTTCAACCATATACCCTCAAATCTATACCCTAAACCCTCTACCCTCTACCGTCAACCAAGTAAACCCTTAACCATAAACCCCTCAACCCTCAACCCTTAAACCTTCTACCCTATACCCTCAACCAAATGCGCTCTACCATCGGCCCTATTCCCTCAACCTTCAAACCTTAAACCCTAATACCCTAGAAACCATCAACCCTATAGGTCCTCCACCCTAATCCCTCAACCGTATACCCTCAACCCCTATCACTTTATCTCTATCTATACATCTCACATCTCCCTCCATCCCTCCATCCCTTCCTCCTACCCTCTCTAATTGTCTCTATCTACCCTCTCCCTCTTTCTATGTACCTCTCATTCAATCAATCCCTACCACCCTCTCTTGCTCCCTCTATCCATCTCTCTCTATGTCCCTCCCACTCAATCCCACTCTCTCCCACTCCCTCTCTCTCTCCCTCTCTCTCATGTCTCTCCCTCCCACCCCCTCTCTCTCAGGTCTCTCCCTCTAGCAATTTACCTAGTTAACTCTCTCTTTGTCTCTCTCCTCTCTCTCTATCTATCACTCCCACCCTACCTAGATAAGTCCCTCTCACTCCACCCCCCTCTTTCTCTACCTCTATCAGGTCACTCCCTCCCACACCCTCTCCCTCTCTCAAGTCTCTCACTCACACTCCCTCTCTCTCCCACTCCCTCTCTCTCCCACTCCCTCTCACTACCTATCTCTCAAGTCTCTCCCTCACACTCTCAAGTCTCTCCCTTTGGCACCCTACCTACATAACTCTCTCTTTCTCTTTGTTTCTATCTCCCCCTCTCTTTCTTTTTTTTTGACTCTCTCTCCCTCTCTCTTCTCTCTTCACTCCCTCTCCTATCTCTCCCTCCCTCTATACCTCCCACCCTACCTAGCTAAGTCCTCTCACTCCAACCTCTTTCCCCCACTCCCTCTCTCTTAAACTCTCACTTCCACCCCCTCTCCCTCTCTCTAGACTCTCTCCCTCTAAATTATCCCTCCCTCTAAAGAGATCTGTAAATACATGCATACTTACATACATACAAGCATAATACATATGTACACACAATCCTACATCCATACAAGCATACATACATACATGTGTAGATACAATCTTACATACATATAGGCATGCATACAATATACATGCATTGATACATATAGGCATACATACATACATACAAGCATGCATACATGCATACATACATGAAATACAAGCATACATTCAATAGACTAGTATTTAACATAAAGGAGGACATAACGCAAGCGCTTTATAATGCGCTCGTGTTATGTCTTAGTTGACATGTTTCCTGCAGAAGAAAAAAACCATGTCAAAATTGAGATATAATGTGAGCGCGTTATAACACGCTCGCGTTATATTTTTCTTTGGGAATCCCCAAGCCTTAGGATTGGTATTTTCTTTGGAATACCAACCCAAAGGCTTGGAGGGCATTCCCAATGACCAGAGACGTGTTTTTACAAAATCTACCATATTTCACATAATCGAGTTAGTGCTCACCGTCAGGATTGCATGTGGTTCAATATTGAAAAAATCGAACACATGGGTAATGTTGGGTTCTCTCTTAGCTATCCAACGATGTAATTTTTTCACTTTCTGACAATGTTAAGCCTTTCATCCATAATTTATTTTGTTTGTATGTCTCTTTTTTGCCAAAAGCAGTGTTTGGTTTTTTTTTCATTATAAATTAATTGTTCATAGAATTTTCAAATAAATTACATTTTTAGAAACTAAACTCCATTCTACAAATTCTAAAAAATCAATTAGTTTCCAAAATTTGTAGGGGTAGCACGTCGAGAATTTTGTTTTTCAAGAAGTGTCCACTTCAAAAATTAGTAAAAAATAAAATATTCATTAAAAAATTATCAGAATAATCATGCATCAACTACATACTATTAGCTAACTTCTGACTGTAGCGATTTTAAAAATACTAAAAAAAAATTCACCGTACGAGGGTCATACAAGAGTTTCTATGTTATGGTTTTTTGACAAAAAAAAAACACCAATTTGTGTACGTCCCTTGTTTGAACCCCTTAATATCAACCATTTTCAAAATAAATTAGTAGTTTAGAAAGTAGACTCGAAGCACTTAAATCCTTCTTTTTGTTCCATCTCAAAATTTTGAGTGTAAGTATCCTCAATTTCACGTCCAAGGTTAGTATTTCCTGATTTCAAAAAAAAATTGTCCACTTAAGTCCCCTTTCTGGGAACCATCTTGGTGCACTTACTCATAATTTATTCCTCTAGTTCTTCCACCATGACCTCTACTTCTTTGTTTTCTATCAAATTTTATGCTCAATATTTCTTCTACCTTTAATGCAAATTGATATGCATCCTCAATGGTGTATATCCTCACCAATTCCAACTCTTCTTGTATGCTTGACTTTAACCCATTAATGTAACGGGCTACCTTCTCCTTGTTTTCTTCAGCATGTCTAGTTCTTGTCAAAACTTTGTGAAATTCTTATGTGTATTCCTTCACAATTCTCGTTTCTTATCTCAAAATTTGCATCTTTTCTAGTAGCTCCAACTCATTATCAACTAGAATGAATTGTCTCTTCATCTTCTCCACCATTCTATTCCATCTATGAATTTTATCATTTCCTCTTCCTCTTTGAAGTTGTATTTCTTTCCACCAAATGTTAGCATGTTCTTTCACCTTAGTTTTAGCAAACCTTATCCTGTCAAGATCTTCAATCTCTTCAAATTTGAAGAACTCCTCCATGTCATTTATCCACTCTATCAATTCATCTGGATTCAAACTCCCACTAAATGTCGAAACCTCCATTTTTGGCCTCTTCCCAATCTTGGTGATGGATTTCAACAATCTGACTTCTCCAAGATCAATTTCATCTTTTGCTTATTCTACAAATGGTTCCTCCTCCTCTACTTCATCCTCACTCTCATCTCTTTTTCTATGCACAAATTTTCTACATAGCTCTTCTTGCAATTTTTCAACTTTCCTTCTAAGGACTCTAAAATCTTCCATGCCATGAGGGTTTCTACCTCCACCTCTTTGGGCCACTCGTGGAGGCATTTTATCAACACCCACACTCACAAGTCCTATTGCAAACTGCCTCTCTTTTGTGCTTTACTTGCAAACTCAAGACAACCCGCTCTAATACTACTGATGCAAGAGATCTTTCCTGCAACTCTCCGCACTTCCAATCTCACACAAGAAGTTGATGAAATAAAATAATTCAAGACACCAAAATCAACAACATATGTAATTTTTAAATTCTCAATGGCACTTGCAAATCACTATGCAATACACACAATGAAAGGTAAATACAAAGGTAGACCCGAGGACTAAAATTACATGAAAAAACATAAATATATTTTTTTCTATAGGTAGAAATAACATCTATATGTATGCATTCATCCTTCTTACAATTCCTTGCAATCTCCTTCCTGCACTTGCACACAAGTTTTGGAATTCAAAGCACACAATCACCAATGTCTTCAACAAGTAATATGCCACTAATTTTTGCTTTACACCTACAATACCAAGTCTGAAATGTCCTCCCAAGAAGATGCTACACCCAAGTCCTCAACTTGAAAAATTAGGAACCCAAAACAAAAATAATCACCAAAACCAATTATGCCAAAACACCCTGTCTATACCACTACTTCCAAATATATGCCCCTCTTCTAGAAAATTATTTACAAGAATCCAATGATATTCATTTAACTCTCCAATGCAAGTTGATTTCACTCCCAACCAGGTAGGCCACCACTAGCTGGCACCATCATTCCTCCACTCTCCAATTTGAATTGTCAATTTAAATTTTCAATCCACTCAGCTTGGGCATCCAAATCATGCTTATAGCATGATGTTTATTATTTTAAAATTTAAATATCCTTCAACTCCCAAGAATCCCATGCCCAACTTCCCTTTTGGCAATTTTAAATTAAAAATAATGAAATTTGGCATGCTTCCCAAGGTGAAATTCAAACCAAAATATGTCCAAATTATTTAATATGATTTTTGGACTCAACAACATTAAAAAAACTCCAAAATTCCAATTAAAATAATTACACAACAAAATTTGATCAAAAATCAAACATTGCCAATTGGTTAGCAACCATGGATGCACTTGCATCAAATGACTTCATATGAAGTTGAACGTAAAAAATGTGTATCATTTATAGGTACATAACTGATGAAAGAAAAAGTTAAATCATCATAAATATTTATATTAATATGATCATTTTAGACAGGTAATCCCAAATCAATAAAACTAGGCATGGGAGAAGATGCGTCATCATATGTAAGTGAATTTGAAACATGTGTATCTATAAAATTCACATCACTAGTCTCCTCGAGGAATGATAAATTGAGAGAAGCGTATGGAAGAGCTATGAGGAGATTTTAGGGCTGAAGTATCATTAACATGAGTTGAGCTTGGGAAGGAAATGAGTGCAAAGGTAAGCATTTTTATGCTCATGTGCATCAATATCACTAGCCATAGGAAAATTAGAAGCAACATGAGGCTCATGGACAAGTGAAGTGACTGCATGTAAGAGGAAAGGAAAGGTACTAACCAATTCTATGAAGGAGAAAAAAAAAAGAGTTTCCAATAAACTCGATAAAACCAAGATCACTTGCAAAACCTGGATTAGCCTTCTACAAGGAGAAAATTAAATATGCAAGAGAAATTTGCATAAAAATGATGCAAATAATATTATTAGGAATGATGAATTACATGAGATAACTTTCTTTTATAGAGAAATATGAAAACCCTAAAAGGAAATCTAATTAAGACTGAAGTAAACTTAATAAAGTGTAATTAAATATTTAATTACACCATCCCCCCTTAAGTGAAACTTAGGGAGAATAAGAAACATGCAAATAATGCAAGGATGGATGCATGAAAGAATGAATGGATCCTAGCTACAAGGCCATGTTAGGTACCCATGTACATATGCAATGCAAAAGAAATATCATAAATGGGGAAACAAAGAAAACCCAATGGGAAAAAACTCCTCCCCAAAAGGGAATGCAATCAAGTGATGAAAGATGGAAGATTCCATGAGACCCTGCAAGTATACCATCCATCACATAGATACATTATAAATGCCCCCCATAAGAGGGAAATATATGATGAAATAATCTAGAAGCTATGTGTTTCTCGATGTCAATGCCAGACTATGACTAAACTTGATCCATAGGACCAAATTCTTTGAAGATTCTGGAACATTAACCATAAAATGAATGGTCCTCAAACTAAGATGTGACTTAATGATAATTTGATGTGATTCAAGCTCATTAACCATAGGCTCTCAATCTGAGACATGAACTGATGTGAACCAAAATGTGTTGTCATGAGAAAAATTATGGCCAAAAGAAACTATAGATTCCAAATACAACACTTGTGATTTGTCATCAAAATGAAGATGGGATCAAAGTGTATGCCATGTGACTGAACTCTAATCCAATTATTATGCAAGCAGTCCCCTGATGGAACTTTATTGAAATTCATTTATTACAACACCCCAAGATTGTTAAAGGAGAACATGCTAAAATCAAAGAGAAAATGAAAACATAAAGCATGCAAAAAGGAATGATTGCATGCAATGATTAATATTCAAATATACCTCCATAAATACAAATTGACCTCATATCTATGTAGAGGATGAAATCGACTTTCTAACGATATAAAGTTTTCGAAAAATAGACACTGTATGCTCAAGTTATGATTTTTTGAAAAATGGGGTAAATTTTTCCAACCGACAGTTAGCAGACACAACCCTTCTGATTTGATTTTTGAAAAATATACTCATTGCATGCAAAAAATAATGGATACCTAGAAAATATTTTGATGCTGCCAACAAAATGTAGAAAGCATTTTTGCATCCAAAAGGCAGAACATGCAATTTGGTACAAAAAAATAAAATTCACCTGTAGTGAAAATAGCTACACTGGGCTGTTTTGACATCCATTTTTTCAATATTTTCTCACTGTCTATGAAATCTAGCAGATACCTAGATGGTATTTTGTGATTTTAAACAAAACCCAAAAGCTTTTTTTTTTCAAAAATATATGAAATAAAAGATATTGGTTGTTGTAGATACCCACAAGCCTTGAAAGATGCCCAAAAAAATGTTCTTGGTCTAATTTCCCTCGGATCAGAGAAGGGGCTTGCAGATTCAAGGCTTTGATACCATGTTAGAGTTTCTAATAAACTCAATAAAACCGAGATCACCTGTAAAACCTAGATTAGCCTTCTACAAGGAGAAAATCAAACATGCAAGAACAATTTGTATAAAATGATACAAATAATATTATTGAGAATTATGAATTACATGAGATAACTTGCTTTTATAGAGCAAGATGAAAACCTAATTAGGACCTAAGTAAACTTAATAAAGTGTAATTAAATATTTAATTGCACCAACAAAAATCACATATATGATGGAGGAAAGCCTCCACAAAAAAAGTCATCCCCATCCATAGGATAAAATACATGAGGGTATCAAGGATGGAAGGATTGGCTACTACAAAGAGTAGAAACATATCAAAATTTGTAGTATACTAGGCATGAACAAAGGCTAAGGACAATGGATTGTGGGAGTTTATGATGTAAGACATATTAATGGCACACAAACTAAAGGTGGGTGAATAGGATCAAATAAAGATAAAGCAATAAAAACCTAAACCCTAGTAAAGAGAAGTCAATAAGACACAAAAAAGGGTGGATCCAAACTCTAAGTAAATCTAATATAAAATTAATCCAATTTAAAAATAATATATAAATATGATAACCATTAGATCAAAAAAATTATGGAGAATAAGTCAAAAGAGGAATTAAACCCTAATGAAAGAAAGTGAAACCTTAAAGTTAAAATCTAGATTGTAAAGAAATGTTGGGTTCACCAAAATGTTAGAAAAAAATATTTAAATTATTTAAGCTAGTTAAATAAATGAAATTAATTAGAAAAATTAACCTAGATAATAGGATTGAGAAAGATAATAGAACTGAAATTAATTTTATAATTAAATATGATGATAAGTGTACTTAGCTCTAGGATCAATAATGGGTAAATGGCATTGGCACTAATTTAGAATGATTACCATTGTTAGAAAATTAACTACCTCAATTCGATGAACTTAATAGAGCCTAAATTGACACAAAGGACTCTTTAGATTGATGTCGTGGCCCCATAATCAATATCGACCACCACACTACTGATCTAGGACATGTAGGAATGATCTAACGTAGGTTTGCCTAAGAATCTATTCACATTTGCCTTCTAGATTTGAATATGTTAAGGTGGTATCTATAGACACCATTCATGAACTTGTTCGCTTAATAGGTGAACAAGTTCTCCTAGGTCAAACCCCTTGGTGGACTAAATTAATGTTGATGAGAAAGATCGAAGACAGTAGTCACAAACATGCATATAGCCTAAATGATGCAAATTCAATTAATGTATTTGTCCTTTATGATTGAATTCTTCTCGAATAATTTAGTTTATGAATTTAAGTGCACAATGAGTTCCTTTAAATAACATGACACAACAACATGTCACATGAAATGTGTGCTAGGTTGGCTCATAGTGGCTAATAAAAGAGGATGGAAAAGGGGTCATTTTTGCACTTGGATATTATCTTAAATGATAAAGTGTTGATTTCAATATGTGAAATAGACATTAGGGAATTGGTGTGAATGGGCATGAAACATAGATAAATATGCATGGGACTGTGAGCCAGGTCAAACACTAGAGTATGTCACTTGTTCATATTTTACAAACATTCCCATCAAGGTAGGCACATTAAAATGCAAAGCATAATGGGTGTGCTAATTTCACCATTACAAGTATGCATAACCATCCTTCTAGTTATAAGGTATCAATCCATAATGAGGTTTGTTAGTTTTGAAAAGGTTTTGAGGGCTTAGTCTATTGATATAGTGGGCATATACCTTAGATATTTCCCTCCTTGGAAAGATAATGAGTCACTCTATCATGATCAATAAAACATATTTGAATCAATTCTCATTTAAGAGCATCCTTGGCTTACAAACAATCTCACATAAATTAAAAATATTTCTATTTTGTTGTTTGTGTTTTGTAATTTTTAACTCTTTTGTAGTTGTTTGGTTTTCCATAGTTGGATTTTGTAAAAACAATTAATTTAAGCACGTAGACCAACATACATAATCATTTATGTCGTAACACATATGTGTAAAATCATCATGAGATTTTGTCTAGCATGCAAAATAGGTCCACATGTCTATTTTGCATTTCATGTTTTATTGTATGAAGTGGCTTGTCAATTCAACTTAAGGAGGTCTAGAGAACATATGTCATGACTAAAGCCTTGTGCTGGAGGCTAAATATATTAGAGGCCTTATTGGTTCTAGGATGGTTCATGTTTAAAGTCACATTTAGTTTAGAGTTATGTTTCTTGTACATAAGAAAATGAGGACTTGTAAACATTTCAAAGCATTGCATCCAATTCCAAGGCAAAAGCAAAGAAGAAATTATTATCATTGGTCCCATGATGTTTACCCTATGCATATGAAGTATTGTACCACATTCTTGTTTGGCACAAAACTACTCTATCAACCTTCACCATTTAAGGTGGCAAAATTCATTAAGAAGAAAAAGCATAGGGTAACTCTAAATTTGAGAACCAAGTTGTGTCCAATAGATCAATTGTAGCAAAATTAGCATGAAGAAGCTAGTCTTTAAAACCAACCTTATGCTTAATGCTTGATATGTATTGTAATTTATGATTAATGTCTAAATTTGAATATAAGCCCTAAAAACACATGCTATTAATATACTTTCAAATTATGAATAAATAAAATATTATTAAATTCATTTTATATAATTAAATTAAATTATACATTAATTATAAATATTGTGTTAAAGTTTTAATGATACCTTTCATTAAACCCTTTCATAATCATAAATATCCTAATTTTCAAATGATTAATTGGCATCCATGAACTAGATAAAAGTACTGAAAATTCATCCATGCTTGATTTCAGAATAACCAGTTCAACAATTCAAGGAGTGAATATGGGTAGCCTCCCCACTCAAAATATGCCCACCCAAAAAGAAATCTCAATTAACCTTACAAACTTCCACATCACCAGCTGATTTTTCACGAGTTGAAGTTACATAGCCTTGCAAACTGATGCAACCGATCAGTGACTCAAAATGTTTATATTCCTTCTGTGAAGTTCGGTTGGTAGCTCAACCACCATGTTTTATGCTTTAATGGTCAAAGAAATCTGTTGAAATTAATTTATCCATTCCACAAATGGTAAAAAAATCTAGCAACATATTCTCCATGTTCTGGTTTGAGCATCTGCTCATATGATTTCACTCCAGGGTTTATTAAATAGGAGGCCTGGGGTAGTTGGTTTTTATATGGAGAACTTTAAATTATGAGAAAAAAATCTCACATCCACTGTATTGACTGGGATTTTGCAGATTTTTATATTTTCAATAGATTATTATTTATCACTTTCATGTGTCTATGATGTAATAGAAGACTCGTAAATTGTACCTTGAGCTGGAGGAAGTCCTATGAATTTATGTTATGAAAAAAACTTATAAACTCTTTTGAAACCAGTGAACCGTCAGACATTTAAGCAGAGCTCACTAAGTTTAAAGCACAATAAAATTTTAGTTTGAATTATTTTTTAATTTGATTGTGAATTTTTCTTTCGATGTTTCAGATCAAATTTTATGATTTATCATAAAAAAAATTAAAAAATAAGCAAAGATAAATGAATGTTTTTATTTCTAACAATGAATCATAAAATTTGATCTTAAATGTCAAGAACAAAAATTCACAGTTTCAAATGTAAAAATAATTCATACTAACATAGACTGTAGAAATTATGTGTGTGCAAGCAAAACTTTAACCATTTGAAAAAAAAAAACAGGTGGGTGGCGGATATTTAAACAGAGCTCACTGAATTCACAAGTGGGTGTCAATTGAAAATCCTTGAGCCCACCGGCATAACCAAGGCCCGGGGCAGATTTACATGTGCAATTGGCAAATTACCCTATTTCTGTTTTTGCAAGCAAGCTAAATTATGAACCTTATAGTAAAGCTTAACTAACGTAGATGTTATATCAATACATTTTGATTTTAATATACAGCTTTGGAAAATAAGAAAACAACAAATCTGAACATCATGTGTAGAAGTGCACATTAAACAGAGTAAAATTATTCTTGATTTTCTAGCTCATTGACTGCAATAGCTTTTATACAGAAAAAAATAATCTTGTATTTCACTTTCTATATAAAATTCTAATACAAGCAATTGCACCTTAATGAGCTCAACTCTCAGACAGGTAGATCAAAGATGTATAGACCTTTTCATCATAAAAGAATCAATAAGTGACCCTGACTCCTTGATATCTCAGAATTTCTCCAATAAGCTCACCTTTGCCAGAACCAACATACCTTCCACATATCTCTCCATCTTTAATGAAAAGGAAAGTGGGCACTTCTACAACTTTCATAGTTCTCAGAAACTTCATGCATTCTTCATTTTCATCTCCATTCATCCTGGCAAACACAGTGTTGTCAACCATCCTCTTGGCAAGCTTGACCACAGTTGGGTAGACCTTAACACAGGGCCCACAGTGCTTGAGACCCACATCCAAAACAATCAGTTTATGATCCTCCACATGCTTGTTGATCAATGCTTCTATATCCTGTCTGCTGTGGAGCTGACGGATAGGAGCATCTGTATCACCATAATACAGAACATCACCCTCTAACTGGTCTGGACCTATGCCTTCCTCTTCATGTATTTTTTCCATGCTCTTGTAAAAGCTGAAATGAGGGACAGATATTATGTTCTCTCTTATACAGAGCTCCTTGGACTGCTCGGACTCATCTCCCATTACTAGAATAAACCTCACATCTGGGCATGTCCGGCTGAGGTCTACCATGAATGGGTATATCCTTCTACTGTGATAGCTGTGGCTTGCTGCATATTCCACTACTACAAGCTTGTCCTCTGCAAGCCGCAGGGCTTCATCAAATTCCTGTATTGTATGCACTTGCTGCACCTTTTCATCTTTTATGGCCTTCTCTTTGTTTTTCTGTTGTGGGCTGCTTACAGCAGCCATACAGAGGAATCCAGGACTAATGGATTTGTGGGCATTCCATTGAAGACCTATGGACGACTCTGAAAAGGGTCTGAGAAATTTTCCTCTCCTAAGTATTGAGGTGGTTCCATGATGAACTTGAGGCTTATGGAAATGCAAATCACGGGGTTTCTCTGGATTAACAACAATAGCAGCACCTCTACTCAACATGCAAGACCCAAAAGCCATTTGCTTTGATTTACCACTTATGGAAGCCTCCTCTGACTACTTCACTTCAGAATTATGAAGCTCATTACCTCAATTATTGCTGAAGTTACTAGAAAAGCATAGATGGTCAATTGTACTATCGAGAAACTTCTGATTTTGCCCACGGAGAAACCCGCTGTTGCAATTTTTTTTCCAAAAAGTACACATTTATACATATAGAGATAAGGTCCAAAATGGATTGTGATATTGTCCTCAAACATCCCCTTCCTCTCGTTTGAGCTGTGGTTAAACTCGAAACCCTGGTTCTACTTGTCTGGATTGACATGTAAATATCATGTGATGGTCAACAGACCATACACCCTACTTTGGAAACGTGGCTCAAAATCCACTAAACAATCGTTGTGCAAGATGATATTTATCTTACAACATTTAAAAAATCTAATTTGCAGTTGCACAAGCCTTTGTACCCTTGCTCAAGTGGATTCATTGCTTTTTATTCCTCACTCTTGCCTATAGGCAAAGAAAATTTTAAGTGGGCAACAAAGGAAAACAAAACAGTGAATATAACAAGTATATTCCAAGAAGATTTTTACTCAAGGGAAGCATATCATGCTAGTGTAGAGGATATGCACATGCTAGAGTAGAGGATAAAAGTGCATGTAGTGCTTTGATCCTTTTGTTTGATTCTATTTTGTGTGGATGGGGTAAAGGTATAGTCTTAAGCACTTTTTGTTTAAGCGCTTCAAGTTGATTCTGATCTTAAATTATTATTTTTATTATTTTAAAGTATGATTGGTTTATTTGTTAAGGGCTTTTATTTTTTTGTTTTATAAATATGTCACAATCTAAATAAGATTATATGGAGGCGAGGGTGGGGAAGGTGGGCAGGGCGGGGGTAGGGCGAAGAGAGTTATATATTTAGTTGGGCTGAGACATATTTATGTTGTAGACATAATTATGCGATCATTTAGTTTGGATAGTTCTTAATTGTCAAAACATTCTACTTGTCTAATTTGAGTTTGTTGCAACATAGCAATGTAGCATTGTCAACCTACTTCCTAGAATATGGATGCATGGATGTATAGTCAATTTGGTTGTGACACATGAATGTTATAGGCATAATTATGCGATCATCTAGTTTGTCTAAGTTCTTAATTCTCAAACCATTCTACTTGTCTAATCTAAGTGTGTTGCAACAATGCATTAACCTACTTCTTAGGATATGGATTCATTTGCTTAGAAGTTTTAAATACAATTAGAAACATAAGATTTACATACGATTCATAGAGTAATACACTCGATTTATAAATATGTTCAATTTTAGAACTTAAAATGCATAGCCAAACAAGCTTTCCAAAGCATATCATAATGTCATTATTTATTTTCACTTTCAAATTTGATAAAATAGGAACAATGCAAAACTAAAACCATGTCATTATTACATCATCAACATGAGAAATACAACATAATCATTACAAAATAACAACTTAATTGATTGTATAGAAATTGAATTCAATGTTACAAGATGCCCCAAAATATTAAAAAAATGGACATAAAACAACCCTCATTACACTTTGAGCCATAAATACCTACACACCAATTATGAGTTGGTCAAATGTGTATACATATTCCTTATAGAATGTATATTAATGTATTAAAATTCACTAAAGAGTACTACAATATAAACATATATATTATCTACCAATATACCCAATATGAGTTTGTAATGTCACAAAGGAGGAGAGAGAATGCCATGCATGCACCTTTACTCCAACTACAAAGTTGTACATAGTCCCATGTATGCCACCAAAATTGGTGAGACCCTACCCTTCCAAGCAATGCCACATAGGAGTATCATATAGGAAGAATGAGAGGTGTTTAGCGTAGGGTTTTAATGATTGACATGGATAAATAATGATACCGTGGCCAACATGTTTGAGAGGAAGGTGAAAATACAAATACGATCACTTCTCTACAGTGAGAACTATACAACTATGACCACTTCTCCATAATTTAACAAATGTCACAATACAACTATGGACACTAAGAAAGTGTGTAGATATAGCTCACATGACATGAAGTAAAATATGATAGAATCAAGTACACTATAATTATACAATGGATAGGAGTATGACTTGCCTATTGTCTAGAATGTCAAAGAATTCCCAATTAGTGACATAATTATTTTATGCCAAACTCAACTGCATTACATCGATATCTTTATGTGGACTATCAAAAAGACAAGAGAATTTAAGACCTCATAAGTCTCACTTCTCTTCCTAGTTTTCTAAGAGTTTCCAAGAAGTATTGATGTAATATATAAGGCTTCACAAGGTATATACAAGAGCTTAACTTACACAATAATTATAAATAAAAGACCAATCAATGGTTCTTAACTATATAATGTATCAATAGTTAAAATGATATCCATCTAGGGTTATCATAAACCCCCTTAACATGTTTGCTAGTTTAGCTACTTAAAAGGTTAGAACAAAAGCATTAAATTCACTCTCCATAGTCCAACTAACCCAAACCCTTAATAACATAATCATATCATTATTTTTTAGGTTCAAAATCAATACCAAGACATATTCATTGTGGAAAAATGCATATAACCATAAGGTAAGTATAGACCTTATTTCAACTATATTTATCAATGAATCAATCTTGATGCAGACTTTGCTAACCACAAAACAATGGTTGTAAAACTTACTCATAATTATATTTAAATTCCAAATAAATCCTTAAAATTAAAGTTTACAAGCTCTTATATCATCGCATACATTATCATAGTCTAATGACAATGGAATTCATAGTTCTAAGATCATTATCCACTATATTTAAGCACACATATCCATCAAAAATAAGTGAGGTACCTCTTTTGAAAAGCATGACCCAAGGATTTCTTTGCATACTTCATAATGATTAACACAACCTATGCTCACTATCTAATATGCTCCTAGGTCATAATTATGCATTCCATTATAAATATAGTCTAAGCACTTGAATGAGCTAGGTTATAAGCAAATAGTCATGCTTGTAGAAGTACGCATAGCTTTGTAAGGGATTCATAAAGTTTTGTAAAGGATTTATAGATAAGCTAAACTCAAGTTTTACAATGTTGGCATGAATAGTAGTTTTAAATTTCATCATACAACTAGCAATAAAAAAATCATATAATTATGTCCTTGCATGTTGTTGATGGTAGAAATATAAATGTTTGGCTTACTCATGGACACCAAGAGCATAACTATACATTTCCCCATAGTCATATTCCTATCGAATAAGACTCATATCACTTAAACTATTTTATAAAGGTTGATACCATTATTTATTAAGCATTATGCCAACATGGACAAATCATTCCATAACTACACCAAAAAAAGAGTAGCACCATAGAAATCAACCATACAGTGTTTAACAATAATATCAATGATTAGGCAAAGAGAGATACAAATATAAATAGACAACAAATATAAACAAGTGTGGGTGGTTTAGAGGGTCTTTAAAAATAGAAAAGGATCCCTAAACCCATGGCTCAATCAATCCAATTATTCCCCTCATAACTCCATTTGAATTGATCTAAGCAATACCATTGTAATGAACCTCCGGGTTCTATCTTTGGCAAACATGCATTCCTTGCAGTTTCATCTCTTGGCATGTGTGCCTCTATTTTGGTTTTTGTTTGATGTTGTCTTAAACTCTTGGGTCGGGGTCCTTTTCCCAACTTACTTTATCAAAAATCTACAAGCTCATTAATTGAAAAGCACCAATTTTTATTTAAAGAAAATAAATACATAATTGATTCCACAATATTTGTAATAAATACTAGCATAAGATAAAAGATTCAATCAAATACAAAGTGTTACTTTTCTCATTCATTCAATATTTGTATTTGTCATATTAGTGATGTGATGTACAATATGCTAAAGGTGATATCACAATCCCATGTGAAAACAAATGTAGTGTCTCTTATAACCAAGTCTTCAACATCTCAATTGCAAGAGGGAGAACATCACCTAAATGTTTTTCCTTCAACCACAAATTGGCGATCACTTGCACACCTTCTAGCTAGAAGTAGCCCTACCCTTCGCCTGAGTAAAAAATTCAAAGAAACTCCAAGATCGTCATGTTGTTTGGGAACTATGTTGTGCGCTAATACAAAAAATCGATCATATAACTCTAGATACCCTCTAGTTATGTATGATATATCTGACTAATTTATAGTAGTGATTTTACATTACTTTGACTAAATATTTAATAATAAAATATACATGTTCCATAAGATAACATTTGTATGTTCACACACCTCTTTCTCAAACTAGTTATCAACAACTAAGTTTTACATGTAACTCACCTACTAATATCTAAAGATAAGAATAATAGTCCCCAAAGCAAATTGGATTTATGATCTCGACTATAAAATAAAATTAGAACTACCTAGTTGAGTGGACGTAGGTACGTGATAGAGGAGTAGGGCCATAGAAGCTTTTCCTAATCACTATCAACAACTTCACGCATGTTGAGTGCATATAACAAAGCATGCAAATACATAAAAATATTCAATTTATTGAGGCCCTGATGGGTATGCAACTCTTTTCAAGGTTACATTCTCCAATTAGTTTGATATTTGCTACTACCTACTTCTCATTGCAAAAGTTCACAATGTTCCAGTTTGTAAATATCAATTATTCTTTTCACAAACATGCTAATAATTCAGCCACAATAAATGTTTTGTTCTACGTCAGTCCACTTGACTATGACTTCTAGTTTCAAGCTATGGCTTTGTAATCATGCAACAAGCTTACAGAAGTAGCACAAGCATCCAAGTATCGGTATAGTTCACAAGCAATCAATTGAAAAAAAATAATAATACAGGCCTCAAAGAACATAGAAGCAGTCTACACAATCTATCATTGTCACATTTGCCTTCACCACTTATGCATATAGTAGGGGTGTTAATTTAATATTGTAGCTCCGATAGTTTTTATTCTCCAATTCCAAGAATTAATATTTAATTCTTGAGACTTCTAGAAAGAAGTTAGTTAGGTCCAGATATTTAATTATTTAATTAAATAATTGTTTCCTCTAAAGACTTCTAGAAACCAGTTAGTTAGGGTTTGTTAGAGTCTAATTAATCTTAGCCATTGATTGAGATTAAATCATGGCCATTGGTTTTCCAATGAGAATAGTTTAAAAGGGGGTCATTGGGAATTTGGAGAACATACTGATAGACAAAATTTGGAGAAGCATTTGCAGTGTTAGCAAATAAATTTGCAGTGATAGCAAATAGTCTTGCAGTGATAGCAAGGGCGCAGTGATAGCGTTGGAGGCAGCAGCAGTGGAATTTCAACAGGAGAAATTGAGGGAAGAATTTCCGGAGGAGAATATTGCCGGAGCTTTGTCAGTAAGAGGCAAGCAGTTTTTGTATTTCTTGATTTGCTGAAGATTAATATAATTCCTCATTTGCAGTACTAGTTTTCCCTTCGAGGTTTTTCTAGGGACAATTTGTCCAAAAATATTGTGTTTATTATTTTGCATGTTTTCTTCTCTATTCCTGTGAGTTTTATTTGTGAAGTTGCAGTTGTATTATTTTTCAGTATTTGTTGTGAATTAATTTTCGGCAGTCAAATAATCTTTATAGATAGGAGATTAATAATTAGTAACTGCAATAGATTTTTCACATGGTATTAGAGCAGATCTAAAGAGCTCAGTGCAGACATAGGAAGAAAAGAAAAATAAATAGAGGGTTTATAAAACCCAGTTCTACCTCTTCAGTATTATTATTTTTGTTTGAGATGCCCTCAACAGGTTTAAGAGATCACGACAGATTGGATATAGCCTCAAATTTTGGTGTCTAGAAAGCCAGAATTTCTTTATTCATGGAAGAGAATGGTATCAAGGAATATGTTATCAGTGTTGTAGTTGTACTTATAGATCCAGCACAACTCTTAGCATATAAGAAGGAAGATGCCAAGGCAAGGAGGTTGATTCTTGATGGTGTTAAGGATCATATTGTTCTGCATATCGCGGAGTTGGATACAGTGAAGATGATGTGGGACGCCATTTTGAATCTGTACCAGAATGCTACCACTAACAGGAAGTTGATTCTTAGAGAAAAGTTGAGGAATACCAGAATGAACAAGGGAGAAGATGTTACAAGTTACCTCACCAGACTTAGAATTGTCAAGGATGAGTTGGCAGTTGTTGGAGATAAACCAGATGATGATGAGCTAGTACAGATAGCCCTAAATGGTTTTACTAAGTAGTGGGATGTCTTTGTTCAAGTTATTAATGGACAAGACACCTTACTGAGTTGGGATCGACTATGGAGTGACTTCACTCAGGAGGAGCTTAGACTAAGCCTTATCAGTAGTGCTAGCAATAAGAGTTAGAAAAGTGAGGCAGAACAGGAAAATGTTGCCCTAGCAGGAAAAGGCAAAACAAAGAAGGGATCTTGTTGATGGTGAAAATGACACAAACAACGTTTAAACATAATATTTCTACTCTATTTCTCTTGAAAAAGAAAGACAACATATAGTAGCCTAACTCCCAAGGTCTTGGTAGTTGGTTCTCAATTGTCTGGTGTCACTCAATCGGTCCATGCAACTGTAATATTCAAGGGGCATGTGTTGGTCACAAAGAATACAAGCAATGACTTGTTCATCGAGCTATTCTTCACAAAGAAAAGGGGTTTTTAAATAAAAGAAAAAGATAGATCAGAGGGTAAATCAATAAACATGAATAAAACTCATCTAGCATCCAGACATATATCTTCAACAATGAATGTTTTCCAACAGATCAAGAAAACCAAAGCATGAGACGATTTATAGAATAATCCATACTATTGTATGCATCTAAGGTGCTTATTTTAACATCACAATTCGCATATCACAACTATTTCAAAGATTCAAAAGAACACACATTCATTCATTGCCAAGATCATAGATCAACAGACTTCAATAAATTCAATTCACCGATAATCTAACAAGATAATCCTTAAATCTAGGTTCTTCTAAGCACTTTCATCACAAAAGAAACTCTTATGCTTCAACACAATCACTGGCATACAGATAGATTATAACTCATCAACCTTATCAAATAAAACAACTTAATTCTAACACCATATTGCGTAAACCTGTAATTTTATTTCTGTAAAAATGAAGTAACAATGTATCTCTGTAACAACTATGAAAAATTCTATCTCTTAATATTAGGTGGCCAATTCTATTCTCTATTAGTCGAACCTTACAATATGATACCCCAAGGGTATTTATAGATATACAAAATTTGGAAGTACCTTCTATTTTAAGCTGAATCCACCTTTTCAAGAATTAAAGCCTTCTTGGAAACTCAGATCAATTTGATCTCGAGTTCCTTACATTAATACATTCAACTAAATTGAAGAAAAGAAAATAGAATGGAAGAGAAAGTTATGTGCCTCAAACTGCCAGTCCTGCATGTAACATGCAAAGAAGAAGAAAGCCATGCATGCATGAGATTTATGCATGCGAATTTTGTTCCACAATGTATTCGTCATAGCTGGAGAAGACTTGTTGTAGAGTGTCCACTTCTTGCCCATCCACCCAGCTGTTTTCAAACCCAATTCTTTCCAATTCCGTTGCAGCAAACCCTCTCATATCTTTCAACTTGGTCAACTCTCTCTTATCTGCCCTTATCTCTTCTTTGATGTCCATCAATCGATCTATCAGCAGATCTTCACCGTCATCTCCCTTTTGCATAACTTCTTTGAACCTTTCAGTCCACTTCTCCTTTATTTGATTTGAAGGTAAGCCTTATTTTACAGGTACATTCACATTCACAATGATAGCAATGATGGCCTCCAACTCCTCAAATTGTTCATTTAAATCCTTAACAGAATCCTGAACCTCATTTCTATGTTTGTATAGAAAATTTGTTCTAAATTGGAGTATACAAGAAGTCTTTTCCAAGAAATCTTTACTATCTTCCTCAAGTATCGATTGTTTTAGAAGGGTAGTCTTAGGCAATTTATTGACTTCTTTCAATTTTTGGTTGTTTCCTTTGTACTCCTCCTCTTGTGCTTCCAATTCTTTAACATATTGATTCATCTCTTCTATCAGTCCCTTAGTCCCTTTATGAACCCCAAAACTATCTTCCAGTACCTGGTCTATTTCTTGATTCAATTTAATAACCCACCGATCCAACATTTTTGCCTTGCCCCTCCCCTGTTCCAAATCATCTACTTCCTTCTTACTCATCAAAACTGGGGTCTCAATAGTATCAAACTATTGTGATCTTGGACCAGAAACATTCTTAAGGAAAACATGCAGCTGATCTAACTGAGCCTTAAGCTCATCCTTCCTTTGTTTATCCTTCAGCATTCTAACTTGGTTGAGGATGCTACCACATCAATTACATTCATTTGCTGATCTCTGGTAGGTCTCCCCAAATTCATAGTGCCTAGCTGATAATCCGTTAATTGCATATCTCTTGCCTCCTTGTCTATCATAGGTATAGCACACTTAGCCACAATTTCTCCTTTGTCAGTTAGCCTACTAGAATGCAGGATCTTGGCCTTCTTTTTAAGCCTTTCTTTTTCAATTTCCTTCATCATATCCTCCCAATTGAGAGGTTGAGAAGGTGTCGGTGTTCTCTTTTGAAGGTCTAATTTCAACCAAGTGGGAGCACCTGGCGTAACAGTCATCATGGTTGAAGAAGAGGAGGCAGTAGCTAAGGAAGGTTGCATATTTACGTAAGGTTGAGAATCAACCCTCTGTTTTTGTTGTTGCTCTTGTTCTAGACTTGTTTGTGCCAGCTTTTCAGCTTCCTCCTTATCTCTTTGTTCTTGTACTCACTTATCTTCTTCCTCCTTCTTCAACCTTTCTTCTTCTAATCTTTCTTTCTCCAATTCCCTTTTTCTTTCTTCCTCTAAAGCTTTAAGCTTTTATGCATCTTCTTTTTCTTCTTGTTGCTTTTTGATCAGTTCTTCGGCCTCTTTCTCCTTTTGCAATCGTTCTGCTTCTTCTTCCTTTATGTGAGCTTCTTCAACAAGCTTTACAAGAACTTCTCTCTCCCTTCGGTGTCTTGCCTTTTCTTCCTCAAGGTCATGAATTTTCTGTATCAATTTTAACTTATCATTCTCCTCCTTAACCTTGAGCTCATGCTCTTTTTGCCTCTGTTGCTTCTCTACGTCATCATCTTTTGATTTAGCTTCTATGTCTTGCTGCTGCAATATGGCATCAACTTGTGTCTTGGCATCAATTAACTTTTGTTCCTCTATTGTTGTAGCTTGATCAATAGCAGCCTTCTTGACTTCTTCAAACAACTCCCACTGATCCTCCTCTGCCAATACCTGTTCAGTATCCTCCTCTAGAGGCATATTTTCTTGTATACCCTTCTCTGACAGAGTCTCATCAGCATCTGTTCCAACATCATGAATTTCTACCTCTACTTCTTTTCCCTTCATAGTTTCAACAATATTATGAAGAGTACCTTTTTGCACTTCTTCACTTTGTTGTTTTGCAAGTGGGATTTGAGTAGAAGACTCACCTAATGTAGGTGTTGAAACAACCGATCCTATTTGGGCATCTCCTTCTTGTGTCTATGGTTCATCAACTGCTGCTTGAAGCTCTATTTCTTCAATGCTTGGAGGAAGGAACTCCAAAGGCTCCTTGGGAGGTGTCTTTCTTTTGATCCTTTTATATCCTTTCCCCTTTTTAGGAGCTGGTCCTTGAGGAGTTTTGGTTCTTAGAACCACCCATTGAATGCTCCTATCCAAGATTGCTCACCCTATCTGCTTAATGTCAATAGTTTGCTCACTATCCCAGTCAATCAGATCCAGGCTCTTAGTCCCAATGTTTAAAGCTTCATACGATGGATCCAATACAACTCCATCATCCACCAATGTGTTAGGAATGTCATTTCTGATTCCAAGCTCTGCCATAAGTGAGACGGGTAACCTCTCATAATAATTCTTCCTCGGATCATACTCATCCTATCGGTCACTCTAGAAATCTTCCAATAAATTGAAATGTTTATCAAACACAGAAGGCAACAAGGCATTCATTTTACTCTTCGGGTCAAAGTGCTTCCGAGCTGCATATAAACCTAGCTTTAAATGTATCAACTCACTGCACACTACCTTTGCTCCCACCAGATGCTGACAATTGTATTCACCCAATTGCATGGGGAACTTATGACATCCTATTTTATGTTTTTAAACCAAACTGGGCATTAACCCCGAGAGCTTGATAAACAAATTCCATCAACACTATCCTATTATTGCAACATCTTGGCAGCAAATGTGGATGACCTTCAAATCCAGCTAGCCTAAAGTACATGAACTTAGGGTATTGAATGTACCAACATCCCCATTTAGTAATAAATGCCATAGCTTCTTGGCTCAATCTGTACCCTACATCTTCGTTGAGTTGGTTAATGATCACATATAGGAATGCATCATTAACCCTTTTGAATTGAGTCTCAACAACTTGTAGGGACAGCTGGTTATAATGATCCCACACCTTCTTTTTTCCATCAACTTCTCCTATTATCCCTACTTTGTTCAGACCTGGGAAGATACCTACTCTTGATGCTGCATACACAATATAAGAAGTCTTGAAAAAGCTTTTAGTTTCCCTAATCCTAGTCAATTGATCATGAATGGCATCTGAAACAATCATAGGCCAATCAAATTGTTGGGTGCCATTTAAGATTATCTGGATGAAGGGAAACATCCAATCTTGGAAGTGAAATGAATGCCTCTTCCCAAAGGCCCTAGCCAACGTCGTGATCAAATCTGATACTTCTTTGTAGAACTTTGTCCTCTTTGGTTGATCATGAAGTTTAGTCAGAGATTTCTTCTCTGTCTTCAACCATTTTTTATTTAAGTGAGTCTTGTTGGATGCCTTGTACTTGTTGTATTTCTCCAAAGCTTCTGCTTCCTTCAACTGCACCAAGTTCTTTGGATCCAGGACACTAAACACAATTTGAAACATTTGAGGAGTGAGATCAATGATTACATTATCTTGTGAATCCATGCATTGTCTAGTGGCTAGATTGTAAGCATTGGTTGCTGTCATAATTAACTCTGGGCATTGGATTGATAGAACAAACAGGGTGATGTGAGCAAAACTGGAATCAACAATTCTTTGTGTTCTCCCTGTTATATCTTTAGCAAACGTTTCTGAATACAACTCCTCAAAATTGTATGAGCCCAGATTTGTGTCGGTGATGTTAGACCATTCTGATTCTACTTTTCCTGCAATGGCAACATGACTCTTGTGGTTATACCTCAAGGTATAGGGTAACTGTTCTGGCTTTATCTTCTTGGGCTTAACTGCTGCCTTTGATGTTCCTGCAGGCCAGTTCCTTTGGATAGCTTCTCCTGATGTTCCCGACATTCTTTAGCTTACCTGCAACAAAACCTCTAGTTAGATCCTTGAATAAACATCCCAAAACATGTCGTAAAATCATACCTTTCATACATACATCAGAGGCGGAACCAGGCAAAAAACATCCTAAACTATCCCCTTTTAACATACTGTCGGGCTCAGAGCCAAAACTGTTATTGATATTTCAGAAACAAGAAGCGGGCTCGAGGTCGGAACTGGAATTGTGATTGGAACCAGAACCGGAATCGGAATGGAAATGGATTTGGTTTCTTTTAGATTTAAATTCATTTTCATATTTCGTTTCGGTTTCGCTTCGGGTTCCACCAAGGTTATTGATATTCTCAAAGAAGACTTATCACTATAAGTGGAGTTGGAGATGGGATGGAAAGTGGAATTGACACTAATTATAACATACGCCCAAAATCTAAATCAATTCGGATCCTGCCTCCGCCTCGGTTGACCATGACGTCATCAATGATTTTAACAGTTTAATGCATAATTTCACGATTAAGGACTAAGGTCATATTAAAATGAAATGAGGCTTAAATATAACATGAAAAGACCATGCCCATATGAGCGTGGGGGTGACTGTACTTTTAGGGCATCATATTTAACATTTAACGTGAACATAGAAATGAATTAAGAAACCCTAAACTAAAAACCCGATATAAAAACTAGGGCACGAATTTAACCCTTCATAATTTAACCAGATGAATGCGTGACAAACCCTAAGTAAAAAAAAAATTTAACCAACCCTAACTCACTGTAAAAATCTTGAATTTAATCTATCTCACTATAAAACCTGAATTAATCCACACGTTTAAAACCCAAAGCAACACGACGCAATCATGACAAAAACGTGAAAGCGATCGTGCCCTAAGATCTAGAAAACCAGATACAAAAGCAACAAATGAAGACAAGAATGATAAACGAACAAAAACAAAGAAAAACTAATCTTGCAACTAAGAAACATGAACCTGCCAAAAGCAAAACGATCTAACATGAACAGAAAATACGAAAGTAAAATAAAAGTAAAAAACGAGAATAGGAACCCTACCTCAAACGCAAAATAGGAATACCTTCTGAAGAAATCCGTAAGAAACCGTCTCCTCTTCTTTCAATTGATTCACTCCAGAAAAAATTTGTTGCTGCTCTACTTCGCTCTTCGATTTCTTAATAATAATGATAACCACTCATTTACTCCCTAATCAAGGTAAAACTCAGAGGTTCTACCTACGCATGGCAGCTGTCATTAACGCATTAAATGTAGTAGAGCGGAGTCGGAATTGGAGAAGAACTAACACATCACTGCAATGTGACTTCAATAAAAAGTCAATGACCAAGAAACGGTGGGAGCGGAATCGGAATGAAAACAGATTTGGAAATTTGAGTAATTTCCCAACTTCATCCCCATTCTGGGTTTGGTTTCGCCAACAAAGCATAAAACAAAAAGACTGAAAATAAGAAAACTTAACATAAAAACTTAATCTAATTTTTTTTTCAAAAAGCGGAGGTAGAGGCGGAATGCGTTTTGATTTTGAAACTTCAAATAAATACCGACTTAACTTCCACTTCGGCTCCGGCTCCGACAAAGACAAAACAAAAGGTCAAAAAGAAAGACTGTTGGGATGGGGATTGGAACGAGTTTTGAAAGAAGTTTCAGAACCCGATTCGGTTCGGGTTCTGGTTCCGACAGACTAAACCAAAGAAAAACAAAGTATGGGGAAGAAAAGACTCCAAACTTGGTTTGAAAATCAACCAAGGATAAAAAAAACAAGGGGGACCCATTTTGACCAAGGCAAAAGATGGGGTGGTTATGCAAGGCATAACAAATGGTGACTCGGCCGGGAAAATGGTTTACCCATTTTCAAGATACCCAATGAAAATTTCAATCACCTTAAAGATAGCATGGTTTATGAAGCATGCTATCTTGAATAAGATCAAATATATGTAGGATAAGTTTGAGCTAGAATCTCAGATGTATGTGCTCATGAGTTATTTCTGAATCTGAGTGTGTGCCTATATTGTGCATCATTTTTTGTAGAGACTTTCTCTATTCTTGAACAACTATACCTAAGATTCAAACTACATAGATTGA
>CM021109.1:267312395-267341426 GCA_007115665.2 Sequoiadendron giganteum | reverse complement strand
TAATTTAATATTGTAGCTCCGATAGTTTTTATTCTCCAATTCCAAGAATTAATATTTAATTCTTGAGACTTCTAGAAAGAAGTTAGTTAGGTCCAGATATTTAATTATTTAATTAAATAATTGTTTCCTCTAAAGACTTCTAGAAACCAGTTAGTTAGGGTTTGTTAGAGTCTAATTAATCTTAGCCATTGATTGAGATTAAATCATGGCCATTGGTTTTCCAATGAGAATAGTTTAAAAGGGGGTCATTGGGAATTTGGAGAACATACTGATAGACAAAATTTGGAGAAGCATTTGCAGTGTTAGCAAATAAATTTGCAGTGATAGCAAATAGTCTTGCAGTGATAGCAAGGGCGCAGTGATAGCGTTGGAGGCAGCAGCAGTGGAATTTCAACAGGAGAAATTGAGGGAAGAATTTCCGGAGGAGAATATTGCCGGAGCTTTGTCAGTAAGAGGCAAGCAGTTTTTGTATTTCTTGATTTGCTGAAGATTAATATAATTCCTCATTTGCAGTACTAGTTTTCCCTTCGAGGTTTTTCTAGGGACAATTTGTCCAAAAATATTGTGTTTATTATTTTGCATGTTTTCTTCTCTATTCCTGTGAGTTTTATTTGTGAAGTTGCAGTTGTATTATTTTTCAGTATTTGTTGTGAATTAATTTTCGGCAGTCAAATAATCTTTATAGATAGGAGATTAATAATTAGTAACTGCAATAGATTTTTCACATGGTATTAGAGCAGATCTAAAGAGCTCAGTGCAGACATAGGAAGAAAAGAAAAATAAATAGAGGGTTTATAAAACCCAGTTCTACCTCTTCAGTATTATTATTTTTGTTTGAGATGCCCTCAACAGGTTTAAGAGATCACGACAGATTGGATATAGCCTCAAATTTTGGTGTCTAGAAAGCCAGAATTTCTTTATTCATGGAAGAGAATGGTATCAAGGAATATGTTATCAGTGTTGTAGTTGTACTTATAGATCCAGCACAACTCTTAGCATATAAGAAGGAAGATGCCAAGGCAAGGAGGTTGATTCTTGATGGTGTTAAGGATCATATTGTTCTGCATATCGCGGAGTTGGATACAGTGAAGATGATGTGGGACGCCATTTTGAATCTGTACCAGAATGCTACCACTAACAGGAAGTTGATTCTTAGAGAAAAGTTGAGGAATACCAGAATGAACAAGGGAGAAGATGTTACAAGTTACCTCACCAGACTTAGAATTGTCAAGGATGAGTTGGCAGTTGTTGGAGATAAACCAGATGATGATGAGCTAGTACAGATAGCCCTAAATGGTTTTACTAAGTAGTGGGATGTCTTTGTTCAAGTTATTAATGGACAAGACACCTTACTGAGTTGGGATCGACTATGGAGTGACTTCACTCAGGAGGAGCTTAGACTAAGCCTTATCAGTAGTGCTAGCAATAAGAGTTAGAAAAGTGAGGCAGAACAGGAAAATGTTGCCCTAGCAGGAAAAGGCAAAACAAAGAAGGGATCTTGTTGATGGTGAAAATGACACAAACAACGTTTAAACATAATATTTCTACTCTATTTCTCTTGAAAAAGAAAGACAACATATAGTAGCCTAACTCCCAAGGTCTTGGTAGTTGGTTCTCAATTGTCTGGTGTCACTCAATCGGTCCATGCAACTGTAATATTCAAGGGGCATGTGTTGGTCACAAAGAATACAAGCAATGACTTGTTCATCGAGCTATTCTTCACAAAGAAAAGGGGTTTTTAAATAAAAGAAAAAGATAGATCAGAGGGTAAATCAATAAACATGAATAAAACTCATCTAGCATCCAGACATATATCTTCAACAATGAATGTTTTCCAACAGATCAAGAAAACCAAAGCATGAGACGATTTATAGAATAATCCATACTATTGTATGCATCTAAGGTGCTTATTTTAACATCACAATTCGCATATCACAACTATTTCAAAGATTCAAAAGAACACACATTCATTCATTGCCAAGATCATAGATCAACAGACTTCAATAAATTCAATTCACCGATAATCTAACAAGATAATCCTTAAATCTAGGTTCTTCTAAGCACTTTCATCACAAAAGAAACTCTTATGCTTCAACACAATCACTGGCATACAGATAGATTATAACTCATCAACCTTATCAAATAAAACAACTTAATTCTAACACCATATTGCGTAAACCTGTAATTTTATTTCTGTAAAAATGAAGTAACAATGTATCTCTGTAACAACTATGAAAAATTCTATCTCTTAATATTAGGTGGCCAATTCTATTCTCTATTAGTCGAACCTTACAATATGATACCCCAAGGGTATTTATAGATATACAAAATTTGGAAGTACCTTCTATTTTAAGCTGAATCCACCTTTTCAAGAATTAAAGCCTTCTTGGAAACTCAGATCAATTTGATCTCGAGTTCCTTACATTAATACATTCAACTAAATTGAAGAAAAGAAAATAGAATGGAAGAGAAAGTTATGTGCCTCAAACTGCCAGTCCTGCATGTAACATGCAAAGAAGAAGAAAGCCATGCATGCATGAGATTTATGCATGCGAATTTTGTTCCACAATGTATTCGTCATAGCTGGAGAAGACTTGTTGTAGAGTGTCCACTTCTTGCCCATCCACCCAGCTGTTTTCAAACCCAATTCTTTCCAATTCCGTTGCAGCAAACCCTCTCATATCTTTCAACTTGGTCAACTCTCTCTTATCTGCCCTTATCTCTTCTTTGATGTCCATCAATCGATCTATCAGCAGATCTTCACCGTCATCTCCCTTTTGCATAACTTCTTTGAACCTTTCAGTCCACTTCTCCTTTATTTGATTTGAAGGTAAGCCTTATTTTACAGGTACATTCACATTCACAATGATAGCAATGATGGCCTCCAACTCCTCAAATTGTTCATTTAAATCCTTAACAGAATCCTGAACCTCATTTCTATGTTTGTATAGAAAATTTGTTCTAAATTGGAGTATACAAGAAGTCTTTTCCAAGAAATCTTTACTATCTTCCTCAAGTATCGATTGTTTTAGAAGGGTAGTCTTAGGCAATTTATTGACTTCTTTCAATTTTTGGTTGTTTCCTTTGTACTCCTCCTCTTGTGCTTCCAATTCTTTAACATATTGATTCATCTCTTCTATCAGTCCCTTAGTCCCTTTATGAACCCCAAAACTATCTTCCAGTACCTGGTCTATTTCTTGATTCAATTTAATAACCCACCGATCCAACATTTTTGCCTTGCCCCTCCCCTGTTCCAAATCATCTACTTCCTTCTTACTCATCAAAACTGGGGTCTCAATAGTATCAAACTATTGTGATCTTGGACCAGAAACATTCTTAAGGAAAACATGCAGCTGATCTAACTGAGCCTTAAGCTCATCCTTCCTTTGTTTATCCTTCAGCATTCTAACTTGGTTGAGGATGCTACCACATCAATTACATTCATTTGCTGATCTCTGGTAGGTCTCCCCAAATTCATAGTGCCTAGCTGATAATCCGTTAATTGCATATCTCTTGCCTCCTTGTCTATCATAGGTATAGCACACTTAGCCACAATTTCTCCTTTGTCAGTTAGCCTACTAGAATGCAGGATCTTGGCCTTCTTTTTAAGCCTTTCTTTTTCAATTTCCTTCATCATATCCTCCCAATTGAGAGGTTGAGAAGGTGTCGGTGTTCTCTTTTGAAGGTCTAATTTCAACCAAGTGGGAGCACCTGGCGTAACAGTCATCATGGTTGAAGAAGAGGAGGCAGTAGCTAAGGAAGGTTGCATATTTACGTAAGGTTGAGAATCAACCCTCTGTTTTTGTTGTTGCTCTTGTTCTAGACTTGTTTGTGCCAGCTTTTCAGCTTCCTCCTTATCTCTTTGTTCTTGTACTCACTTATCTTCTTCCTCCTTCTTCAACCTTTCTTCTTCTAATCTTTCTTTCTCCAATTCCCTTTTTCTTTCTTCCTCTAAAGCTTTAAGCTTTTATGCATCTTCTTTTTCTTCTTGTTGCTTTTTGATCAGTTCTTCGGCCTCTTTCTCCTTTTGCAATCGTTCTGCTTCTTCTTCCTTTATGTGAGCTTCTTCAACAAGCTTTACAAGAACTTCTCTCTCCCTTCGGTGTCTTGCCTTTTCTTCCTCAAGGTCATGAATTTTCTGTATCAATTTTAACTTATCATTCTCCTCCTTAACCTTGAGCTCATGCTCTTTTTGCCTCTGTTGCTTCTCTACGTCATCATCTTTTGATTTAGCTTCTATGTCTTGCTGCTGCAATATGGCATCAACTTGTGTCTTGGCATCAATTAACTTTTGTTCCTCTATTGTTGTAGCTTGATCAATAGCAGCCTTCTTGACTTCTTCAAACAACTCCCACTGATCCTCCTCTGCCAATACCTGTTCAGTATCCTCCTCTAGAGGCATATTTTCTTGTATACCCTTCTCTGACAGAGTCTCATCAGCATCTGTTCCAACATCATGAATTTCTACCTCTACTTCTTTTCCCTTCATAGTTTCAACAATATTATGAAGAGTACCTTTTTGCACTTCTTCACTTTGTTGTTTTGCAAGTGGGATTTGAGTAGAAGACTCACCTAATGTAGGTGTTGAAACAACCGATCCTATTTGGGCATCTCCTTCTTGTGTCTATGGTTCATCAACTGCTGCTTGAAGCTCTATTTCTTCAATGCTTGGAGGAAGGAACTCCAAAGGCTCCTTGGGAGGTGTCTTTCTTTTGATCCTTTTATATCCTTTCCCCTTTTTAGGAGCTGGTCCTTGAGGAGTTTTGGTTCTTAGAACCACCCATTGAATGCTCCTATCCAAGATTGCTCACCCTATCTGCTTAATGTCAATAGTTTGCTCACTATCCCAGTCAATCAGATCCAGGCTCTTAGTCCCAATGTTTAAAGCTTCATACGATGGATCCAATACAACTCCATCATCCACCAATGTGTTAGGAATGTCATTTCTGATTCCAAGCTCTGCCATAAGTGAGACGGGTAACCTCTCATAATAATTCTTCCTCGGATCATACTCATCCTATCGGTCACTCTAGAAATCTTCCAATAAATTGAAATGTTTATCAAACACAGAAGGCAACAAGGCATTCATTTTACTCTTCGGGTCAAAGTGCTTCCGAGCTGCATATAAACCTAGCTTTAAATGTATCAACTCACTGCACACTACCTTTGCTCCCACCAGATGCTGACAATTGTATTCACCCAATTGCATGGGGAACTTATGACATCCTATTTTATGTTTTTAAACCAAACTGGGCATTAACCCCGAGAGCTTGATAAACAAATTCCATCAACACTATCCTATTATTGCAACATCTTGGCAGCAAATGTGGATGACCTTCAAATCCAGCTAGCCTAAAGTACATGAACTTAGGGTATTGAATGTACCAACATCCCCATTTAGTAATAAATGCCATAGCTTCTTGGCTCAATCTGTACCCTACATCTTCGTTGAGTTGGTTAATGATCACATATAGGAATGCATCATTAACCCTTTTGAATTGAGTCTCAACAACTTGTAGGGACAGCTGGTTATAATGATCCCACACCTTCTTTTTTCCATCAACTTCTCCTATTATCCCTACTTTGTTCAGACCTGGGAAGATACCTACTCTTGATGCTGCATACACAATATAAGAAGTCTTGAAAAAGCTTTTAGTTTCCCTAATCCTAGTCAATTGATCATGAATGGCATCTGAAACAATCATAGGCCAATCAAATTGTTGGGTGCCATTTAAGATTATCTGGATGAAGGGAAACATCCAATCTTGGAAGTGAAATGAATGCCTCTTCCCAAAGGCCCTAGCCAACGTCGTGATCAAATCTGATACTTCTTTGTAGAACTTTGTCCTCTTTGGTTGATCATGAAGTTTAGTCAGAGATTTCTTCTCTGTCTTCAACCATTTTTTATTTAAGTGAGTCTTGTTGGATGCCTTGTACTTGTTGTATTTCTCCAAAGCTTCTGCTTCCTTCAACTGCACCAAGTTCTTTGGATCCAGGACACTAAACACAATTTGAAACATTTGAGGAGTGAGATCAATGATTACATTATCTTGTGAATCCATGCATTGTCTAGTGGCTAGATTGTAAGCATTGGTTGCTGTCATAATTAACTCTGGGCATTGGATTGATAGAACAAACAGGGTGATGTGAGCAAAACTGGAATCAACAATTCTTTGTGTTCTCCCTGTTATATCTTTAGCAAACGTTTCTGAATACAACTCCTCAAAATTGTATGAGCCCAGATTTGTGTCGGTGATGTTAGACCATTCTGATTCTACTTTTCCTGCAATGGCAACATGACTCTTGTGGTTATACCTCAAGGTATAGGGTAACTGTTCTGGCTTTATCTTCTTGGGCTTAACTGCTGCCTTTGATGTTCCTGCAGGCCAGTTCCTTTGGATAGCTTCTCCTGATGTTCCCGACATTCTTTAGCTTACCTGCAACAAAACCTCTAGTTAGATCCTTGAATAAACATCCCAAAACATGTCGTAAAATCATACCTTTCATACATACATCAGAGGCGGAACCAGGCAAAAAACATCCTAAACTATCCCCTTTTAACATACTGTCGGGCTCAGAGCCAAAACTGTTATTGATATTTCAGAAACAAGAAGCGGGCTCGAGGTCGGAACTGGAATTGTGATTGGAACCAGAACCGGAATCGGAATGGAAATGGATTTGGTTTCTTTTAGATTTAAATTCATTTTCATATTTCGTTTCGGTTTCGCTTCGGGTTCCACCAAGGTTATTGATATTCTCAAAGAAGACTTATCACTATAAGTGGAGTTGGAGATGGGATGGAAAGTGGAATTGACACTAATTATAACATACGCCCAAAATCTAAATCAATTCGGATCCTGCCTCCGCCTCGGTTGACCATGACGTCATCAATGATTTTAACAGTTTAATGCATAATTTCACGATTAAGGACTAAGGTCATATTAAAATGAAATGAGGCTTAAATATAACATGAAAAGACCATGCCCATATGAGCGTGGGGGTGACTGTACTTTTAGGGCATCATATTTAACATTTAACGTGAACATAGAAATGAATTAAGAAACCCTAAACTAAAAACCCGATATAAAAACTAGGGCACGAATTTAACCCTTCATAATTTAACCAGATGAATGCGTGACAAACCCTAAGTAAAAAAAAAATTTAACCAACCCTAACTCACTGTAAAAATCTTGAATTTAATCTATCTCACTATAAAACCTGAATTAATCCACACGTTTAAAACCCAAAGCAACACGACGCAATCATGACAAAAACGTGAAAGCGATCGTGCCCTAAGATCTAGAAAACCAGATACAAAAGCAACAAATGAAGACAAGAATGATAAACGAACAAAAACAAAGAAAAACTAATCTTGCAACTAAGAAACATGAACCTGCCAAAAGCAAAACGATCTAACATGAACAGAAAATACGAAAGTAAAATAAAAGTAAAAAACGAGAATAGGAACCCTACCTCAAACGCAAAATAGGAATACCTTCTGAAGAAATCCGTAAGAAACCGTCTCCTCTTCTTTCAATTGATTCACTCCAGAAAAAATTTGTTGCTGCTCTACTTCGCTCTTCGATTTCTTAATAATAATGATAACCACTCATTTACTCCCTAATCAAGGTAAAACTCAGAGGTTCTACCTACGCATGGCAGCTGTCATTAACGCATTAAATGTAGTAGAGCGGAGTCGGAATTGGAGAAGAACTAACACATCACTGCAATGTGACTTCAATAAAAAGTCAATGACCAAGAAACGGTGGGAGCGGAATCGGAATGAAAACAGATTTGGAAATTTGAGTAATTTCCCAACTTCATCCCCATTCTGGGTTTGGTTTCGCCAACAAAGCATAAAACAAAAAGACTGAAAATAAGAAAACTTAACATAAAAACTTAATCTAATTTTTTTTTCAAAAAGCGGAGGTAGAGGCGGAATGCGTTTTGATTTTGAAACTTCAAATAAATACCGACTTAACTTCCACTTCGGCTCCGGCTCCGACAAAGACAAAACAAAAGGTCAAAAAGAAAGACTGTTGGGATGGGGATTGGAACGAGTTTTGAAAGAAGTTTCAGAACCCGATTCGGTTCGGGTTCTGGTTCCGACAGACTAAACCAAAGAAAAACAAAGTATGGGGAAGAAAAGACTCCAAACTTGGTTTGAAAATCAACCAAGGATAAAAAAAACAAGGGGGACCCATTTTGACCAAGGCAAAAGATGGGGTGGTTATGCAAGGCATAACAAATGGTGACTCGGCCGGGAAAATGGTTTACCCATTTTCAAGATACCCAATGAAAATTTCAATCACCTTAAAGATAGCATGGTTTATGAAGCATGCTATCTTGAATAAGATCAAATATATGTAGGATAAGTTTGAGCTAGAATCTCAGATGTATGTGCTCATGAGTTATTTCTGAATCTGAGTGTGTGCCTATATTGTGCATCATTTTTTGTAGAGACTTTCTCTATTCTTGAACAACTATACCTAAGATTCAAACTACATAGATTGAGTCCTTTAACTATTGTGCAATAAAATCCTGGGAATTTCTCCGCTGCCAGATAGGCGTCCATAGCCCTGATGGAGATACCTCTAGTTCTCTCAAAAGCATTGCTCTACTACCAGCCAGGCGTCCATAGCCCTAATAGAGATACTTGATTACCCACTTGATATTGAGTTTGCTTTCTTCTTTGTTTCTTTTCATTTTCTCTTCTCATCATTTTTTTTAAACCTTACTTGTGGAGATCTTTTACGCACCTTCCTCAATACTTAGACATAGTGAATCTGAAACATGGGTTGAGAACTACTATGGATTTCAGGATAGTCTTGGAATCGGATTTTTCAATTGAATCAAAGGATAGAGCCACTCAAGAACACATAGGTATTTACTCATGCAGATGTTTTTTTAATTTGGTGACAGATTTTTTATTATAATTCATGAGATATTCACAATGTATCTTCTATCCTTAATAACTTTTCAAACCCAAACTAGAATGATCATAAAACATGAGTTTCAGAACGAAATCCTTTTCAATGATGATAATGAAATACCTAAACCAATTTCTCTCCTAGTACCAATAGTATACTTTGAATAACATCCCCTTGACTTGAGATGAACAAAATGAAGATCCCCAATGAAACAAGACAAAACAAAAACAAACAAACAAAAACAAATAAAGAGAATCAAACAAAACACAAAAACTAAAAAAAACTAAAACTAAAACTAAAACTTAATTACATATGATAGAGTATAATACATTTTCTTTAAAACATCAGACCTTCTATGCACCAAAATAGTGCTTGAGAAACTGACCATTAACTGGTAATGGAACAGGCCTCCCTGTTAAGGCACTCAAACGAAAAGCATTCTCGCCTAGTATCTCGGCCACCTGATAAGGACCTAACCAAAGTCTATCAAACTTCTGATGATCTCCTTTCTTCTCTCTGGACTTATCCCATAATAACACAAGATCTGATATCCTAAAAGCTTTTATCTTGGCTCTTTTGTCAAACCAGCGTTTGACAACAGCCTGATGCTTAGAGAATTGTTGCAAAGCAGCATCCCTTTGCTCTTCCATATTTAGTAAATTAAGTAATCTAACCTCAATCCTACCATCCTTGGTATAAAATTCCTGCATGAACTTAAGAAAAGGTATATGTAAATGGATCGGGAAGACAGGGTCTTGGCCATAGACTAACTTAAAAGGTGAGTTTCCTAGAGCTACTTTGATTTTGGTTCGATCTGCCCATAAGGCAAATCTCAACTGGATGTGACAATCCCTAGGATTGTTTTCTAACAACTTTCTTATAACTTCCAACAAGTTTTTATTTGTGGACTCAGCCACTCCATTTCCTTGAGGGTAGTAATTGGAAGAATACTTCAAAACAATTTTATGTTCATATGCCCATGAAATGAATTAAGTAGAAGAAAAAGCAGGGCCATTATCACATACCAGAGCAAATGGAACTCCAAACCTGGTTGTGATGTTCTCAATCAAAAACTTGATGACCACCTATGTGGTGCTATTCTTGCAAGGCTGGGCATCAGTCCAACGTGTGCAATAGTCAGTTGCAGTCAAGATGAATTTATGACCTGTAGAAGAATTAGGATTAATTACACCTACAAAATCAAGTGCCTATTGAGAAAATGGCCTTACCTCATATACTGGTTGCAGGGGCATTGCAGGATTTATTTCCCTGGGTGCAAAAGTTTGGCATACATGACAAGTCTTGCAGTGTTGATGTGCATCTCTAAATACATAAGGCCAATAATAGCCTTATCTTAGAATCTGATGAGCCAAAGCATCAGCAGACCCATGCCCTGTTCCATGCCTTCCAAGAAACTTAGAAATAGCATGCTTAGCCTCTTGCTAATCCAAACAACGTAGGTAAATTCCTTGAAAATTCTTTCTATAAATGGATCCCCCTTTAAGCATGTAATGAGCACTCTTCATCCTCAATGCTCTCCTCTGTGTAGCATTCATTCCTTCTAGACATTTATTATTGAGGAGGAAGAAAATTAAATCTGTATACCAGGGATCCTTTGTGAACGATTAGACAGTGTAATGTTGGCAAGTAATATTTTTGTCCACATCAGCCATCTCTTTTGACAAACCTTGCCCTCGAACGAGTTTCATCAGGTGAATTTCTAATTCAAACTCCTGCAATATTGCCATCCACTTCCTTCTTCATTCCCCTAATTCACTTTTCATCAGAAGAGACTTCACAACTGGATCCTGGTACTATGGCCATCACTTGACTTCGAATTATGTAATGCCTGAACTTATTCACTGCTCGTACCAATGCAAATGCTTGTTTCTCTAGTGGTGAATACCTTACTTCTGCATTCTTAAATGGAGAGCTCATAAAAGCAATAGGTCTCTCCTCGCTCTCTTCTCTTCGCTATGTTAAAACGGTTGCACATGAATGGTCAGAAGCAAAAGAATAGATATGGAAGGGCTTTAGATAATCTGGGCTTGTCAAAATAGGTGCCTCATATATAGATTGTTTAATCTGCATGAAAGCAGACTTAGCCTCTTCACTCCACTCAATTTTCGCATGCTTCTTCATCATTTCATTAAGAGGTTTGATGATCTCCGCAAACCCTGTTATAAATTTCCTAACAAAATTGATCCTTCCAAAGAAGGACCTCATTTCCTTCTTGTTGCCTGGCCTTTTCAATTTCAAGATGGCCTCCACTCGGTCAGGATCTATAGAAATCCCTTCCTCTGATATAATGTGGCCCAAGAGCTTCTCTTCAGACACTCCAAATACACATTTATTTGGATTAAGAGAGACACCATAACTTATACATTTTTTTAGAACCTTTTCCAGATTAGTAGCATGGTCTTCTCTATTCCTAGAGAAGATAGTTAAATCATCTACATAAATGATTATACATTTTCCTATCAAATCTTTGAAAGCTACATCCATTTCCCTTTGAAAAGTAGCTCCAACATTGATGAGACCGAACGACGTCCTCCTGTAAGCAAAAGTGCCCCATTTAGTGGTGAAAGCAGTCTTCATCCTATCCTCATGACTAACTAGGACCTGATTGTATCCATAATAACCATCCAAGAATGACATCATCTGGGATCCATTAACCTTTTGTAATACTTCATCAAGAGAAGGTAATGGATAATTGTCTTTCTCAAAGGCCTTGTTTAGATTCCTGAAATCCACACACAATCTGATCACACCATTCTTCTTTCGCACAGGAACTAAAGTAGCCACCCAAGTAGAATGTCTAACCAGAAAGATTATTCTAGCAGATAAAATATTTTGCACCTCTTTCTGGATCAAGGGCTCAATTAAAGCATTGATTGGGTGTTGCTTCTGGCGAAAAGGCTTGGCATTTGGCTTTAGAGGTATGGTGTGAGTAATCACTGAAGTGTCAAAAGTTTTTAACTCACCATAACTCCAAGAAATAGCTTCAATGTTCTGCTCCAAGACCTTGATTATCTTGTCCTTAATTTCCTGAGGACAAGTCTTTCCTATAAGAACATTCCTTTCTGGGCCTGAGGCACCCTTTGGCGAGCCCTTGGGTCGGAGTCAAATATCCTCTCTAAATCCACCATCCCTTTCAAAATGCTATTACTCTTTAAATCCAATATCCCTTCTGGACTCTCCTTCTCAAGATCCCAATCTCCCTGATCTCTTTCAGATTCATGTATTATTTGTCCTTGAAAAACATCAAAACTTTCCAAAAAGGCCAATATGTGTTGATCATCATCAAATACCTGAAAGTGTCGAACATTATCAGGAACGGCTGGGACTAAAATCAACTCAACTAAAAACCTCTTTAGATCAAGATTTTGCATGGGTTCTAATGTGCTAGTAGCAACAGTAAGAGCATCTGCAATTTGATTAGCTTCCCTAGGGATCAAACTAATCCCAAAAGCATCAAAGTCTTCAATTAAATTCCAAACCCTGTTTCTGTACACAGCCAATCTTTTGTTATGACATGTATATTGGCTACGTACCTGCTTTACAATCACCTCACAATCTCCCATAACTGTGAGAGAAGTGACCTTCTTCTTATGAGCAAACATAAGACCTCGAGCAAGTGCTTCATACTCAGCCACATTGTTTGTCCAACTGAACTGCAATCTATAAGAAGCAAAATAAGTCTTTCCTTTTGGATTGGTTAGTTCTATCCCTACTCCACTTCCTACTTTAGATTTGGAACCATCAAATTTAAGAGTCCATAATTGGTCTTTGGCTAGGAGCTCTTTCCTTTTAGGGATAACAAGGGATGACTTACTTGAGATGTGTGGCAGCTTGGACTTTTGCTGGTTATCAGTAATGACTCGAAACAAGGCTCACTTGAAGACTTTTCTATGTTTTCAGCCTGCTCAGAAATCACTTCCTGAGAAACCTCTTGGGTTAAATTGCAATCCAACTCATTTCTCATCAATGCCTTGGGTATTAGCAAAGTATCTGGGGCAGGTGTATTGAATAGGAACTAGTACACCTCAACTTCTTCTTGGATTTTAGAAAATACAACCTGAGTTTGCTCTACTGGTGAGGAACCTTCCTGTTGAGAAAGACTAGCCCATGTAAGAATGGTAGCATCCTTAACTTTGAAAGAAAACTCATTGATGGGGTCTAGGGTTTCTCTTGACATATTTGCTGAGGCTGATCTACATGACTTAGAATATCTAAGCATGATTGACATGTTAATTCTGAATGATTGTGATAATGAATCCTACACCAATTAGGAAGTAACAAACTACTCAAATCAGTTTCTTCTCCTAAAACCAGCCTATCTTGTTGCAATTTCCTTATCAAAACCTATTGGTTGATGCAGATCATTGGGTCACCATGTTCTAGGGGCAATGTATCCCTAGGACTGACTACAGAGAAAGTAAGGACTTCCTCTTGTTTGTAAACTCCTATCTTAGTCTCAAAATATGCTACTTCATTTGAAGCATCATATTCGGTGATCATATGCTTGAGTCTAGGTTCACTTTCAATCCTTATCTGTGTTGCAACCCCCTTCCAGGGTAGCCACATGTGAGAGAAATCCAAGGACAAATATCCACCAATAATTTTCATTAGCTCCCGACTTAGAAGCATCCCATATGTCTCTGGGATATCAGCCACTTGGATATCTATGTAGGTATAGATCCTTGAATCTGATCCAACCTATACATCCATGTTCTTTAGTTCACCTACAATATTGACCTCAGTTTTATCTAAATGAATCAGTTTCTTATTGGTTGGGATAGGACTCAATCCTAACTTCTTACATATTGAAAAGGGCATAACATTTCTCGATGCTCTAGAGTCCAATAAATAATTGTGCAAATTCTTTCCAAAAATCCTTGAACTTAAAAGAAAAGGTGGGGTACTGGTCTTACATTTATAGATAGTTGCATGTGTCTCCTTTGCTAGAGTCACTTTACCTTTTCCCTTTAAGCGATCTGCCTCCTCCAAGGCTTTCAATACCACCTCATGTTGAGTTGGGCACCACTTCATGATGTCAAAGAATGACAAGGACGTCTTTTATCTCTGCAATTCTGCAATAAAGTCAAATTTTGAATCATTCCTAACTTGATACATAGGAAAAGGAGGCAGATTGCCTCTATTCTGAAGGTCAGAAGGTCCCTTTGGTGGTGGTGGATTTTCATCTGCATTTTGGTTTGGGGGTGCAGATATAGTAAATGGGCCCTTATTTTGATTTCTCAGAAAGTGACCTCCTTTGGACTGAAACACTTGGGCATCGTACACATCTTCCTTTGGCTCATTATCTCCCTGCATAGGAAACTGGTATTTCTCTTCAATAGTCTCATAATTCATAGTAGTGCTGACTGACCCATTATCCTGATTGGAATTTCCTGCTGGAGGATGGACATCAGCTTGTGCAATCTTTACAATCTTCTCCATTTCGGGGCAGTTAACCTCAGAATGTGCTGCAGTATCATGTAGCCTGCACCAATTAGTCATGAAATTGAGGTCAACTACGTTAGCAGTATGTGGTCTCTCCTCACCTAACTGATAGTTATGGGGAACTCCCCCATTTTTAGGTCCAGTATTCCACTGCCTATTGTTGTTTTTGTTGTTATTGAACCTCTGGTTATATCCTTTGTTCTGATTTTGGTAATTTTGGTTAGAGAAATTTTGATTCTGAAAGTTTTGGTTGGTGTTCTAGTTCCCATTCTGATTGGAGTAATTTCCCTGATTGTTGTAACATCCCTAGTTTTGATAATTCTAATTTTGGTTGTGGGGAGGGTTTTGCCTAAGTTGTGCCATGTCATTAGACATTTGAGATAGGGTCTTCTTGAGAGTTTCTAGCTCACTAGTCAGTTGGACAGTTTGCTCATTTTGCACATTTTGTACTATGGCCGGGGAATGAACATGGGTTGATCCTCCCATGTGTTGTTGTGGATTTTGAGGTTGTTGGGAAGAATCTTGCATGCTATTTCTAAAAAAGGACATGGTAGGTGGAGCTTGTAACTTAGACATAGGTCCATATTGGGAGTACGACATCCCCGAGACAGTGTTGTATAACAGTGGGTTAGGCATCTGATAATTCATAGGGGAAGAGTTGCTCCTAAACCTCCTGATTACAAACTTATCTGTTGTTGCAACTTGATGGCCAGATGATAAACTTTAGACAAAGAGTTAATCTCATCAAGTTGATAAGTCCTCTATAAGAATAGGCCAATCAAGGGATCAACAACTCTTAAATATGCCTGTATAGCAATATTCTTAGCCACTAGATAAGGGTCTTGCAACCTACGAAACATTCTTTGGAATCTAGTATTGAACAAAGGTAGTGGCTCATGATGCTCCTTTCTTATTTTGGAAAACTGGTGATACAAGATGGCAGGGTCCACATAAACCCAAAATTGATTAATAAATGCATTTTCTAAATCTGTCCAACCTAGGATAGATCCCCGGGGAAAATTTAAATACCAGTTATATGCCATATCTCCTAAACAATAAGGTAACAATCTACATACCACGTCCTGATGAGCAACTTGATCTCGTGTGCAAGCATCTTTGAATGCTTGTATGTGCTCCTTAGCACTTCTTGATTCACCATGTATGTACTTAGGACAAAACTTTAATGGGTTCTTTGGTAAGTCATGGATCCCTCTTGGAATAGTCGCTAACGGACAGGGGTTATTCACAAAGTAAGAAATGGGTGGGATTGGTTGAGCAAGTGGTGATATAGGATGAATTGGTGGAGACTCAGGCCTATTTGGTGATGGTGATTTAGGTGGAACTGGTGGTGGTGTGGGTGGATTTGGTGGAAATCCAAGTGGAGTAAGTGGTGGTGGCAAAGTAGGTATCAATATCCTATGAGCATGGGGTCTAGGTCTGACTGGGGTTTGAATTTCTTCAAATGGTTCAGGATTAGTAGAGGGTCTGAGAATCCTCCTGTATTTCTCTGGTGAGAAAGACACAATGCGAGCCAACTTGTTCTTTCAGGCCCTCCTTCTAGCGCCAAATCTGTTGATGGTGAAAATGACACAAACAACATTTAAACAGAATATTTCTACTCTATTTCTCCTGAAAAAGAAAGACAACATATAGTAGCCTAACTCCCAAGCTCTTGGTAGTTGGTTCTCAATTGTCTGGTGTCACTCAATCGGTCCATGCAGCTGTAATATTCAAGGGGCTTGTGTTGGTAACAAAGAATACAAGCAATGACTTGTTCATCGAGCTATTCTTCACAAAGAAAAGGGGTTTTTTAATAAAAGAAAAAGACAAATCATAGGGTAAATTAGTAAACATGAATCAAACTCATCTAGCATCCGGACATATATCTTCAACAATGAATGTTTTCCAACAAATCAAGAAAACCAAATCATGCCACAATTTATAGAATAATCCATACTATTGTATGCATCTAAGGTGCTTATTTTAACATCACAATTCACATATCACAACTATTTCAAACATTCAAAAGAACACACATTCATTCATTGCCAAGATCATAGATCAACAGACTTCAATAAATTCAATTCACTAATAATCTAACAAGATAATCCTTAAATCTGGTTTCTTCTAAGGACTTTCATCACAAAAGAAACTCTTATGCTTCAGCACAATCACTGGCATATAGATAGATTATAACTCATCAACCTTATCTAATAAAACAACTTAATTCTAACACCATATTGCGTAAACCTATAATTTAATTTAATTGTAAAAATGAAGTAACAATGTATCTCTGTGACAACTATGAAAAATTATATCTCTGAATATCAGGTGGCCAATTCTATTCTCTATTAGCCGACCCTTACAATATGATACCCCAAGGGTATTTATAGATATACAAAATTTGGAAGTCCCTTCTATTTTAAGCTGAATCCACCTTTTCAGGAATTAAAGCCTTCTTGGAAACTCAGATCAATTTTATCTCGAGTTCCTTACATTAATACATTCAACTAAATTGAAGAAAAGAAAATAGAATGGAAGTGAAAGTTATGCGCCTCAAACTGCCAGTCCTACATGCAACATGCAAAGAAGAAGAAAGCCATGCATGCATAAGATTTATGCATGCGAAGTTTGTTCCACAATGTATTCGTCATAGCTGGAGAAGACTTGTTGTAGAGTGTCCAATTCCGGCCCATCCACCCAATTGTCTTCAAACCTAATTCTTTCCAATTCCGCTGCAGCAAACCCTCCCATATCTTTCAGCTTGGTCAACTCTCTCTTAGCTGCCCTTATCTCTTCTTTGATGTCCATCAATCGATCTATCAGCAAATCTTCATCGTCATCTCCCTTTTGCATAACTTCTTTGAACCTATCATTCCACTTCTCCTTTATTTGATTTAAAGGTAAGCCTTCTTGTATAGGTACATTCACATTCACAGTGATGGCAATGATGGCCTCCAACTCCTCAAATTGTTCAATTAAATCCTTAACAGAATCCTGAACCTCATTTCTATGTTTGTATAGAAAATTTGTTCTAAACTGGAGTATACGAGAAGTCTTTTCCAAGAAATCTTTACTATCTTCCTCAAGTATCGATTGTCCTAGAAGGGTAGTCTTAGGCAATTTATTGACTTCTTTCAATTTTTGGTTGTGTCCTTTGTACTCCTCTTGTGCTTCCAATGCTTTAACATATTGATTCATCTCTTCTATCAGTCCCTCAGTCGTGTTATGAACCCCAAAACTGTTTTCCAATACCTGGTCTATTTCTTGATTCAATTTACTAACCCACCGATCCAACATTTCTGCCTTGCCCCTCACCTATTCCAAATCATCTACTTCCTTCTTACTTAGCAAAACTTGGGTCTCAATAATATCAACATGTTGTGATCTTGAAGCAGAAACATTCGTAAGGAAAACATGCCACTGATCTAACTGAGCCTTAAGCTCATCCTTCCTTTTTTTATCCTTCAACATTCTTGACTTGGTTGAGGATGCTACCACATCAATTAAATTAATTTGCTGATCTCTGGTAGGTCTCCCCAAATTCACAATGCCTAGCTGATAATCTGTTAATTGCATATCTGCTACCTCCTTGTCTATCATAGGTATAGCACACTCAACCACAATTTCTCCTTTGTCAGTTAGCCTAGTAGAATGCAGGATCTTGGCCTTCTTTTTAGGCCTTTCTTTTTCAATTTCCTTCATCATATCCTCCCAATTGAGCGGTTGAGAAGGTGTCGGTGTTTTATTTTGAAGGTCTAATTTCAACCAAGTCGGAGCACCTGGAGTAACAGTTATCATGGTTGAAGAAGAGGAGGCAGTATCTAAGGAATGTTGCATATTTACCTGAGGTTGAGAATCAACCCTTTGTTTCTGTTGCTTCTCTTGTTCCACACTTGTTTGTGCCAGCTTTTCAGCTTCCTCCTTATCTCTTTGTTCTTGTACTCTCTTATCTTCTTCCTCCTTCTTCAACCTTTCTTCTTCTAATCTTTCTTTCTCCAATTCCCTTTTTCTTTCTTCCTCTAAAGCTTTAAGCTTTTATGCATCTTTTTTTTCTTCTTGTTACTTTTTGATCAGTTCTTCGGCCTCTTTCTCCTTATGCAATCGTTCTGCTTCTTCTTCCTTTCCGTGAGCTTCTTCAGCAAGCTTTAACTTAGCTACCAGAACTTCTCTCTCCCTTCGGTGTCTTGCCTTTTCTTCCTCAAGGTCATGAATTTTCTATATCAATTCTAACTTATCATTCTCCTCCTTAACCTTGAGCTCATGCTATTTTTGCCTCTGTTGCTTCTCTACTTCATCAGCTTTTGATTTAGCTTCTATGTGTTGTTGCTGCAATATGGCATCAACTTGTGTCTTGGCATCAATTAATTTTTTTTTTCTCTATTGCTACAGCTTGATCATCAGCATCCTTCATGACTTCTTCAAACAACGCCCATTGATCCTCCTCTGTCATTATCTGTTCAGTATCCTCCTCTAGAGGCATATTTTCTTGTATACCCTTCTTTGGCAGAGTCTCATCAGAATTTGTTCCAACATCATGAATTTTTACCTCTAATTCTTTTCCCTTCATAGTTTCAACAATATTATGAAGAGTCCCTTTTTGAACTTCTTCACTTTGTTGTTTTGCAAGTGGGATTTGAGTAGAAGACTCACCTAATGTATGTGTTGAAACAACCGATCCTATTTGGGCATCTCCTTCTTGTGTGTCTGGTTCATCAACTGCTGCTTCAAGCTCTATTTCTTCAATGTCTGGAGGAAGGAACTCTAAAGGCTCCTTGGAGGTGTCTTTCTTTTGATCATTTTATATCCTTTCCCCTTTTTAGGAGTTGATCCTTGAGGAGTTTTGGTTCTTAGAACCACCCATTGAATGCTCCTATCCAAGACTGCTCGCCCTATTTGCTTAATGTCAATAGTTTCCTCACTGTCCCAGTCAATCGGATCCAAGCTCCTAGTCCCAATGTTTAAAGCTTCATACGATGGATCCAATACAACTCCATCATCCACCAATGTGTCAGGAATGTCATTTCTGATTCCAAGCTCTGCCATAAGTGAGATGGGTAACCTCTCATAATTATTCTTCCTCAGATCATACTCATCCTATCGGTCACTCTAGAAATCTTCCAATAAATTGAAATGTTTATCAAACACAGAAGGCATCAAGGCATTCATTTTACTCTTTGGGTCAAAGTGCTTCCGAGTTGCATATAAACCTAGCTTTAAATGTATCAACTCACTGTACACTACCTTTGCTCCCACCAGATGTTGATAGTTGTATTCACCCAATCGCATGGGGAACTTATGACATCCTGTTTTATGTTTTAAACCAAATCGGGCATTAACCTTGAGAGCTTGATAAACAAATTCCATCAACACTATCCTATTATTGCAACATCTTGGCAGCAAATGTGGATGACCTTCAAATCCAGCTAGCCTGAAGTACGTGAACTTGGGGTATTGAATGTACCAACATCCCCATTCAGTAATAAATGCCATAGCTTCTTGGCTCAATCTGTACCCTACATCTTTGTTGAGTTGGTTAATGATCACATATAGGAATGCATCATTAACCCTTTTGAATTGAGTCTCAACAACCTGTAGGGATAACTGGTTATAATGATCCCACACCTTCTTTTTTCCATCAGCTTCTCCTATTATCCCCACTTTGTTCAGACCTGGGAAGATACCTACTCTTGATGCTACATACACAATATAAGAAGTCATGAAAAAGTATTTAGTTTCCCTAATCTTGGTCAATTGATCATGAATGGCATTTGAAACAATCATCGGCCAATCAAATTGTTGGGTTCCATTTAAGATTATCTGGATGAAGGGAAACATCTACTCTTGGAAGTGAAATGCATCCCTCTTCCCAAAGGCCCTAGCCAACATCATGATCAAATCTAATACTTCTTTGTAGAACTCTGTCCTCTTTGGTTGATCATGAAGTTTAGTCAGAGATTTCTTCTCTATCTTCAATCATTTTTTATTCAAGTGAGTCTTGTTGGATGCCTTGTACTTGTTGTATTTCTCCAAAGCTTCTGCTTCCTTCAACTACACCAAGTTTTTTGGCCAAACTGGAATTAACAATTCTTTGTGTTTTCCCTATTATATCTTCAGCAAACGTTTCTGAATACAGCTCCTCAAAATTGTATGAGCCCAGATTTGTGTCGGTGATGTCAGACCATTTCGATTATGCTTTGCTTGCAATGACAATAGGACTCTTGTGGTTATACCTCAAGGTATAGGGTAATTGTTCTGGCTTAATCTTCTTGGGTTTAGTTGTTGCCTTTGATGTTCCTACAGGCCGGTTCCTTTGGACAACTTCTCCTGATGTTCCTGACATTCTTTAGCTTACCTACAACAAAACCTCTAGTCAGATCCTTGAATAAACATCCCAAAACATGTCTTAAAATCATACCTTTCATACATACATCAGAGGCGGAGCCAGGCAAAAAACATCCTAAACTATCCCCTTTTAACATACTGTCAGGCTCGGAGCCAAAACTATTATTGATATTTGACAAACAAGAAGTGGGCTCGGGGTCTAAAATGGAATGGTGATTGGAACCGGAACCGGAATGGTGATCGTAATCGGAACCAAAATGGAAACGGATTTGGTTTCTTTCATATTTTCCATTTTCATATTCTGTTTCGGTTCCGCTTCCGCCAAGGTTATTGCTATTTTCAAAGAAGACTTATCACTATAAGCGGATTCAGAGACAGGATGGAAAATGGAATTGACACTAATTATAACATACGACCAAAATTTAAATCAATTCCGATCCCGCTTCCGTGTCGGTTGACCATGACATCATTAATGATTTTAACAGTTTAATGCATAATTTAACGATTAAGGACTAAGGTCATATTAAAATGAAATGAGGCTTAAATATGACATGAAAAGACCATGCCCATATGAGCGTGGGGGCGACTGTACTTTTAGGGCATCATATTTAACATTTAACGCGAACACATAAATGCATTAGGAAACCCTAAACTAAAAAACCGATATAAAAACTAGGGCACGAATTTAACCCTTCGTAATTTAACCAGATGAATGCGTGACAAACCCTAAGTAAAAAAAAAATTTAACCAACCCTAACTCACTGTAAAAAACCTAAATTTAATCTATCTCACTGTAAAACCTGAATTAATCCACATGTTTAAAACCCAAAGCAACACGATGCGATCATGACAAAAACGTGAAAGCGACCGTGCCCTAAAATCTAGAAAACCAGATATAGAAGCAACAAATGAAGACAGGAATGATAAACGAACAAAAACAAAGAAAAAATTATCCTGCAAACCCATTGAGAAACACAAACCTGCCTAAAGTAAAACGATCTAACACGGACAGAAAATACGAAAATAAAATAAAAGAAAAAAACGAGAATAGGAACCCTACCTCGAACGCAAAATAGGCAAACCTTCTGAAGAAATCCGCAAGCAACCGTCTCCTCTTCTTTCAATCGATTCACTCTAGAAAAACTTCGTTGTTGCTTTACTTCGCTCTTCAATTTCTTAATAATAATGATAACCACTCGTTTAATCCCTAATCAAGGTAAAACTCAGAGTTTCTACCTACGCATGACAGCTGTCATTAACGCATTAAATGCAGTAGAGCGGAGTCGGAACTGGAGAAGAACTAACACATCACTGCAGTGTGACTTCAGTAAAAATTCAACGACCAAGAAACGGTGGGAGCGGAATCGGAATGAAAATAGATTTGGAAACTTGAGTAATTTCCCAACTTCGTCCCCGTTCCAGGTCCGGTTCCGCCAACAGAGCATAAAACAAAACTAAACACAAAATAAAACAAAAAGACCGAAAATAAGAAAACTTAACATAAAAACTTAATCTAAAACAAAAATTTAAAAAGCGGAGGCGGAGGTGGAATGAGTTATTTGATTTTGAAACTTCAAATAAATACCAACTTAACTTCCACTTCAGCTCTGGCTCCGACAAAGACAAAGACAAAACAAAAGGTCAAAAAGAAAGACTGTTGGGATGGGGATCAGAACGAGTTTCGAAAGAAGTTTCAAAACCCGATTCGGTTCCGGTTCCGGTTCCGACAGAATAAACCAAAGAAAAACAAAGTATGGGGAACAAAAGACTCCAAACTTGGTTTGAAAATTAACCAAAGATAAAAAAAACAAGGGGGACCCATTTTGACCAAGGCAAAAGATGGGGTGGTTATGCAAGGCATGACAGGTCTAGCAAAGGATCAAATCCTAAAGGTGAGAAGAAGAAGGACTTGTCTAAAGTCAAGTGCTATGACTGTCACGATTTTGGCCACTATGTCAGCAATTTCCCACAAAGGAAGAAAGGCAAGAAGCAGACGGTAGCTTCAACAAGTGCAGATGAGCTCTCTAGCAGAATGGAAGATGAGTTTGCACTCATAGTTTGTATGGTTAGCTCAACCTCATAGGGTGTTTGGTATATAGATAGTGGGGTGTCATTTCATATGACAGGAGTTAGAGAATACTTCTCCAGTTATAAGGAGGAGGACATCAGAATCTAGATTTCTATGGGGAACATGTCCAAACTAAATCCAGTTGGGAAAGGGACTGTTCTATTTCAGAGGGAGAATGGCAAGCCGATTCCCATTCATGATGTGTTGCATGTGCTAGGCTTGGGTATGAATCTAATTTTTGTATCTGTTCTTCAGGATAAAGGCTACAATGTACTCTTTAGAGGGGAAAATGTGTTAATCAAACACAAGGATTGGAAATCACCCATAGCTATTGGAGTTAGGAGCGGTCAACTTTACAGGTTGCAGTTTGATACTCATAAGGCACTGATGAGCAATGGTAATTCTAGAGATCAAGGAGAGCTATGGCGTAGGAGGATGGGCCATATACATCATGGAGCACTTAAATTTCTTTGTGAGACAGTGACAGGTGTTCCAGAGGTGAGCACAGAGCATGATGATGTATGTAAGGGATGTGTGTTGGGGAAGTTTGTGAAAGCATATTTTCCAAGGAGTGAGCAGCCAGCAATAGCTCCAAGGATTGAGCAATCATATCAGGGACAACGAAGCTTGAGTACAATGACTAGTACAAGCACAGGCTCAGGTGTTGAGAGTTCACAGAGTATGGAGCAACAGATGCAGCAGATCCAAGAAATGCATCAGGAACACATGGGAGTTGATATTTCATCCTCTACAGTTGGTAGCAGTAACCAACAGGATACTTAGGAGTTTGTGGGAGCTCCTAGGATGAGTAGTAGGCAAAGGAGACAACCAGCCAGGTATAATGACTATATGGCTTTAGTTAGTCAGTTGGTAGATAGTGAGCCTTCCAGTTATCAAGAGGTCGCACAGCAATAGGTGTGGTGAGATGCGATGGTTGAGGAATATACCCCAATAATGCAGAACGATGTGTGGGAGGTTGTGCCTAGATCGATAAATAGGGCAGTGGTTGGATCTCGCTGGATCTATAAGATCAAGCACGGTGCAGATGGTAGCATCGAGAAATACAAGGCAAGGTTTGTGGCCAAGGGTTTCTCTTAGAAGGAGGGAATAGACTATGAGGAGACAATCGCTCCAGTGGCCAGGTATACTTCTATACGAGCTGTGATCTCTCTTGCAGCACAGATGGGATGGCAGATCCATCAAATGGATGTCAAGACAACGCTTCTTAATGGTGAATTGAAAGAGGAGGTATAAATAGAACAACTAGAGGGCTTTGTAGCACATAGCAGTGAAACCCACATATGTAGATTGAAGAGAGCTTTGTACAGACTCAAGCAGGCTCCCAGGGCGTGGTATGAGCGCATTGATGAATACTTGCAGGGATTGGGCTTTGTGAAGAGTGAGGCAGATGTTAATCTCTACTACTTGGTGGTTAGGGGTGAGATTCTCATTCTTGTTCTATATGTGGATGACTTGTTTTTAACAGGTTCACTGGGGCTCATAGAGGAGTGCAAGAGGGACCTTGCAGCAAAGTTCGAGATGAAGGATTTGGGGCTTATGCACTACTTTCTAGGCATGGAGGTATGGAAGACAGATGGTGAGATTTTCCTTGGACAAGGGAAATATGGCATTGAAATCTTGAGGAGGTTTGAGATGGAGGATTGCAGAGCCATGTCTACTCCTATGATCACGAATTGGAAGAAGGTAGACACATCTAGGGAGAAGGATGTTTACCCCACCTTATACAAGTAGTTGATTGGGTCTCTCATGTATTTGGTCAATACAAGACCAAATATATCATTTGTAGTAAATTCTCTTAGTCAGTTCATGGTTGAGCTGAAGAGAGTGCATTGGACAGCAGCAAAGCATGTGTTGCGTTATTTGTGTGGTACAATCGAGTATGGGATCAGATATACTCGAGGTGATGGTATCAAGTTGATAGGCTATATTGAAGCAGATTGGGCAAGTAATACAATGGACAGGAAAACCACTTTAGGGTGTTGCTTTAGCTTGGGATCAGGAGTTGTCTCTTGGTATAGCAGGAAGTAGAAGTTTGTGGCTCTTAGTTCTGCAGAGGCAAATTACATAGCAGCTAGCATGGTGATATGGCTTCGGAAGTTGTTGGTAGCCTTGTTAGGTCAGAGGGTTGAGACTATAGTGATACACTGTGATAATTAGAGTTGCATCAGGTTGTCTGAGAATCTGGTGTTTCATGATAGGTCTAAGCATATAGATATCAGGTATCATTTCATTAGGGATTGTGTACAATGGGGGATTATTCAGCTACAGTATATACCTATAGATCAGCAGGTAGCAGACATTATGACAAAGGCATTGGGGAAGGAAAAATTCATCTTCTTTAGAGATATGTTGGGTGTTATGCAGAACACCTTCCTCGCTAAGAGGGAGTGTTAATTTAATATTGTAGCTCAGACAGTTGTTATTCTTCAATTCCAAGAATTAGTATTTAATTCTTGAGACTTCTAGAAAGAAGTTAGTTAGGTCCAGATATTTAATTATTTAATTAAATAATTATTTCCTCTAGAGACTTGTAGAAACCAGTTAGTTAGGGTTTGTTAGAGTTTAATTAATCTTAGCCATTGATTGAAATTAAATCATGGCCATTGGTTTTCCAATGAGAATAGTTTAAAAGGGGGTCATTGGGCATTTGGAGAACATACTGATAGACACAAGTTGGAGAAGCATTTGCAGTGATAGCAAATAGTCTTGCAGTGATAGCAAGGGCGCAGTAATAGCGTTGGAGGCAGCAGCAGTGGAATTTCAGCAAGAGAAATTGAGGGAAGAATTTCCGAAGGAGAATATTGCCGGAGCTTTGTCAATAAGAGGCAAGCAGTTTTTGTATCTCTTGATTTATTGAAGATTAATATAATTCCTCATTTGCAGTACTGATTTTCCCTCCGTGGTTTTTCCAGGGACAATTTGTCCAAAAATATTGTGTTTATTATTTTGCATATTTTCTTCTCTATTCCTGTGAGTTTTATTTGTGAAGTTGCAGATGTATTATTTTTCAGTATTTGTTGTGAATTAATTTTCAGCAGTCAAATAATCTTTATAGATAGGAGATTAATAATCAGTAACTGCAATAGATTTTTCACAAGGGGATCCTTTGTGGTCTAATTACAGTTCTTTTCCAACGATTCTAAGACATTTCTACAGATGTTGTTACTTTCCATTTCATAAAAATAGTTGTATTGATGACAAGCTTAACTCAGGCATTTCATTGTTCACCCCAAACAAGGAACGATCAATGTAAGGCATGAACTAGGTAAACAAGCACAAGCCCAAATCAAATATATTTCCAACCTTGTGCATAACATTGTCCTATTACATCGGTCAAAAGGATTCGACAGTCTCGTAAGTTCACACATGATATAAAAAGATACAATAATGGATAGAGATCATACAATTGAAATAGCAATCTAGACAATTTATGCTTGATTAATTCATGAGTTGTAAGGTACAGTCCAAACAATGTTTCTCCTGCACTAGATTCATACCGTTGTTGCAGCATACCAAACCATAAGACAGACTTAGTCTACAATGAACACACAACAATCTCTCTGAGTTCAAGGATTAGATTTCTTGCTGCTAATTTAGACTCTTTGTTAGACTATTCCTTGTGCAAATAATGGCATTCCATGTGCAATTATGTCATCTTTTGCTACAGTAATGGATCAAGCATTGTGTATAAGCATTCACAAGGTTTAGTACTATTATTTTATAAATTTATATGTCACAGTCCTAGTATTGAATTGTAAGGATTTCTATGTTAATCTTGAATACATTCTTTCAATTTTAATAATACATACTTTCAATTTTAATAAGTAGAAGTTCCTTATGGGTTTAATAGCTCAATAGGTTCAAGCCACCTAAATGGGTTTTTAGTCCTAAAAAGGGAAACTCCCATCTTGAGAGTAGTGAGTCCCTAAACACTGTCACAATGCTCTGACATACTCAGAACAAGGTGCTAATCAAATGTATTCATTTAACTGCCCAATGGGATTATATAAACAACCTATTCATAATTTTGTTCGTGACCACAATTCGTTTTGGTAATAACAACATGACAAGGGTACAAATAAAATAGAACTCCCAGAAAGATACCCTTACTATAGATGCCATACTGCATCATGAGGATGCAAACCTAACCATACTAAGCTATGTTCATTCAATAATAAGTAGATCCCATACCGTACATTAGTCCGATTATTTTTGTTTATGATCACGACTGGTTTCTATCCATGGTTTGGTCGATTAGCGGGGAATGACAAAAAATACAAGTATGCGTTGAGTTTTCTATCCTAATATATGCTCTAAACTATTGTGGCAAGGGGCGGATAATATTACAGTTTAATTCTCTACTGACCAATAAGGGGAATGGATCAAACAAATGTTAAATTTACTCTTTGTATATTGTACTACCGAGAATTGCTGTTAACTTTTTGATCCTATAGACACTACTGAGGATTGCCATTAAGATCACAGGTTTCAGTTTCACCCCTGATTCCAACAATTAAAGATTCAGAATACAGAAAGATATTGTGAGGCCCATTGATCTAATAGTAGGATATATTACATAAAGACTCTTTATTATACCAATACTTACATTTAAATTAGATTATTATAATCTATTCCTTCTTTCGAACAAACAGTTGTATGGAATCAAATCAGAAATTATTTAGATTTAACTTGGGATTTGTCTTGTATGGGGGTCGCGCGGACGTGAGCCCCCTCTATCACAAATTATGATGTGCACTCTCCACAATGGGAGATGCTAGACACAGTCCCCTTCCATGTGCAATGAAGGTCCTCTCTCTAGGCCATCGGCCTTCTTGATCACCGATTGACCCCGCCCAGGTAAGTATGCTTTTCCATCACCCCTCTCCTCCATCTTATACTCTCTCTTCTCCCTCATTTTCTTCCTCTCTCACATGTGGGATTTTGTTCTTCTCTCACAACCTGCCCATCCCATTGCCAAAGCCATAGCCCCCTCCTGTGTTTACTTATTTACACATTATCAAGAGTATTCCAGCTAATACCATTATTTGAACTATCAAGGAGAGGAGAAAGAATATTATGATGCACTTTTCTACCAACCATAGAGCCAATAGAACTTCCTGTGCGCCACCTGAACAGGTGGGACTATTCCCATTATAGATCATGCAGTCATGAATAAGAATTAAAAGGGGAGAAAATAGAGGTAATTAGTGAGGTGATTCCCCAAGGATTTCAATAAAAGTACGTGTATCACTCATATTCCATTGTCAGATAGATACCCTAATTAGAGGGACTCTTAAGTTGTAGAACCTTACACAAATTTATACTTAAATAGTGGACTTGTGTAGGATAGAGGTGTGCTCACCTACTAATATCCCCAAAACAAAATTGGATCTATGACCTCAACTATGGGACCAGATTAGAACTTTTCAAACATGTGAGTAAGTTGATGATAGGTGAGGAGAGGTAAGTCCTATAAAATCCCTTCCTACTCACTATCAACAACTTGGCCTCACACAGACTAAGCGCATAGGAAGAATTGCAACACTTCTCTTTCCATGTCCAAATATGCAAATACATAAAAATATCTAACTCGTTGAGATAACTTAAATCATCTAACTAGTTGAGACAACTTGAATCATATCAGATTATTCTAGGTGGGTATGCAACCCTTTCCAACAGTACATTCCCCAAATTGTTTGTCATCTGTTACTACTCACTTCTAACGATAAGAATTTACAATGTATAGTGTATAAGTCCCCATTCTTTGCTCAAACATCATCTGCTAATAGTTCAGGCATAACATTTATGATAGTAAATGTTTTGTTGTTAGTACATATCAGTGCACTTGATTACACTTTCTAGTTTCATACTATGGCATTGTAATCATGCAACAAGCTTATAGAAGTAGCCAAAGCATCCAAGTACCGGTACAAGTCACAAGAAGTCAGTTTGCAGAAAAAATAATGACTCGCAGGCCTCAAAGAGCAGAGCAACCGTTAGAACATATGTCATGGATCACATTTTGCCTTTAGGGTATGATTGTTGTCCAGCCACAATTCTTTTCCATCACTTTAACACATTTTTACAAATGTTTTACATATGTTTCATAAAAATAGTGTTGGATTCATGACAAAGACATGATATTTCCACGTACCATGAGAATTAGTTTGAAAGCTTCTGGTAGAAAATTGTGTGTAATCTTAA
>CM021109.1:267297405-267309571 GCA_007115665.2 Sequoiadendron giganteum | reverse complement strand
TTTGTTACTAGTCCAAACTCTTTGTTAGTCTTTTCCTCATACAAAACAATGTTATTACAGTCATCTTTTACTGGGGTTATGGATAAGCATTGTGTATAAGCCTTTATGGGTTTATTACTATTATATTATGTGTTACAGTTCTATCATTGAATTACAAGTATTTTTGTTTTAATCATTTTTTGATTAAAAGAGGGGTAAAAATTTATTCAAACCAAAAAAGAGCAGTACAAAGCAAGGGCATTACACACCCCTGTCAATCTTCACTAAGTGGTCCAACTGTTCACCACCCTGAAAATCAGATTCACAAATGATTTGTCTACACCCAAAAACACCAGCCCAAGAGCCTCCATCACATTGTTAGTATACCAACCCTTGTAAACATAAAAGATAAACTCAACATTCCCAGAACTATTCCTCCATATTCGCATATATTCTTTGGATTTTAATAAGAAGCAGTTTCTTATGGGTTTGAGACACCAAACAGAGCTCTCAATCATCCTTAAAAGAGATAGACTCCTCTCCGAATAGTAGTGAATCCCTAAACACTGTTTTAATGCTCAAACATGCTCAAAACAAGTGTTAATCAAAATTCATTTGCCTGTCCAAAGGGATTACATAAACAACCTATCCATTATTCATAATTCTGTTTGTGACTGCATTTCATTAATGACAAAGGTACAATTAAAAGATAACTCCCACCACAATCCCTTACTAAAGATGCCATGCTGCATCACGAAGATGCAAACCCTATCCGTACTAGGCTATGCTCATTCAACAAAAAGTAGATTCCTTACCATACTTTACTCTGTTTGCTGTAGTTTATGAACAATGACTGGTTTCTATCCATAGTTCGCCAATTAGTGCAGAATGACACTCAAACAAACGCTTGAGTTTTTCTATCCTAATATCCGCTTTAAACCAATATGGCGAGGGGCAGAATCATATAGATATTTTAACTCTCTATGACTGTAATAAGTGGAATGGATCAGACAGATGTTAAATTTATCATCTGCTATGACCCTAAAGATTGTACTAAGGGGATCACATATTTCACTTCCACCCCTGATTTCAACAATTTAAGATTTCAGAATAAAGAAAGAAAGATAGTGTGAAGCCCATCTATCTAATAGCAGTATGTTTTACATACCAAATTGTCGTTTCTTCTACCGAATGGAATTATAAAGACATTCACAACTGTAGATACTTCTTTGAATTAGTTTTGTGCGGGGAGGGAGACATTCACAACTGTAGATACTTCTTTAAATTAATTTTGTGTGGGGGCCGCGTCTCACAAATTATGACGTACACTCTCCAATGGGAGATGCTAGACAGAACCCACTTCCAAGTGCAATGAAGGTGCTCTCTCTAGGCCATCGTCTTCTTGATCACCGATTGACCCCACCCAGGCAAGTATGTTTTCAACCCACCCCTCTTCTCCATCTTCTACTCCCTCTTCTCCCTCCTGCAATAATGGAATGCTGTAAACAGTAACAACAGTAGATACTAATATAACACATTTTCATTTCAACAGCTACCGAATCTGCTATTAACAGTAACAACAGTAGATAGTTATTTGAATTGATATTAACATTAACAGTTGATACTTATTTGAATTGGTTTTGTGTGGAGGCCGCGCGAACGCGAGCCCCCTCGGTCACAAATTATGACGTGCACTCTCCACAATGGGAGATGCTAGACACAGCCCCCTTCCAAGTGCAATGAAGGTGCTCTCTCTAGGCCATCGGCCTTTTTGATCACCGATTGACCCCGCCCAGGTAAGTATGCTTTGTTCGTCCCCCTCTCCTCCATCTTCTACTCCCTCTTCTCCCTTCGTCTCTTGCTTACTCGCATGTGGGATCATTGACACTCTCGCTGCCTGCCAAATAAAAATACTAACATTTTTCACCAAACCTCTATTGGACAGCGTAGCAGTACCAGAGCTGTCTCCACGTATTGCATAATCCCATCTACTGTAACGCTGTTGCAATTCACAGATCATAATAGCGGAATACGAAAGGAATGATGAGGGATCTTGAATTCGGAGTGCAAAATAGGATGAGTGGAAATCAGCTACATTAACTAAGACAAATAAGAACAGCTAATTCACAGTTGTATAAAAGCATGTCAGAGAAGCAAACTAATCATAATCGTCGCCTGAGAGATTCGAACTCTCGCGGGGAAACCCCATGTACTTAGCAGGCACACGCCTTAACCACTCGGCCAAAGCGACTTGATGTTTGCTAATATTAACAACAATAATTAAGTTCTTGTAAGACAGTCTTCGTTTATTTTATTTTTGACAGGCATGTATCCACCATCCTTCATGCATGAATATCATTGATACGTGATCAACAAAATAACTTTGATACAAAAGTGAATGTGAGTCCTTGACAATCTATTTTCTCAAAGCAATTCAATTTTTTAAAAACATAATATGATTATATGTGTACACTATAGCATGTATCTACATGCAAACAATTTTGAGCTACAACAAAATGAGTGGTTAATTATTATACCACAAAATTGATAGTTATTAATCATTGTTTCTGATAAATTTGACTATGTAAATTTTCTGATAGCAATCATAGATACTTATGTTATAATAGATGTGTGACTTTTAGAATTCTCATGTCATTAAAGAAGAAAAAGTATTTGTTTGTTCACTTCATGTATTTCTTTTTACGTATTATTTAGGTAGAGAAATCTCTACTTAAGCATCAAATGGTTATATATCACTAATAGTTGGGAAATATTAATTTAATAATTGCATGATGAATTTGAGGAAGGAGAGTGTTGTGCTAAGGGGGATGAAGAATCACCTCCATAGTCATCCTTTCTTCTTCCTTGTTGTTATCTCTTTGTTCCATTGGTTTTGTGGGTTTCTTGGTTATGTTGTGTTGCCATTACTTTCGGTTATTGTTTCATTTTAGAGTTTTATGACTTATGTTTTGAATGTTTTATGTATCACACTTTCTCCCTCGTAGATATCTAGGATTTTTTCTTAGGTTTTTCAAACTATTGTTGGCTTTGGTTATGGTTTTATTTGAGTGTTTTCCCCATGATAGGATAGCATGGTATGAGCTTTGTACTTGCCTAAGACTGTGTATCTTCAATAAAAAGGCATTGGAATTGTTGATGCAAGGTCTAAGAAGAGTGGATTAGATAAGAGATCTTACAAAGTAGTGTTAGGTTTGGAGGAGGCCTTTTCAATTCCAGAAGGTGCAAAGTTCATAGAAGGTGAATGAAAATAGCAAACAGGCTCTAAATAAGCTAATAATCCTATAAAAACCTTGATGTCCAAATGAGGAGATGTTAAAGGCTTTAGATAATGAAGAATGTGTTGAAAATTTTGGGGATATTTTTTGTTTGTTTAAGTAAGGATATAGCCTACCTTCTCTAAATTTATTTGGTGATTGGGTTTTGACTGTGGTTAAAATTTTGGTATTTATGTTAATATATGTAATGTTTGAAAAGCTAGTTTATTTATTTATTTTAAATCAAATGATTTGCAGAAAAGGACGATCGAGAAGAAATTTTGGAATGATGGAAAATCATTTTTTAGGACTTTACCTTAGGACCTAGTTATCAAGCTAAAGATGTAGTTTTCTACTTTTCTCCTAAATGGATTGAAGTCTATCATATTCATCCTCTTGTATTTCTTATACTTCCCTAATATCTTAAAACATTAAGTCTTAAAAAATTAATATATTGTGTTTTATTTGCCTCATTGAATGCAATAGTGCTAATCCCCTTAGAGTTTTCTAAGGAACTTCCAGATAGCATTATATTTTTATTGCAAGACAAAGAGGTTTCCTATAAAATCTTTAGTTTAGGGGGCCTTGTTTCTTGATTTATTTGTAAAAAGAATGGGCACATAAGAATAAACTACCCTGATCTTAGGGTTAATAGACTTACATAAAGAACATAACTCCTTAAATATTAGACTAAATATTAAAATATTGTTGATGGTAAAAAGAGCAATAGATTGGTTGGACCTAATGATGTTGAATATGAGGTAGTCAGGGTAATTTCCCCTTTTGACCCTAATCCCGATAACATCCTAAGAGATATGGAGTTAGATTATTCTATTAAGAGGAAGGATTGTCATGATCATCCCTTCACTATTTTTAGTACCACTGGTAAGACAAATATATTTCCTCAAAGAGGCCCTTGTAAGTGAGCTAGGAATAATCTTATTGTCTTATTTCAAAGGAAGGTAAACCTACTTGAGTGATGGTGATAGTTGTAATATTGATACATTGGCTTTGGCTTGTGTTAAGGAAAGTAGTAGAAAATAGGTTAAACTTCCTCCCAATTTTGAGAGTCTTTGTAGAGGTAGAGGAGGGTATTATAGTTACTCTACCCCCTTTCCTTTATTATTTTTATGAAGATTTTAATATTGAACATTTGAATTTTTGAGGCATGTGAAAGAAGGTTTTTGGTTAGATCATTTTGTAGAGATGTAGTACATTTGGATGTTTTATTTCTATGAAAATTAAACTTTGTATGTTATTCATTAGATAATGATTTAAAATTCATCTATCATAAATCTATTTATATTGCTTCTAATCATAATAAAGGGAAAGGAGTAAACTTTTTTTCTTGAATAATAAACTAGCTAGCTACATTACTGATAAAGGATTATATCCTTGTGTTAGGATTGTTTGGGTTAAGTTGATGGTTAAGGATAAGGTGTTTGGATTATGCTTAGTATATATTCATAATGACTATAAGGACATATTTAATTTATGGCTATGGATGTAATGTGTTATTCTTAAATAACACCAAATAAATCAATTATGACATTATGAATAATAAATTCAAGACATAAATCGAATAGTTGTTTTCTATCATAGCACAACATGTCCAAATACTGAATTATATTCATTCCCAAATTTCAAATTGTTAGATTACATAGTTTGACTCTAGAGGCTAACATTGCCACTTAGTCAACTCAAATTTTACATCAAGTAGTACAAAGTACAATAATCAAAAGATGAAATTCCTTAAGATTCCATTTTAACGCTCGCCACAACTGGTGGACAAGAACATGGTTCAGACACTTTTCCACACAACCATGAAGCTATGCTTCCTCGATATTCTTCCTAACTCAAAGAATACCCAACCTTGCATGGAATACTTAGCAAGAGAAAATGATATGCAAGGTGGAATATGGTGCACGTCTAACATAACTACATGCATTTTTATCCATAATTAGAACATGAAAGATCAATGTTAGGAAATGGCAGAGAGATACATCATAAAATTAGTTCATTCAATATTATGGGCTAAAAAATCTTGGCCAAGCATACACTATATACAACAACAAATGATAGATTTTGGAAAAACAAAACCTATACCCTCTGTTATTCCACTTTCGGCACCTATCTTGGAAAGCAACCTTCTACATACATAAGGAAACACCCTTCCCTTCTAAACATTTAGTTTGCAAACTTACAATCTAGTTTACAATAGTTTATCCTAACCAACCTTCTTGTGATAATAAATCAAAATATTCTACAAGCACAATCTGCATATGATTCACATGGGCAATCTTGAATTCAAATAATTTTTTGCAAAGTAAACTAAACCAAATTTACTGTTTTTTTAACATTATGCAACATACATTCAGTCATTGTAACATGATTTATATTCATCAATTAAATGATACGTTTATGCACATTTTGCAACACATATCACAACATACTAATACATATATTTCCTATATGTATCTCCATGGAATGAATGTTACACCATTCAAATAAAATAAATAAATTGTTAAAAGAAGGTATATCACATGTATGTGGATATACATAATTGGTTTATGTATATACACATATATAGCCTTCAATTACAGTATTATAGTATGTGTATACATTCTTTAATTTAACAGAAAAGAACCATTTTTCACACAGAATACTATGTTTCCAGTTGCATTAAATGCGTAGAAAGAAATCATTAAATTTATCCAAAAACCCATTTTCCAATAGTAAATTTTGGATTCAATCTGAGAAGATTTTAAAAAATGCACTGGTTTTACTTCAGTTTTCAGGAAAAATCCTTTAGTATTTTCGCAATCATTTTCACAAAAAGTTAAGAACGTTCTTATTATTCAATTAATATGTTCTTTTCCCTTTTAAATATTTTTGTCTAATCATGTGTATAGAAATACAGTCAATTGTTCAATAACAAATTTAATAAAGATTTCTTTTATTTCTATCCTTCAGACCAAATTACAATGGTTATTCAGAATATTTCGATTCAGGCCATAGATCAAATTAATGGGAAATGGGAGTGAGTGATTTATAAAACATGTTTAATTCTAGAGTTTCATCGTATTTGTTTGGTGAACGTGAGGGTTCATTCTGGAAACGCCCCATTGTCGGTTTACTTTACTAAACACCGGTGGTGCGAACAACACCTTTTATGCCTTAAGCATACTCAGAACATTATGGAAAAGATAAAACGGATGGGACAAGCCCACAAACAATACTACAGGTCGACATGCATTTTCACGTCTCATGATGTCTAGTATGACTGTAATAGATTCAAGGGAATCATGCTTGCATGAAGGGTGTTTCAACTTCAGTACATTTGCCATGTCATTATATTTTGGAATAACATACAATTTTGATATCACAATGATTGATGAGCTGCAAAATAAGAAGGGAGTTGACTCTTTGTTGCCCTTATTCGAGGCTCCATTGAACCTGCGACTAGCCAACATATTCATACTGGTATTTTGTGAAGGGCAAGCTCGGCTATAAGCTGTGACACTATGCTAAGGACCCGCACACGATAAAGTTAACATGCAAGAATAGGCGCGCAAGATACATGAGCCGACCTTTCTGTGGAATTGAAATGAGTCAACCATCGACTATAAGTTGAGTGCATCTTTAACGAGGAGGTTGAGATTGGGCATTGACCCAAGCGACACATGATCAATGGAATTATATCTTTGTGGTTTGTGTACTAGATGTATCGGCCCTATGAGGGCTTGCTTCATATTCAACCCACAAGGAATTGTTACCCATAATGGGTTAATACATATAAATGAGGAGAGTTTGAATCTATCTCGTGGGTTTGCACACCAGAACAATAAAATGAAACACATATTTCTTACAATAAATGGATGGAATAGTAAAAGTCGATCCACGCGATTGGAGTCGGCTATTCAGCTGTAAGACGAATACTCTAGTCGGCTTTGCATTTACCTGCATAATGGATAACCCAAGGTTGAGATTTACATCGCTTGATGCCTGCTTAAAGCAATGCTATAGCAACCTATGAGACTCTTTCTTAAAACTCAGCATATACAACTCGAGGGTAACAAAACATACAAGGCAAACCAGCCTGACATACACTATTGACAACATATAATGGCTTCTAAATGCGACGGAAGGAAATATAATGCTTCCATAAAAGCAATGTTAAACAGTGCATTTGATGTGAATGTTAAGCATTCAATTCATTAAAATAATGATACTAAAAGGACCTTGCCTTTGTTTTTTCGTCCAAACCAATTCAAGTCTACGAAGTAAGGAAACTATGTATGGAAACAATGGTATCTCTTTGCCAACAAACTCGGCCTTAAATTGCTTCTTTTTCTCGCCTTCTTTTATGGAATGAAATCTTCACTGAATTTGTGTTATCTCTTTCAGCGTGATTTTTCCATCATATTCAATGAGGATGTGTTTCCTTCTAATTTAGGAGCGTACCTCTTTCATTAGCTGCCCTTATCTTTTCACATTAAAAATCTTTTCAGGGGTTATGAGTGGCTCCCTTTCCTATTTAATTCCATTCTTTCAAATTCAAATAACAAAGTTATTTATGATAGCTCATCATGGTTCATGGCTTTTAATTCATAAAAGAGAATTTAAATAAAATCGTTCGTTTATCTCTTCATGTGTTCATATTATTATATATACATATATGCATGGGTAAGTGTAGAAAGATGGGTAGCCAATTTGTGGTCAATTTATTTTTTCATCCCCAAATAGTGAAAACGCGAGCACGTTATAGAAAAATGTGTTCACGTTATGGTTTGGTAATGACTGAGCCTAGGATCTATCATTACCAAGCCATAACGTGCTCACGTTATAACGCGCTCGTGTTATGGTTTAAATTTCAAAAAACACACGCATTTTGAGTTCAAAAAATGTGCATTTTTTGAAATCAAAAAAACATTTCCAAAATGCAAGCGTGTTATAACGCGCTCGTGTTTTGGTCTACATTGAAATTTTTTTTTATCTTTTTCTTGTCTCTTTCTTCTTGTTATCTTTCAGGGAAACTATATACATGAAACAAACATTTAAGTATAAGTTGACATTTATATATGGACATTTACTTTTTATACTTTAAGTTATATTTCATGTATATAGACATGGTGTTTGAGAGTGGTTTCAGATCTCTAGGAGTTATAATGCAAATTCTAGTTTTTGGAAGATCTTAAAAATTTTAGACTTAGTCAAATTTCAGTAATGAAGACGTCAAATTTTAGTAGTCAGCAACTTGTATCATCTTTCTTTCTCACTCTCTCCTTCTCTCTACTCTCTATCTCTCCACTCCCCCTCTATCTCCCTTCCTCCCTCTCTCTCGTCCTCCCTCTCCCCTCTCTCTTTCTCTCTCACACACACCCCTCTATCTCCTCCCACATCTACCTGCCTCCCTCCCCTCTTTACTTCTCTCTATCTCTTCTCTCTCTCTACATCTCCTTCCCTCTCTACTTATCTTTATCTCCCCTCTCTCGATCTTTACCTACCTCTCCCTCCATCACTTTGTATCTCACCTATGTCTCCCTCCCTACCTCTTTCCCTCTCTACTCTCTATCTCTCCTCTCCATACCTCTACCTACATCTCTCTCTCTCTATCCCTATCTTCCCCCTCTTTCTCTCTAACTCTCTCCTCTCTATCTCATAATTCTCTCTCCCTCCCTCTCACTCTCTCCTCTCTATCTCACCACTCTCTCTATCTCTCTCTCTCACATACACACAAACCTCTATCTCCCTCCCTAACACTCCCTCACTCTCTCCTCCCCTCTCTATTTCTCTCTATCTCTCCTCTCCCTCCCTCTCTCAACCTCACCCTCCCTCCCATTCTTTTTGTCTCTCCTCCCAATCTCTCTCACTATTGTTTCTCCCTTCCTCCCCCCTCTTTCTCTCTCAATTGATCCTTTTCTCTATCTCACCATTTTCTCTATCTCTCTCTCACTCACACACACCTCTATCTTCCTCTCCCTACCTCCCTCCCTCCCTCCCTCTCTCCCGTGTCTACTCTCTATCTCTCCTCTCTTCTTCCCCCTCTATACCTACCTCTCCCTCCATCCATCTTTATCTCACCTATGTTTCCTTCCCTACCTCTTTCCCCCTCTACTCTCTATCTCTCCTCTCCCTTCCTCTACCTACCTCTCTCTTTGTCTCTCCATCCCTCTCTTTGTCTCTCTCCTCTCTATCTCACCACTATATCTATCCCTACCTCTCACGCCTTCCTCTCTAAATCACCATTCTCTCTCTCTCCCACTTTCCCTCCTTCCCTCTCACTCCCTCCTCTCTAAATCACCATTCTCTCTCTATCCCACTTTCCCTCCTTCCCTCTCTCTATCTCACCTATCCCTTTCTACCTCTCCCTCCCTCCAACCTCCCTCTCTCTCTTTATCTCTCTTTCTCATTCTCTCCTTACCTCTCAACTCCCTATCTCACCACTCTCTCTCCATCTCACTCTCCCTCCTTCCCTCTCTCCCTCCTATCCATCCCTCTCCCCTTCCCTCTCTACCTACCCCTCCCTCCACCACCTACCACTCTCTCTACCTCTCTCTCTCCCTCCCCCCTCTTTCTCTCTTACTCTCTCCTTCCCTCTCTACTCTTTATCTCCCCTCCTTCCCTCTTTACTCTCTTTCTCTCTCCCCCCCTTCCTCTCTCCCCTCATTCTCTCCTCTCACCCTCTCTCCCTCTCACACACACTCACCTTTATCTCCTCCTTTCCTCTCCCTCCATCCCTCCACTCTCTACTTCTCTTTATCGATCTGTGAATGGTGTTTCTATACCTACACAAATACAAAGAACAAACACATAATTAGATTAAAATGTAAGTTAGAAGCAACATTCCCCATGAAATTAGATTGAAACATCAAAATAGGAACTAAAGTGAAGAACACTACAATGAAAGCAATCAAATCCTATTCTAATGAGAAAACTCTCAATCCCATGGGGGAATTGGTGTCATTTTGATGTGGAAAATGGCCCTTTCCCAACTCTTTGATGTGCTTTGATGATCTTTGATGATGATTCTTGATTCCTTGATGCAAAATTGACAAAACCTTGATAAGATTGATAAAAACTATGAAACTTGAATGAAAATGGATAAATTTGTACGTAAAATTGAGTATAGTAAGCTTGCATGGATTGTGGATGATCAATTCAATAGGAGGATCCCTCTATTTATAGATTTGAAGAATGAAAGATTGAAGGATTTGGATGAATGTGGGACAAAATACCAACCAATGAGAGAAGGACACTTGTCCATATGTGATTGGAGGAGGAATGAGCACATTTGGATGAATGTGCACATAAATATGGTTAGGTGGAATTTTGAAAATGTTGAGATGACAAGTTTAGAGGGAATAAGAAATAGAGTAAATTCCACTTGGTTCAAGGCAAAGGACATGTAAGAGGCCTTTAATGCCTTGTTGGAAATACTCATCCCTTTTGGAAAGATTTTTGAATTGGAAGAATATTCCACAAAAGATGCCCTTTTGAATGGAAATTGATGAATTTATAAATCAAATAAATTGATTTATTGTGCAAGTTGCAAAATCTAGAGGATTGTAGTGATTAGGATTAGGATTAATCATGATTTGATCAATTTAAGTAGAAATTAGATGATTTAACAATTTTGACTTAGATTTTAGGATTTATTTAAATCAAAGTTGAGAGGAATAATGATTTAGATTTAATTAAATAAAGATTGATTTATTTAATTAAAGAACATGGTGTTAGATTAAATCAAATAAAGATTAATTTATTTAATTCAAAGAAATGAATTTAGAGATTAAAATAAATAAAGTGAATTGTTTAATTAATGGAAGAGAATGACTTAATCAAATAAATCTGATTTATTTAATTAAGAGATGAAATATGATGAATTTAACCGAATAAAGATTATTCAATTAAATTGATTAGTAAAGGAGATGATTCAGGACGAGCTGGTGTTAGTGGAATCGGAATCAGGTGCATGTATATTTTACTTGTCTACACTATCATCTCTCTCTACATCTCCTTCCCTCTCTATTTATCTTTATCTCCCCTCTCCCTCTCTTTACCCACCTCTCCCTCCATCACTCTATATCTCAACTGTGTCTCCTCCCTACCTATTTCCCTCTCTACTCTCTATCTCTCCTCTCCCTCCATCTACCTCTCTCTCTACCCCCCTCTCTCTCGTACGCACGCACGCACACACATAGTCACCTCTATCTCCTCCCTACCTGTCCCTCCCTACCCTCTCTACTTCTCTCTATCTCTCCTATGTCTACATCTCCTTCACTCTTTACCTATATTTATCTCCCCTCCCCCTTTGTTTACCTACCTCTCCCTTTATCACTTTGTATCTCACCTATGTTTCCCTATCTACCTAGGGTTGAGGGATTAAGGGTTGAGGGTTTAATGTATAGGGTAGAATGTAGAGGTTTTAAGGTTTGAGGGATGAGGGTTTAAGGGTCCAATATATAGGGTAGAGGGTATAATGGTTGAGGGATTAGGGTTTAAGGGTTGAGGGTTGAGGGTAGAGGGTTGAGGGTTTAAGGGTTGAGGGTTCAAGGATTAGGGTAGAGAGTTTACTTGAGTTTAAGGGTTTAAGGGTAGAGGGTAGAGGGTATTGGGTTGAGGGTAGAGCATAGAGGGTTTAAGGGTTAAGAGTTAAGGGTTAAGGGTTTAGGCGTTTAAGGGTTGAGGGATTAGGGTAGAGAGGGAGGGATGGAGGGAGAAGTGAGATAGAGAGAAGTAGAGAAGAGGAGGGAGGGACAAAGATAGATGAGGGTTGAGGATCCAATGTATAGGGTAGAGGGGAGAGAGATAGAGAGAGAGAGAGAGTGAGTGAGTGAGAGAGAGAGACCTGAGAGAGGGAAAGGGGATAGGAGGGAGAGACTTGAGAAAGAGAGAGAGGGAGGGAGTGG
>CM021109.1:267168824-267297305 GCA_007115665.2 Sequoiadendron giganteum | reverse complement strand
CTCCCTCTATATATCTCCCACTCCCTTCCTCACTCTCTCTCTCTCAACCCTCTCCCTCCTACCCCCTCTCCCTCTCTTAGGTCTCTCTCTTAGTCACTCCCTCTATCTCTCTCCCCTCTACCCTTAATCATAAACCCTAAACACTTAACCCTTAAACCCTCTACCCTCTACCCTCTATCTCTCTCCCACTCCACCACTCTCTCTCTCAAGTATCTCCCTCCTACCACCTCTCCCTCTCTCAAGTCTCTCTCTCTCTCACTCACTCACTCACTCCTAACTCTCCCCTCTACCCTAACCCTCTACCCTTAACCCTTAAACCCTCTACCCTAGCTTGCCAACTCGGTGAAATTGGCAATGTAGTGGCATTTTTGAAAAAATGGGTCCAAGAAATGGGGTCTCCCAATGATGTAAATCACTAGGAGACCCCATTTTTTCAAACAAGCCAAGTTAGGTTGCCAATTTCACCAAATTGGCAAGCTAGTGGGCCCTCTACCCTATATCTCTCTCCCACTCACTCCCTCTCTCTCTCTCTGTCTCTTTGTCTCTCTCAAGTCTCTACCTTCCACCCCTCTCCCTCTCGTAGGTCTCTCTCTCTCTATCACTCCCTATATCTCTATCCCCTCTACCCTTAACCCTAAACCCTAAACCCTTAACCCTTAAACCCTCTACCCTCTACTCTTAACCATCTACCCTTTATCTCTCTCAAGTCTCTCCCTCCTACCCCCTCTCTCTCTCTCAGTTACTCACTCCTATCTCTCTCCCCTCTACCCTTAACCATCTACCATCTACCATCTACCATCTACCCTTAACCCTTAAACCCTCTACCCTCTATCTCTCTCCCACTCCCTCCCTCTCTCTCTTCCTCTCAAGTCTCTCCCTCCTAACCTTTCTCCCTCTCTCAAGTCTCTCTCTCACTCACTCACTCCTTCTATCTCTCTCCCCTCTACCCTTAACCCTCTACCCTCTACCCTTAACCCTTAAACCCTTAAAACCTTAAACCCTCTACCCTAGCTTTTCAATTCGATGAAATTTGGAATGTAGTGGCCTGTATGAAAAAATGGGTCGAAGAAATGGGGTCTCCCGGTGATTTACATCATTAGGAGACACCATTTCTTGGACCCATTTTTTCAAACAGGAAAGTTAGGTTGCCAATTTCATCGAATTGCCAAGCTAGTGGGCCCACTAGCTTGCCAATTCGATGAAATTGACAATGTAGTGGCTTGTTTGAAAAAATGGGTCCAAGAAATGGGGTCTCCTGGTGATTTAAATCATCGGGAGACCCCATTTATTGGACCCATTTTTTCAAACAAGGCAAGTTAGATTACCAATTTCACCAAATTGGCAATGTAGTGGCCTATTTGAAAAAATGGGTCCAAGAGATGGGGTCTCCCAGTGATGTAAATCACTAGGAGACCTTATTTCTCGGAGACACCATTTCTTGGACCCATTTACATCATTAGGAGACAACATTTCTTGGACCCATTTTTTCAAACAGGCAAGTTAGGTTGCCAATTTCATCGAATTGCCAGTTTCAGTGGGCTCACTCACCTGCCACCGATGAAATTGATTAATGGTGAGCTTGTTTGAGAAATGGTCCAAGAATGGGCCCCCGTGGATTTAAATCACGGAGATTCCATTTTGGACCCATTTCAACAAGGTAAACACATTTTCACCAAATTCATAAGCTAGTGGCCCGATCGGCTTCGCTGGCCAATTTGGTGAAATTATATCTACTTTCCTTAGTTTGTTTAGGGTCCAAGAAATGGGTCTCCCGATGATTTAAATCACCAGGAGACCCCATTTCTTGGACCCATTTTTTCAAACAGGCCAAGTGATGGAGAGGTAGTGGGAGGGAGATAGAGAGAGATAGATAGAGGGGGCAAGAGAGTGGTAGGGATTGATTGAGCAAGAGGTACATAGAAAGAGGTAGAGGGTCCATATAGACAATTAGAGAGGGTAGGAGAGAGGGAGGGAGAGAGAGGTGAGATGTATAGATATAGATAAAGGGATATGTTTTGAGGGTATAGGGTTGAGGGATTAGGGTGGACCTATAGGGTTGTTGATTTAGAGTATTGGGTTGAGAGTATAGGGTTGAGGGTAGAGGGTATTGGGTCTCTACCCTCAAACCTCAACCCAATACCCTCTACCCTCAACCCTAATCCCTCAACCCTTAAACCCAAGAAAACTTTCTACCCTAATCCCTAAACCCTAAGAGGAGTGGGAGAGAGAGGGAGTGATGGAGAGGTAGTGGTAGGGAGATAGAGAGAGATAGATAAAGGGAGCAAGAGAGAGTGGTAGGGATTGATTGAGCAAGAGGTACGTAGAAAGAGGGAGAGGGTAGATAGAGACAATTAGAGAGGGTAGGAGAGAAGGAGGGAGAGAAAGGTGAGATGTATAGATAGAGGGAAACGAATATGGGTTGAGGGTATAGGGTTGATGATTTATGGTATTGGGTTGACGGTATAGGGTTGAAGGATTAGGGTTGAAGGTAGAGGGTATTGGGTTGAGGGTAGAGGGTAGAAGGTTTAAGGGTTGAGATTTGAGAATTGACGGTTGAAGGTTTAATGTATAGGGTAGAGGGTTTAAGGGTTGAGGGTTGAGGGTTAAAGGTTGAGGGTAGAGGATTGAGGGTATAGGGTTGAGGGTCCAATGTATAGGGTAGAGGGTATAGGGGTTGAGGGATTAGGGTTTAAGGGTTGAGAGTTGAGGGTAGAGGGTAGAGTTGAGGGTTTAAGGGTTGAGGGATTAAGGGTTTAGGGTTGAGGGTTTAGGGTTGAGGGTAGAGGGTTTAGGTTTTATGGTATAATTTTGAGGGTATATGGTTAAGGGATTAGGGTTGAGGGTATAATATATAGGGTAGAGGGTATAGGGGCTGAGGGTTAAGGGTTTAAGGGTTGAGGGTTGAGGGATTAAGGGATGAGGGTTGAGAATTGAGGGTTGAGGGTTTAATGTATAGGGTAGAGGGTTTAAGGGTTGAGGGTTGAGGGTTGAGGGTTGAGGGTTGAGGGATTAGGGTTGAGGGTCCATTGTATACGGTTGAGGGTTGAGAATTGAGAATTGAGGGTTGAGGGTTTAATATATAGGTTAGAGTGTAGAGGGTTTAAGGGTTGAGGGTTGAGGGTTCAAGGTAGAGGGTAGAGGATTGAGGGTATAGGGTAGAGGGCTAAGGGTTTAAGGGTTGAGTGTTGAAGGATTAGGGTAGAGATTTTATTTGGGTAGAGAGTTTAAATCATTGGGATACCCCAAGCTAGTGGACCCACTTTTTCAAATAGGCCAAGTTAGGTTGCCATTTTCACTGAATTAGCAAGCCAGTGTGCCCACTAGCTTGCTAATTCGGTGAAATTGGCAACCTAACTTGGCCTGTTTGAAGAAATGGGTTCTCTTGGTGATCAAACAGGCCAAGTTAGGTTGCCAATTTCATCAAATTGGTAAGCTAGTGGGTGCACTAGCTTGCTAATTTGGTGAAATTGGAAATGTAGTGGCTTGTTTGAAAAAGTGGGTCCAAGAAATGGGGTATCTTGGTGATGTAAATCATCGAGATACCCCATTTCTTGGACCCATTTTTTTTAAACAAGCCAAGTTAGGTTGCTAATTTCACTGAATTGGCAAGCTAGTGGGTGCACTGGCTTTCCAATTCGATGAAATTGGCAATGTAGTGGCCTATTTGAAAAAGTGGGTCCAAGAATTACATCACCAGGAGACCCCATTTCTTGGACCCATTTTTTTAAACAGGGAAAGTTAGGTTGCCAGTTTCATTGAATTGGAAAGCTAGTGGGCCCACTGGCTTGCCAATTCGATGAAATTGGCAATGTAGTGGTCTGTTTGAAAAAATGGGTCCAAGAAATGGGGGCCATCTCTCTCTCTCTCTCAAGTCTCTCCCTCACCCTAACAAGAGAATACTCTCTCTCTCATGTCTCTACCTCACACCCCCTCACCCTCACTTTCTCTCTCCCCTAAACCCTAATCCCTATACCCTATAAACTTAACCTTAAACCTTCAACCCAATACCCTCAACCCTATACCTAATATCCTAAACCCTAATCCCTATACTCTATAAACTTAACCTTATACCTTAAACCATAAACCCTACACCCTCAACCCTCATCCCTATACCATATACCCTAAACCCTAAAATTATCCCTGAACCCTTAACCCTATAATTAAATGCTAAATCCTACATTAAACCTTGCACCCTAAACCTTGAACCCTAAACCCTAAACCCTATACCCAATATCCTAAACCCTAATCCCTATACCCTATATACTTAACCTTACATCCCCAACCTTGAACACTATACCTCAACCCTCAACCCTATACCTTAAACCCTAAAACCTACACCTTCAACCTTCAACCCTCATCCCTATACCCTATACCCTTAACCTTATAACCTAGGCCCTGAACATCATCCCTCAACCCTATACTTAAACCCTAAACCCTACATTAAACCTTGTACACTAAACCCTAAACCCCAAACCTCAATCCTAAACCCAATACCCTCAACCCTATACCCATTATTCTAAACCCTAATCCCTATACCCTATGCACTTAGCCCTCAATCCTCAACCTTGAACACTATCCCTCAACCCTCAACCCTAAACCTTACACCCCCAAGCCTCATCTCTATATCCTACACCCTCAACCTTATACCCTAAACCATAAACATTATCCCTCAACCCTATACCTAAACGATAAACCCTACACTCTCAAGCCTTAACCCTACACCCTAAACCATAATCCATATACCCTATACACTTAACTTCATACCCTAAACCCTGAACATTATACCTCAAACCTCAACCCTCAAACTTATACATAAATCCTAAACCCTAAACCTAATATCCTCAACCCAATACCCTCAACTATATACCCAATATTCTAAACCATAATCCATATACCCTAAACACTATCCCTCAACCCTCAACCCTATACCTTAAAACCTAAAACCTAAACCATCATCCCTCATCCCTATACCCTATAAACATATCCTTATACCTTCAACCCTATACCTTAAACCATAAACCCTACACCCTTAACCCTCATCCCTATACCCTAAACCCAATACCCTCAATCCTATACCCAATATACTAAACCCTAATCCCTATACCCTATATACTTAACCATACACCCCAATCTTGAACACTATACCTCAACCCTGAACCCTATACCTTAAACCCTAAAACCTAAACCCTACACGTTCAACCTTCATCCCTATACCCTCAACCTTATAACCTAGGCCCTAAACATCATCCCTCAACCCTATACTTAAACCCTAAACACTACATTCAACCTTGTACACTAAACCCTAAACCCTAAACCTCAATCCTAAACCCAATACCCTCAACCCTATACCCATTATTCTAAACCCTAATCCCTATACCCTATACACTTAGCCCTATACCCTCAACCTTGAACACTATCCCTTAACCCTCAACCCTAAACCCTACACCCTCAAGCCTCATCTCTATACCCTACACCCTCAACCTTATACCCTAAACCATAAACATTATCCCTCTTGACCCTATACTTAAATGACAAACCCTGCACTCCCAAGCCTTAATCCTATACCTTATACCCTTAACCCTACACCCTAAACCCTAATCCCTGTACCCTATACACTTAACCTTATACCCTCAACCCTGAACATTATACCTCAACCCTCAACCCTCAAACTTATACATAAATCCTAAACCCTAAACCATCAAACCTAAACCTAATATCCTCAACTATATACCCAATATCCTAAACCATAATCCATATACCCTATACACTTAACCTTATACCCTCAGCCCTAAACAAAATCCCTCAACCCTCAACCCTATACCTTAAACCCTAAACCCTAAACCCTCATCCCTCATCCCTATACCTTATACCCTCAACTTTATACCTAATATCCTAAACACTAATCCCTATTCGCTATACACTTAATCCTATAACCTCAACCCTATACCTTAAACACTAAACCTTACACCCTCAACCCTTATAGGGGGAGAGAGAAAGAGGGGGAAGGGAGGATTGGGGAGAGAGAGAGAGAGAGAGGTTGGGAGGGAAATAGGAGATAAAGATAAGTAGAGAGGGAAGGAGAGGTAGAGAACATGAGAGATAAATATTAGATGAGGAAGGATAGATGGAGGGAGAGAGAGGGAGGTGAGAGAGAGGTGAGATAGAGAGCAATAAAGAGAGTGTGGTAGGGAGTGATAGATGGATATGTAGGTAGAGAGGGATAGGTGAGATAGAGAGAAGTAGAGAGATATGGAGATAGAGTGAAGGAGGGAGGGTGGGTGAGAGAGGGGAGGAAGGGAGAGGTAAAGATGGATAGGTGAGATAAAGATAAGTAGAGAGAGAATGGTGACATATAGAGAAGGAGAGAGTTATAGAGAGGGAAAGAGAGAATGGTGAGATAGAGAGGGCTAGGGGAGATAAAAATAATTAGAGAAAGAAGGAGAGATAGAGAGAGAATAAGGGAGGGAGAGAAGTGAGATAGAGAGGTGTAGAGAGAGTGGTAGGGAGTGATGTATGGAGAGGTATATAGGGATTAGGGAGATAAAGAGTAGAGAGGGAAGGAGAGGGAGAGGTATGGAGGGAGAGAGAGGGAGGTGTGAGAGAGGTGAGATAGAGAGCAATAGAGAGAGTGTGGTAGGTAGTGATGGAAGGATAGGAGAGATAGAGAGAAGTAGAGAGAGATAGAGATAGAGAGGAGGGAGGGTGGGTGAGAGAGGGGAGGAAGGGAGAGGTAAAGAGGGATAGGTGAGATAAAGATATGTAGAGAGAGAATGGTGACATATAGAGAAGTAAAGAGTTATAAAGAGGGAAAGAGATAATGGTAAGATAGAGAGGAGAGAGTGAGAGAGAAAGAGGGTGATGGTGAGGGAGGAGTGAGAGAGAGTGAGAGAAAGAGGTAGAGGGAGGGAGAGGAGAGATAGAGAGTAGATAGGGGAAAAGGTGGGGATGGAGACATCTAGTGAGAGAGATGGGGATAGGGGAGATAAAGATAATTAGAGAGGGAAGGAGAGGTAGAGAGAGAGAATTAGAGGGAATGAGGGAGGGAGAGAAGCAATATAGAGAGGTGTAGAGAGAGTGTTAGGGAGTGATGGATGGAGAGGTAGGTAGAGAGGGATTAGGGAGATAGAGAGTAGAGAGGGAATGAGAGGGAGAGGTATGGATGGAGAGAGTGGGAGGTGAGATAGAGAGTAATAGAGAGAGAGTGGTAGGTTGTGATGGATGGAGAGCTAGGTAGAGAGGGATAGGGGAGATATAGATAAGTAGAGAGGGAGGGAGGGAGGTGAGATAGAGAGAAATAGAGAGTGGTGGAAGGAGAGGTAGGTAGAGAGAGGGAGAGAGGAGATAAAGATAAGTAGAGATGGAAGGAGAGGTAGAGAGAGAGGAGAGATAAAGATAAGTAGAGAGGGAATGAGGGAGGGAGGGAGAGAAAGGTGAGATATAGAGGTGTAGAGAGAGATTGGTAAGGTTTGATGGATGTACAAGTAGGTAGAGAGAGGGATTGGTAAGGTTTGATGGATGTACAAGTAGGTAGAGAGAGGGATTGGGAGATAGAGAGTAGATAGGGAAGAAGAGAGGGAGATAGAAGTATGGAGGGGGAGAGAGGGAGGTGAGGTAGAGATAAATAGAGAGTGGTAGGGAGTGATGGAGGGAGAGGTAGGTAGGTAGAGAGAGAGAGGGAGATAGAGATAAGTAGAGAGGGAAGGAGGGAGGGAGGGAGAGAGAAGTGAGGTAAAGAGAATTAGAGGGCAAAGGAGAGAGAGAGAGAGAGAGAGAGAGAGAGAGAGAGATAAAGGGATGGAGATAGTGAGAGAGAAGTATGGAGGGAGAGAGAGAGAGAGGGGGGGATGGAGATAGTGAGAGAGAGGTCTAGAGTTTAAGGGATAAAAATGAGTGAGATAGAGAGAGAAATAATACAACTTGTTGATTACTGAAATTTGACCTCCTGATTATTGAAATTTGACTAAGTCTGAAATTTGTGAGATCTTCCAAAAACTAGAAAAGAGAGAGGGGAGAGAGGGAGGAAGGTAGAGAGAGAGGGAGTGGAGAGATAGAGAGTAGAGAGAAGGAGAGAGTTAGAGAGAAAGATGATACAACTTTCTAAATACTAAAATTTGACCTCCTGATTATTGAAATTTGACATGCTGATTACTGAAATTTGACTAAGTCTAAAAATTTTAAGATCTTCCAAAAACTAGAATTTGCATTATAACTCCTAGAGATCTGAAACCACTCTCAAACATCCTGCCTATATACATGAAATATAACTTAAAGTATAAGAAAGTAAATGTCCATATGTATATTTCATGTGTATAGTTTCCCTCAAAGATAACGAGAAGAAAGAAAAAAAAAATCGATGTAGATCAAAACGCAAGCGCATTATAACAAGCTCACATTTTGTCAATGCATTCACAAAATGAAAAATTCATGTCAAAAATAAGATATAACGCGAGCGCGTTATATCTTTCTTTGGGAATCCCCAAGCCTTGGACTTGGTATTTTCCTTGGAATACCAATCCAAAGGCTTGGAGGGCATTCCCAATGACTAGAGACATGTTTTGCAAATTCTACAATATTTCACATAATCGGGTTCGTGCTTACTGTCAGGATTGCATGTGGTTCAATATCAAAAAAATCGAACATTTAGGTAATGTTAGGTTCTCTCTTAGCTATCCAACGATGTAATTTTTTTCACTTTCTGACATGTTAAGCCTTTCATCCATAATTTCTTTTGTTTGTGTCTTTTTTTTGGCAAAAAACAGTGTTTGATGTTTTTTTCGTTATAAATTAACCATTCATCAAAATTTCAAATAAATTACATTTTTAGAAACTAGACTCCATTCTACAAATTTTTTAAAAAATCAATTAGTTTCCAAATTTTGTAGGGGTAGAATGACAAAAATTCTATTTTTCAGGAAGTGTCCACTTCAAAAGTTGTTAAAAAATCAAATATTCATTAAAAAATTATCGAAAAAATCATGCATCAACTACATACTATTAGCTAACTTCCGACCATTGTGATTTTAAAAATACTAAAAAAAATTTCACCGTAGAGTTGCTATGTTATGTTTTTCTAACAAAAACAACACCAATTTGTGTACTTCCCTCTTTTAAACCCCTTAAACTCAACCATTTTCAAAATAAATTAGCAGTTTAGAAAGTAGACTCAGAGCACTTCGATCCTTGTTTTTGTTCCATCTCAAAATTTTGAGAGTAACTATCCTCAATTTCACGTCCAAGGTTAGTATTTCCTGATTTCAGAAAAAAAGTGGCCACTTAAGCCCCCTTTTTGGGACCCATCTTTCTGCACTTACCCGCATATATGTATATATGTTTATAATGTATATATACATATATATATATATTCTCTTACATGTTTATTGTGTTTTCTCTATTTTTAAAAGAAATGATCTCTATAAGATAGATCTATAAGAAAAATCATCAAGTTCTTGTATTCATATTACCCCTTAGATTTAATTTACTTGAATCATGCATTTGATAATTTTGCATTTCTAACTTAACATAAATACTTATATGTACATATACATATACATCCTTTCTTTTTGAATTTAAAAAAAAATGAGTATTAAATATACAAGGTAAAACTAATGAACTAATAATTCATTTTCCATTAGTTTACCTATTTAATCATTGACACGTCTTTCCTTTTCTTTTAAGAAAATACAAGACATTCACATCAAATTCATATTTCAAATGCAAATACTATGATTTTTAGTGGTGTGTGCGATCCAGATTCCAACATGCTTACCAATCGTCATCCAGCTAAGTCACAATAGCACAATAGGAAATTAGCACCTAAAATAACACTAGATTTTAGTGTATTTGAGTCCATCAATTGGAAACGGTTCACGACGCAAAAGTCGGCTCTAAAAAGTATGCTTATTCCGACGCCGAATTTTGCGCCAGATTTTGTGCCAAATTTAGTGCCCACTTTAGCACCAGAATTTTCACTCAAAAAATGGTGCCAACAATAGCGTTGGGAATAACGTCGAAAAATAACATCGAAAATAGTGCCTAAATTAGCACCCAATTTGGCTTCCAATTTTGCTTCTAGGTTTGCTTTCGATTTTGCTTCCAGTTTTGCTTCCAGTTATGCTTCCATTTTTGCTTCCAGTTTTGCTTCCAGTTTTGCTTCCAGTTTCGATTCCAATTTTGCTTCTGGTTTCACTTCCAATTTTGCTTCCAATTTTGCTTCCAATTTTGCTTCTAGTTTTGCTTCCAATTTTGCTTCCATTTTTGCTTCCAGGTTTGCTTTTGATTTTGCTTCCATTCTTGCTTCCATTTTTTCTTCCAGTTTTGCTTCCAATTATGCTTCCATTTTTGCTTCCATTTTTGCTTCTAGGTTTTCTTCTAGTTTTGCTTCTAATTTTGCTTCCAATTTTGCTTCCGATTTTGCTTCCAATTTTGTTTCCAATTTTGCTTCCAATTTTGCTTCTAGTTTTGCTTCCAATTTCGCTTCCAGTTTTGCTTCCAGTTTTCCTTCCAGGTTTGCTTCCAGTTTTGCTTCTGGTTTTGCTTCTAGGTTTGCTTCCTATTTTTGCTTCCAGGTTTTCTTCCAGTTTTGCTTCTGATTTTTCTTTTGGTTTTGCTTCCAATTTTTCTTCTAGGTTTGCTTCCAATTTTGCTTCTGGTTTTCCTTCCAATTTTTCTTCTAGTTTTTCTTCCAAGTTTACTTCTAGTTTTGCTTCAGATTTTGCTTCCGATTTTTCTTCCAGATTTCGTATGTTTTGCTACTAGTTTGGCTTCCATTGTTGCTTCCTTTTTTACTTCTAAAAATGCTTCTTGTTTTGCTTCCATTTATTAATTTAATGTTTCATTTCAATTTAATTAGTTAAATAACTCATATGATTATAGAGTAAGTAATTTAATTATTTAACTCTTATGATTAAATAAAAAGATAATTATTATAACATGATCATCATCTATAATTAAAACAAGTGAGTCAAATATCTATAATTTAATTGAATTTGACATCCATCTTGAGCAGTAAATTAAAATCATCATACGTAATAAATATCCATCCAAAATTAATCATCGACCACTTTTAATATATATAAATTGACAAGTCAATATTGATAAGATCATCATCATCATATATAACTAAAATAAGTGAAAGTCAATATGCCAGTACATCAATAACATGCCAAAATGATACATGTCCAACAGGCGACATAAGTCAAAATGAGACATGTACAAATGATATAAGTAAAAATGATCAATTATGTAACTCAAATTGATACAAGTCAAGATGATACATATCCAAATGACATAAGTGAAAATGATAAATTTCAATATGATACAACTCAATAATATGGTACTGTAGGTCATGAAAATGATACATATGATAGTAACCATGAAAAGAGGCATCATAACAATATATCAGCAATGATCCATGATGCAGTCTATATGATCATCAATGTCACTGGGTACTACTAGCAACTACCTCATCATCATCACCACCATCATGATCATGATCATCATAACGATATACCAACAATGATCCATGATGCAACCTATATGATCATGAATGTTGTTGGGTACTACCAATAACTGCCTCATCATCATAATCACCATCGTGATCATCATCATCATCGTTGTCATCATCATTGTCATCGGCCTCGATGTCTTCCAAATCTAGGTCATCATCATCCTCTTCCATGTGATATGTATCGGAAAAACCAATATTTTCTGGATCTATATCATGATGTGGATCATCTTGATCTTCTGGAAGACTCGTGTTCTGCAAAAAAAACATTTAAAATGAAAAGTTATTATTTATTTCATGCAATAATTTTTTTTTTGTTATATATATAATATTACAACATATGAGACAAAACCATAATCAGATTACATCATATCAAAGTGCACATACCATAATAAAATTTCAAAAAAGTTAAAGTTAATATGTCATTCCAATGATGTAAAACATTCAACAATTCTTATAAATGTTAGTAAAGATCATAAAAAAATTGTTATACAATTTAACTATCAACTGTAAATTCTATTGCATAACCTTAAGTGCCAACCCTCTGCAAAAGAATGAGGAGACTGTAAAAAGATTGGCTATAGGGGGCATTGGTACAGGAGATGGACATGGCTCTTCCAAGCCACCCACTAAGATGGTTTCGCACAAAAATGTGGATGATATCCCTGTTTCTAGAGAGCTCGTGATTCAGGTTGATACAAAAAATGATGTTGTTCTGGTATCCATATATGGCATCATGGTTCCATTTCATGTAGCGACCATCAAGAGTGTTACAAGCCAAGAAGATGGAGGGAATTCTTACATAAGGATAATTTTCAATGTTCCAAGTACTGGCTTTAATGCCAACATTCAAATTCCATAGCAATATTTATGTTAAGAAATTTTCCTTTAGATCCAAGGATTCAAAGCACATCAACCATGCGGTACAAATGATTAAATCCCACAGATGATCTATAACCAAAGAGTCTAAAAAGGCAGAGAGAGCTACACAGGTGACTCAGGAGAAACTTTAGCTTTAAAAAACAAAGGCAATTAGGCTAGCAGACTTGTGGATCGGGCCAACATTTGGTGGAAGAGGAAGAAAGATGACTAGAACTCTGGAGGTCCACCATAATGGATTTCGGTATTCAACCATGAGAGCAGAAGAGAGAGTTGATATCATGTATCAAAATATTAAGCATGCATTCTTCCAGCTAGCGGAGAAGGAGATGATTACTTTGCTTCATTTTCTTTTGCATAACCATATCATGGTATGGGAACCAAGAAGACCAAGGATGTCCAATTTTATGTGGAGGTAATGGATGTGGTCCAAACTTTAGGAGGGATAAGAAGGTCAATGTATGATCCTAATGAAATTGAGGAAGAATATCAAGAGAGGGGCAAGAAAAATAAAATCAATGCAGAGTTTCAAGGTGTTGGGACTGGAAAAATTTGGCATTTTCCACTAGCCTCTACCTCACCTACCTTCCATATACCATAGAAATACACCACACTTTAATTTTATGATCAATACAAATTATAGAAATTTGTGTGACTAGATCCATATTATAGCCTCCATTGCACCCATAAAATTGAAATCCCGTAGTCTTTCGCCCATTCCTAGCGAAGTTTAATACCATCGGCCTAACAATGCTTCATCGACGGAACCCCCATCACAGCCCCGCTAATGGCCCGATGAAAATAGCTCACAACCTAGTATCAGAGTAGCAATACCCTATTGAGCTAAATCCTAAGGTGCTCTCCCTGATATACCGATAGAGTCAACAAAAGTAAACACATTTTTGTAACAGATAAACATCGGTGGAACGAATTATGGCATTCGCCCGATGGGATGAGATAACCATGAATAGTTGTTTAGGACATTTTTTACTTTGATTATACTATTTTTAAGTGACCTTTTCATGTATATAACCATATCATGTTCATGTATGTTAATATAAGCCAGCTATGGAGGTAGTTCAAAGAGATGGCCCTAAACTTTTTCCTCATCTTACAAAGTCTGCAGGAACAAGAATAGGGATCAAATTTCGAGAGTCTGGTTTAAGTTTGAATTCAAGAAATGACAAAATTGTGAAGGCTAGAATGGCTTTTAATGTATCACTTGGGTTTCATAATTTGTAGTTGTAGACTGGTAACCCCAAAACACATAATTATTCATTGCTCTGCTAACATTGTGGTTGTTAAGGATAAAGGGCCTAAAAATGCAACTAGGGTTAGCTCCAAAGTATACACAGATGTTACATACTCATTTAATGATGATGATGAAGATGAGGAAGTGAAACAAAAACCCAAAGCTAAGGTAAATGGAGGATAATCAGGAATCTCCAATGAAACCTTATGATCTGATAATCAGGAGATGACTAAAGAAGAGCAGCATAGTCAATACCAAGCAGAACTTGCAAGGAAAAAGAATGAGGAGATTGCAAGAAGATTGGCTGCAGGGAGCATTGGTACAAGAGATGGACATGGCTCTTCCAAGCCATCCAATAATATGGTTTCCTACAAAAATATGGATGATATCCCCATTTTTAGAGAGCTCATGATTCAAGTTGATATGAAAAAATGGTGCTTTTTTGGTACCCATATATGGCATCACGGTTCCATTTCATGTAGCCACCATCAAGAGTGTTACAAGCCAAGAAGATAGAGGGAATTATTATATAAGGATAATTTTCAATGTTCCAGGTATCGACTTTAATGCCACCTACATGCCAACATTGAAATTCTCTAACAATATTTATGTTAAGGGAATTTACTTTAGATCCAAGGATTCAAAGCACATCAACCATGTGGTACAAATGATTAAATCCCACAAAAAATATGTAGCAATGAAAGATTTTGAAAAGGCAGAGAGAGCTACATTGGTGACTCAGGAGAAACTTCATCTTTCAAAAACAAAGGGAATTAGGCTGGCAGACTTATGGATCAAGCCAACATTTGGTGGAAGAGGAAGAAAGATGACTAGAACTCTGAAGGGCCACCATAATGGATTTCAGTATTCAACCATGAGAGTAGAAGAGATAGCTAATATCATGTATCAAAACATTAAGCATGCATTCTTCTAGCCAGCAGAGAAGGAGATGATTACTTTGCTTCACTTTCATTTGCATAACCATAACATGGCGTGGGAACCAAGAAGACCAAGGATGTCCAGTTTTATGTGGAGGTAATGGATGTGGTCCAAAATTTAGGAGGGGAAAGAAGGTCAATGTATGATCCTAATGAAATTGAGGAAGAACAAAAAGAGAGGGGTCAAAAAAAAATATCAATGTAGAGTTTCAAGGATTTGTCAAGCGAGTAAGAGAGCTATGGGAGCAGCCTCATCTAAAAGATTTTGAACTAGAGTTTGATGTACCATTTAGAGAGCTTGATTTTCATGGAGTTCCTTTCAAAGCCTTTGCTTTTATTGTTCCTATGGTGGTAGATTTGGTGGAATTACCTTTCTTATTAATCACTATTAGTGAGATTGAGATTGTTAATCAATTAGGCATTAATTGCCTGTAGCATTGAAAGAGTCTGAAAAGGAAGAGAGATCTACACTGGTGACTCAGGAGAAACTTTAGCTTTCAAAAACATAGGAAATTAGGCTGGAAGACTTGTGGATGAGGCCAACATTTGTTGGAAGAGGAAGAAATATGAATAGAACTCTAGAGGCCACCATAATGGATTATAGTATTCAACCATGAGAGCAAAAGAGAGAGTTGATATCATGTATCAAAACATTAAGCATGCATTCTTCCAGCCAGCGAAGAAGGAGATGATTACTTTGCTTCACTTTCATTTACATAACCATATCATGGTGTGGGAACCAAGAAGACCAAGGATGTCCAGTTTTATGTGGAGGTAATGGATGTGGTCCAAACTTTAGGAGGGGCAAGAAGGTCAATGTATGATCCTGATGAAATTGAGGAATAACAACAAGAGTGGGACAAGAAAAATAATATCAATGCAGAGTTTCAAGGATTTTTCAAGCCAGTAAGAGATTTATGGGAGCAACCTCATCTAAAATATTTTGAATTAGAGTTTGATGTACCATTTAGAGAGCTTGGTTTTCATGGAGTTCCTTTTAAAGCCTCTACTTTTATTGTTCCTTCAGTAAACTGTTTGGTAGAGCTGGTGGAATTACCCTTCTTAGTAATCACTATTAGTGAGATTGAGATTGTTAATCAATTAGGCGTTGATTTCCTATAGCAATGAAAGAGTCTATAAAGGCAGAGAAAGCTACACTAGTGCCTCAAGAGAAACTTCAGCTTTCAAAAACAAAGGCAATCAGGCTGGCAGACTTGTGGATCAGGCCAACATTTGGTGGAAGGGGAAGAGAGATGACTGGAACTCTAGAGGGCCACCATAATGGATTTTGGTATTCAAACATGAGAGCAGAAGAGAGAGTTAATATCATGTATCAAAACATTAAGCATGCATTCTTCTAGCCAACGGAGAAGGAGATGATTACTTTGCTTCACTTTCATTTGCATAACCATATCATGGCCTGGGAACCAAGAAGACCAAGGATGTCCAGTTTTATGTGGAGGTAATGTATGTGGTCCAAACTTTAGGAGGGGCAAGAAGGTCAATGTATGATCCTGATGAAATTGAGGAAGAACAACAAGAGAGGGATAGGAAAAATAATATCAATGCAGAGTTTCAAGGATTTTTCAAGCCAGTAAGAGAGCTATGGGAGCAGCCTCATCTAAAATATTTTGAACTAGAGTGTGATGTACCATTTAGAGAGCTTAGTTTTCATGGAGTTCCTTTCAAAGCCTCTGCTTTTATTGTTCCTATGGTAAATTGTTTGGTAGAGTTGGTGGAATTACCTTTCTTAGTAATCACTATTAGTGAGATTGAGATTGTTAACCTTGAGAGAGTAGGACTTGGGAAAAAGTCATTTGATATGGCTATTATTTTCAAAGACTTCAAGTGGGATGTACTCTGCATTCACTCCATTCCTCAATCTTCGCTTGTTGGCATCAAGGAATGGCTGAACTCCATGGATATAAAGTATTATGAAAGAAGAATGAACTTGGATTGGCGACCAATTTTGAAGACTATTATTGATGATCCAGATAAATTTATTGAAGATGGTGGTTGAGAATTTTTTAATAAGGAAGCTAGTGATTTTGATTCTGATAATTCAGAAGAGTCAGATCATTGATATGAACCCTCTGATGTAGAAAAGGAATCAAAATCAGATGAGGAAGGTTTAGAAGAAGATGAATCTCTTGTGGAGTTAGATGAGGATGAAGAAGAAGATGATGATTCTAAAGGGGAGAAGGGTAAAACATGTGATGAATTAGAAGCCAAAGCCAGAAATGTAGATAAGGAAAAAAGAGATGATTCTGACAATGAAGAGGAAAGGTGACGAAAAAAGGTAAAAGCTACAGGGATGTCTCGAGCACCTGATATTAGAGATTCAAGAGGAATGCCTGCCAAGAGGCATAAAGTTAGATGAATTGAGTTCATCTACATCCTTCTACTATTTATTCATGCACATAAATGGTTTAGTTATTTATGAAAATGATGCATATATGTTAACTTGATCAGTGTTGTTAGTTCGGTAGTTTTACTTCTATGACAACCAACCATTAGGTCATTCTGTGCTGGAGCACGTTTGTGTTTTTAGTTAGCATTTTTGGATAGCTCTACTTGGTGTTAAGGACATTCCATTTATATTTTAAATGTTAAGAATTCTAGTATTACATGCTTCTCTATGTTAATCAGATCAGGTTGCGAGGTTTTTAGTGTTGATTTCTTTATTTATGGAGTTTTTTAACTTGGAAGACAAGAATTTACTACCTTTTTTTAAATTAGATGGACAAATTAAGTGGCTGGTTAGCTACGCAAAGTGATGTAGACTACAAGGATGTGTTAGATCTATAGGATTCCTACCAAGATGCATCAAAACATTCTTACATGTTAATAGAATGGCAACATTGTGATGAAGGATGGCAAAGATGCATGTGGATCACTTAGTAGAATGGAAACATGAATTCAAGGAAGCACTGCTTGAGATACAATGTTTGAGAGAAAAGAAGATAAATCAAATCAACATGGGACTAAGTTACTCAAATGATACAACTCATAACTTAAATGAGGACACTTAAGAGATATTAAAAGACAATGGTCATTAATTAAAAGATGCGATGAAAATAAGGCATGAATGTCACCCACTAACCTTTAAGGCAAACGATATTTTTTTCCTCAACATGAAATAATGGGACAATTGAGTGGGATCTAGGGCCAACAGAGAAGCACTTTAGAACTCATCCTATGCATTAATAAACAACTCAACACAAGAAATGCAAATTGACATATTAACACAACAATATCCAACTAAAAGTCAACTATTGATACCTCGTTCTCCATACAGATTAAAAAATCGGCCCACTTTTTTCTTAGTAACTTTTCCTTTTCAAATTGCTTTGGATGCTGACCATATTTCTCCTCCTATCAAAACATGGCACATGGACTAGTTAAATTAATTAATATGCAATCATTTACTTTTTCCTAGGGAATTAAAAAATATATCATTTAACATATTAAATATACGTACAAATTTATAGATCAAGGCCTGTAAACCTTTCTGGCCATTGTGATGTGTGGGACGAATTTTTTGAAGCCTAGCCTTGGAGGCCTTGTCCTGAAACATACACTAATTCAATTTAACTATGCACAAATAAAATTTAAAAATCGTTTAATAAATTTGATATAATCTTATGAGAAAATTCAAATACCTGCGTACTCTCCTCACCGGACTTCCTTCATGCTTTAGACTTCTCATATGCTTTTACAAGCTCTTTCCATACTTTGACACTTACATCAATTGGCCTTTTTTTGAGCCTTAGATCGGGAGGGATTTTTTTATCTTCTTTGTTTGGTTGCACTAAAATATCTTGCAATTTTGAGACATTTGTAGCTTTTCCTTCTTAACAGACCAACCTTTTCCAAATTCATTCTCCATGTCATTGATAACTGCTTTTTGTAGGTGTATGGGTATCTTTGAGAATGAAAAATGTAGATGGTCTTTGAACCGTTGAAGGCATGATTCCTTCAACCTATTCACAAACTCTTTTCCAACACTTGTCATTCGAACTTCCCCTAAAACCGCATCGTATTCTATCTTGGTATTGAAGGTACCAATGCAAGATTGAAAAATTCTCATGGTGGAAGAAGTTTGTGTCCCAGGAGTGGCTGGGATAGTGGAAGCCTCTGCTCCCTGTTCTACATTCCTAGAGTTTACTATTATTGATTTCCTCCTGGATCTTTTGCTCGGTCTAGGACTACTTAGGGAATCAATTGATTCCCTTTGACATGGTTGATTTGGTTGCAATGTTTGAGGGGCTTCACTAGATCGGTTTTCTATGTATCTGGCAAGCATTGTCCAATGCACATCATCCAATTTGTTCACTGCCTCTTCCCCCAATATGGAAGCCAATGCCTCTTTATCTTTGTCAATCACATGTCCCTATATATATAAAATAAATTTCTTCTGTTAAATTTAAAAATAAAAAACTAAAAATAAAAAATGAAAGAAACGAGGGAAACATTTACAAATCTATAAATTGAAAATGAATTACCTCATCATGGCCAAAGTCTACACCCTTTGTTCTCTTCCCTCTATCACTTGACATTTTGAGGTGACCTAGGGAAAATTATTTTTGTCCAATCTGTGGAGGCAAACGAAGTACACATTGTCAAGTATGAGGTTTTCGTCTAGTTTATGGTATGAAAGTTTTACCTTGAATGACTCTCTTTCTGGATTTAAATGCCTATGAATCAATTTCTTGCGCACCTATATAGAATATAAATATATTTGAAAGGATATAAATATATGAAAAATAAAACAAATGTATTGTAAAAAATCAACGCTTGAACACTTGTATAGAATGGTAATCTTTGGGGGATAAAAAGGGCGTGAGTGTGGTTTTATTGAGAGTTAATGCAAATAGGTCCCATGCTCAAGTCGCGTCCGTTGATTAGAAATAAAATGAATTTTTGTGCACAATCAATTCAAAAGCATGAGCTCATTGTTCTATAAAATATTTGTGGGAACGAAAAAAACAAATTCTAACCTTACCTATGGTGTCACAAACTAAATCGAATTTATGATCTACTTGCTTGTAGCCCTCCTTCACATCATTTTTCCCTTTATTTTCCTCTCCTCCTTCACATGGATTTTTTCTCTTTTCATCTCTTCCTTCTTGGTGTGGGAAGTTTAAAATTTTTGTTCCTGGTTCAGTATTCGACGCTATAGTTGGCGGTGCAAAGTGCACCTAATTTAGCGCCGCCTTTCAACCAAAAAATGTAATCTGTTTGGGATGCAAAAGGCGGCACAAAGTGCACCTAATTTAGCGCCTAACCATGCAAAATGATGTATTTTTCTTGGAATTTGATAAATAAATTGATCCTAAATGACTTCATGTTCATATTTTCCAAGGGAGCAATCATGGTTCACTATTTTATCTATTCCTTATCCCATGTCAATTTTGTGGGTGCAAAACTAATAGAGGTTACATTTTTGAACTCAAAAATGACCCCTATACAACTAGATGATTCATCTAAAGTGTGAAATATATGTCTAAAGTGAGGTTTTGTGTTGGATAGCATATTCGTTGAAATGATATAATTGGTGTACTAAACATTATTTACTATGTTGTGTATTATAGGGGCGAGATGAGGCCATGGCAACAGATCGTGTCATGTCAAATGAGGACACAACGGTTGAAGTGGGACATCAGGTACTCAAATTTTGACTTAACTTATGAAAAAATGATCTGATGGCATTTTGTGATACACCCATCTTTTTTCACAGTATTATTGAAATTTATAATGTACTATCCAATCTTGACATAAATTAATGCATGTTGATTATTTTAGATGGATATTGGAGCAAATGCAGAGCCCGAGCATTCAACTAGTAAAAGATGAAGATATGTACGTGGACGTGGACCTAAAACTATTAAATCACGTAGACGACAGTGGGTGTTCAAGGATATGACAATGGATCTTGCAGACACAACATATGATTGCACTGAACAAGAGGTTGGTCAGAACTATAGTATAGGGGATGAATACTTTGAGAAAATACATGACTAAAGTGAGGTTTTTTGTTGGATAGCATATTCATTGAAATGATATAATTTGTGTAGTAAACATTATTTACTATGTTGTGTATTATAGGGGCGAGACAAGACCATGGCAACAAATCGTGGCATATCAAATGAGGATAGAACAGATGAAGCAAGACATCAAGTACTCAATTTTTGACTTAACTTAGGAAAAAATGATCTAATGGCATTTTGTGATACGTCCATCTTTTTTCACTATATTATTGAAATTTATAATGTATTATCCAATCTTGACATAAATTAATGCATGTTGTTAATTATTTTAGATGGAGATTGGAGCAAATGCAGTGCCTGAGCATTCAACTAGAAAAATAAGAAGATATGTACGTGGACGTGGACCTAAAACTTTTAAATCACATAGATGATAGTGGGTGGAAGAGGATATGACAATGGATTTTCCAGACACAGCAGATGATTGCACTGAACAAGAGGTTGGTCAGGACTATATTACATGGGATGAATACTTTGAGAGAATTGTTGTTTGTGGATGTTTTGTATGTTGTGGAAAGAAACAATTCAAACGAGCAATTGTACAAAGACATTACATATATGACGAGCTTCTAGTTGGTAGTAGGCCTCCTACAATCGATTCAAATCCAATAGGAATTGTGGTAAGGAATTTTCCAATTTGATATAAATAACATGTATACTTCATTTAAACATTGTTTTATATTTTTTAAATAATTTTTTTTTTCTCAATGGATACTTGTAGGATAAATTTATTGGTTTAAAGTTTCCTGGATCACTGACTTCCAACCTAGAGGGAAATGATCATTTATCAGATGATACATCTAACAAAAATATGTGCCAATATATTAGCTCGAAACATGAGGAATTGATGAAAACAAGTCACAAAACAAGAATCGGTTTAAAGATGCATAATTTGCTTAAAGACAAGGGGAAGGTGGACAATATACCCTATGAGAATTAATTTGATGGAGATGATTACTTCCGCTTGAGTTTGAGATCAATTTACAAAGAGACATTTGATCATTGACTATATTGCGCTTGGCCTAGTGATCAACAACTACCTAGAGTGTACGAGGTGTTTCAATTTTGGGGATACAACTACATGATACGACCCTCCAATATTCATGGAGTAAATCTAGGCCTCTTTATTGTCCAAAATGTACATGTGGGATCTAAACATAGAAACAATTCAGAACAAACCACTAGGATATTAATGCCATATTATGGTCCATCATATTATAGTGGTGAATGGAGAAGGCTAGTAGAATATAAGCCTAGCATGTCAGCATATGGTCTGAATTCGAATATGTATACACATCGTCTCCAATTGGAAAGTGGAAAATAAATTAATAGAGGTAATCTTATGTATATAGATGGACGTGCATACACACACAAAAATATTGCAGGATTTATAAATAGTAGTAAGGGAAGGGACCCTAATGTAAGACCAAATTGTCAACTTGTTGAGGTTATAAATTATAAAGATGGAGATGGAGATATAGAAAGAGAGGTTGATAGATTGATAATGGTTGAGGCTATTAAGGAAATTACCATTGGGGATGAGTTATTGATTGATTACCCCTTCTTAAAATGCACTCTTGCGCGAAAGAAAAGGGAAGAACAAAGTCTCCCTAAGGATGTTCTTAAGGGAAAAAAAACAAAGAATAATAAATGAGTGTGGACTGATTTTTTATAAAATATGTTGTCAAGATTGTGTTTTATTTAAATTATTGCATAAAAAAGGTAGTCTATAAAATAATGTTCCATTATTCAATTGATGTATATATGTTCATAAAAAAAATTATTTTATTTTTTAAGCCATATTTGATTATATTTCTTTGAAATCAATACATTTATGATTTATCCAATTGTTGCCAAACATTAAACAATTCTTGTGTTTGTTGATAGGTAGAAGATGATGATGAAACACATACTAATACCCAAGATCCAACTGGGTTATTAAGACTTGGATGGGATGATCCAAACCATCTTGTAAACTATACCAAGGTGAAAAGAGCAAGATTGAAGAAAATGCTACCACCTGAGAAATTTGAAGAGCTGATGAGATTCGCATACATTGATGACATGCCACCTAGCCTTAATGATGATGATCATGGTAGTGAAAATGCAGTGCACGAAGAAGGATTGAATGAAATGCTTATAGAGTTCTTTGGGGATGGAAACAATGATGACAATAACGATCATATGGTTGATAGTAACGATGATAGCAAGGGTAATTACCACCAATGTAATGTTGATGATAACAACCTGAAAGACTCCATCAAGCAAGCATCGAAGACACCCATGTTCAAATTGGGTGCAAGTAGAACCTCAAAACTGGCATGCACATTAATATTATTAGAAATCAAGTCACTATTCGGTTGGTTAGACAAAGGATTCACTACCCTACTGAAGTGAGTTGAAATCTATTTCTTACTTTGCATTATCAATTGGTGTACATAATTCATAAACATTCATCAATTTTGTTTATATTTATTTAAGGGGATTTTAAAACCATATATTGTATATAAACAATCCTAGTATAGATTGACATATCAAACATGTTCATCATAAGTCAAACATTCAATTGATTTAATCTTTGGCAATCTTATAGGGCACTAAAAACTAAAATATTCCCTGAAGAGAATGTGTTGCCATTAACTTGCAGAGAGGCACGTTTGTTGTTGGTTGAGTTGGGGATTGAATATAAGAAATTTCATTCATGTAAAAATGATTGCATTTTATACAGAGATGAATATCAAAACAAGGTAGAATGCCCTATATGCAAAGAGAAGAGATATCGTACAGATGTATAAGGTCCTACAGTTCCAAAGAAGGTTTTACGTCACATGCCAATTATACCTAGTTTTCAATGAATGTTTTGTTGCAAGTCACTTGCATAATTGATGGACTGGCATGCAAAGAACATGATTAAAGGTAGATTCATGTGAATTCCAGCTGACTCCAAAGCAATGAAACACATAGAGGAAAAATGACCAAGAAAATTCAAAGATGAACCCCGTAGTATCAGGTTTGGTCTTACAATTGATGGAGTGTGCTCATTCTCTTTCCTGAGCTCAAATTATAGTGTTTGGCCAGTCGGATTGATAGTATACAATATTCCCCCATGGATGAGTGTTATAAAGGAGCACCTTATGTTGACTCTCATTGTTCCAAGAAAACATCAAGTTAAAAATATGGATGTTTATCTTGCACCTTTTATTGATGAGATGCAACTGCTATGGAAAGGCATAAGAATGTATGACATATCACGTCCTCCATCAAATGTATTCTTCATGTTGTATGGTGTGCTATGTTGGACTATTCATGATTTCCGAGGACTTGTTGTTTGATCTGGTAAGATAAAATATTTATGTATTTACACTCATAATTTATTTTCATCCCAAATTTCATACTTAGTTTTATACTATTTTTTTGATGTTATTAGCATTACTTGTTGAATCGCAGGGCTTCAAATAAAGGGGATGTTTGCATTTCCAAGATGTGTAGAACAATTTCAAGGGCGGTATTCTAAAGATCTACATAAATTTATTTACACAAACAACAAGGTTTTTCTACCACTAGATCACAGGTTTAGAAATCGCCTGAAGAATCAATTTGATGGAAAAGTTGAAAATAGAGGCCCTCCTATGATTATGGGTCTAGGTGATTGGATTAAGAAGTATGAAGATGTTGAATTGAAAGCTTGGGAGGATTTTTTGATCGAGGTAATTTAATTCAAGAACTAGAACAAGTTCTAGTTAATATGATAAAAGGAATGAAAAGGAAATCCATATTTTATGAGCTCCCTTACTGGAAGGATCTATTAATATCTCACCTATTAGATCTTATGCACATCTTCAAAAATGTCCTAGATTCTATATTTTGAGATATATTAGGCAAAGAGAAGGGCACCTTGTCTTCGAGGAGAGATATTGCTCTTTCGTGTACCAAAATTGATAGAAAACATTTGTGGCCAAACAGGGAAAATGAAACATATACAGAAGCTCCGTGAATTTAAAAAGAAAGAGCTAGACCAACTAAAAAATGTCATTTGTTCAATAAGGACACCTACTGGTTATGGGTCATCATTGGCTAAAGCTTTTACAGTTGATGGAAATATCACGTGATTTAAAACACATGATTTTCATAATTTTATGAAGGTATTATATATCATCATTTTAAATTTACTGGTTACATTAATTAAGTACTAAATATATTTTGATATTTTGTTGTGTGAGAAAAAAATACTAATGACCTTTTCATAAATGTGTTTATTGCATATCATTCCATTGGAAATTAGGGGGGATTCTTGTCTTAAAGTTTACTTAAGGAATTCCATAAGTCGATTGTCAGCATTTACAAGGTATGTGGTTATATGAAATGTTCATATGTGAGAGACATAGAGATATTATATTGCATTTTAAATTTTGACTAAAGGTTCATACTAATTTACTATTCTTATATTAGGTGGGTGACCTCTAAGGATATCCATGAATGTTAAGTGCCAAAGTGGAAGAAGGAAATTGTAGAAATTGTGTGTATTTGAGAAGGAGCTCCCTACAAGTTTCATGGACCTACAAGTCCATTTACTTATACACCTAGTCAATGAGATTGAATTGGCGGGTGTCGCATCAATGAGGTGGATGTTTTTCTTTGAGAGGTATATGAAAACTCTTAAAAGATATGTCTGACAAAAGGTACATCCAGAGGGTTGCATGGTTGAAGGGTATGTATTGAATGAAGCATTTTTCTTCCTACGTGATTTCCTTGGTAAGGATTTTGAAGATGGGCCACACATCTGGGATGAAGAATGAGCATTAGATATTATTGATGGAGAATAACCACAATCTAATGGTGTTGAAGTACAAATTAGTAAGTAAATTCATGATCAGTGTGGTTGTTTTTCTTGCAATCATTAATTTACTCTATAATTTATTTGTCAAATTAACAACATGACATTTGGAGTTTAAAATAAACATGTTGACATGTAATAGGTGTAGATGAAAGTTCTATACTCGAAAAGTTCATTCTGTACCACATGGACTTTATGAACAAATGGATTGATCTATATGATGAAAAGAGAGAAGTGTTAGAAGCAAGGAGAAAGTTTAAGAGATCGAACCCAAAGAATAATCCACTTCCCACTGATTTGCTTGGGGAATGGGGTAAATATTGCACACTAGAATGGGTTACTGAATAAATTCAAAATCAAATAGAAGATGCGGGTATAGATTCAGACATAACAGAAGATGTAATCAACTTGTCTAGAGGATGTGAAAGAAAGGTATAGTTGGAATTTTACAAAATGTTGTTACCTTACAGTTTTGACACTATTAACTATTTTAATATTTGTCATTATATTTTTTTTCACTAAAATAAATGGTCTTTCACAAGTGAGGAAATATCTAGCAATGTGGGCATATGGTCAACATTATCATGTAGAAAGTGTAGATGTAAAGAGACGATCCTTCGATTGTGGCATCATGGTTGAATTCAAGCAATCCAGTCGATCAAGCTCAAAAGATAAGAATTAATTGAAGGAAATCTACAATATGTTGGGAAAATACAAGAAATTATTGAGTTGGACTACTGCTCTTTTAAATGTTGTATTATTAAGTGTAGATGGTATGAAGCATTTGAGAGGACACAAAGACAAGATACCCATAGCTGATTGTTTTCTATAGATTCCTCATGCTTCCTACCGAAGGATAAGGAGCCTTATGTTCTACCAATTCATTGTGAGCAGGTATTTCTTTAAATCAAACAAGAAGTGGTAGTGATCATTAATCTATTAATTCATAGTTTATTGTGAATATATACATGTGTTTATTAATCAGTAAAATTGTTATAACATACGTCTAATATATGTATTTCATTCATGCGTAGGTATTTTTCTATGAAGATATTTTGGACCCAAAATGGGTATTTGTCATACATTATGATCCAAGATTAAGGCATGTATTTGACGATGCATTAGTGGATACTGAGCAAAATAATGATGGCTAAAAATGAGAGAGAGGGATTAGAGAACATCAAATAAATTGACATCCATGATGATGTTGAAGATGGTTATGTTCAGGCACAAGAAGACAACAATCTAGAGTTAGATGATGTTATGGAAGAAAACAATATGGATTGTATAGAAAATGATGATCCAAATACATTTGGTAACAATAAAGATGGTCTACAGTCAAATTTCAATGATGATGATAGTATTAATTACTTGAAAGAACGTATGAACATTGACAATGATACACTGGATGACATTGTAGCAGACAATAATGTTAATGACCAAGACTTCTAAATTTTCAAAATTATTTGCAATCCATGTTTAAAAAAGGATGATTCTTATGGCCTAAACTTTGAAATGCTTCAGTAATATTATTTGTGTTGATACAAATTACCTATTGCAATATCCTTAAATTTTTCAATCTTTGGTATGAATTATTGGCAAAAAAAATTAGGATTACTTGGATGCTTCTCCCATTCATTTTATATCAACATATGTTCGTGAAGACACAAAAGTTAATAAAATATTAATGCACGTAACTCACAATTATTTAAATAAGCAACTTTGTTAACTTTATTATTTTTAAATAGTTTCCATTTTTATGTTGAACATGTAACAAGGAAAAATAAGCTCATTTTTTTTTTAAATTTAGCAGCTCTACCAACATCCACAATAAATGTTTTACTGTATCAGCATATTCATTCACATAAGCACAATATTGAGGCTCAATAACTGATATTCATTTAAATATAAGAAGAAATAAGTATGGCAAGCATAAGAAAAATATAGAATGATAACACAATCATGAAGAATCTCTGATAATAAGATGTTCTCCATTATATTGCTTCAATTGATATTATAGTGCTCTTCTTTAATAATCCCATTGTTATCCCCTCAAGTTATTGTGGAAGTATGAAAGGAATTTTAATTCTTAAGTTGATGGAAACCAATCAAAACAATTTCTCCAAAAGGACTCTTAATCCTTAATAGGATTCAATTAAAGTAAATTATTTGAAAGGACTTTAATTCACACCTAACCGGAAACCAATCAAAGCATCCACATAGTAACAACAAATGTGCCCTGATAAATCTCGCAGAGTTAAATAACTTGAAAATATCACTTTGGAAACAACAAAGCAATAAATAAGCATGAAAATTTGACACAACAATTGAACACTAAAAATGGATTATGAATTATAATCAATCATCTCCATTATATTGTCTTTTAAAGAATATGCATTATAAAAAATAGTTATGATGTTTGATGACAAATAGTTAATTAACATATATGAAAACATAACACTTCAACACGTGAATGCATTGATCCGTTAATCTTCTGGCAGGTGCCCGTGACCACTTAAGATTTGTTCAAGCCTCCTACTCCATGATAATGCACCACCTTCAGAGTGTATCTTCCTTATGATGCAAGTTGGTTTTTAAGCTCCAATGTCTGCCCCTATGTATTTGTTGCATCTCTGGTTTGGTTGATGAACAAGTTGATGGCAGAGATATGACGAGTGTATTCCTCCTCAACATAAGTTTCCACGTTGTAAATTGCACCCTTCATATCATATTCCACATACATCATCTTTTCAAGTTGTTTATGTGTATTTTGTAACACCATATCTTCATCGTTTATTTCTTGCAATGCAGTAGGTAGATACATGGCAAGCTCATCCTTCCAATCATCTTGCTCCCTAGGATTGCCAAGGCTATCATGGAGTGCAGGATGCAAATCAAAATAGTCAAGCTCCTCTTTGAGCCTATTGTGGTAATTTTTGTCTGCAATGTTTGCAATATCTGCAATGTCTGACCTTTCATAGCTTTCTCATTTAGGAGCTCCTCCCTTTTTTCAATCATCAGTCCTTGCAATATTTCATTCTCCACAAGTGTTGTGTGTGTTTGTTTAAACAATTTCCAATATTCATTAGCACGATCCATCATCCTGTTGAATCTTTCTTTGATTATCTTAGACACAACATTATATTTAGTGGTTTTTATTCATGTTTCCAACTCCTTGCATTTCTCTTGAGACTTCTGATGATAGTGTTTCTAGTAAGCTACATCTGCTAATGCATCCAATATTTTTTTTTCACTCTCTATCCATGGGGAATATAATTATGATCTGGAAGAGGAAGATGTTTTATCTCTATGACTAGCCACCTCCTTCCTTAATTTAGCATTTTCTTTTATCAGTTTTTCAATTTGTGCCTTAGTGAATTTTGCAACATTTATGTTTAGCTCGGTTGTTTCAATGGGGTTAGTGTCTCCTACCCTGTGGACCAAAAGATGCCCAAACACTTGGATTGGATTACTGATGACAACAGGCCTTTTATCTTGAGGATACAATGCCCAAATTAGCAGGGTGGCTTCATCTGTGTTGTACCTTGATCCTAAGTACATTTTATCACTTGCCTCTTCTATTAGATGCATTGTTTTGTCTCCTCTTTTCCTAAAACTATCAAACACTATTGCAGAGTTGATATCCCATCCTGGTAAGAGTAGTACCCCAACCTCTTGAAGTAATTTTTTTCCCCTTTTAGAGGTGATAGATTCTAACTCTTTGTCTATTTATTTTCTCAACTCTTCCAAGGCGGTTTCCTCCTGCTCAGGAGTGATATCCTTCATCCTCTATCTTAGAATTCTACCTTTATTCTCATAAACAAACGATTTAAATTCAGAAGTCTTACAAAATCATTGTAAGAAATAAATTATTGCCCGACCTTGACTTCATGTCATCGAAGAGTTCATCTGATGCTTCAAATTTGAAAATGTTTCGTTATGGAAGTGGCTCATATTGTGTAACTATAGGGGCACTTATCTGTTCAACCTCATCATCATCCTCATCATTCTCTTCTTCATCTTCTTCACTCATGGTTGTATCTACAGAGAAGTTCATTTCTGGAGTGGGTTGTGAGGGTATGTAATCAAGAGGCTCTATGTCCTCAGCCTACATTCCTGAATAAGTTGTCTGAGGTACTTCAAAGACATTTGGGTGTACATATTTTATTTTCTCATCCACATGAGTGATGAGCTGCTCAATTATTTTCAGAGGATCATGTACTTCATTAAATGCCCCTGAATAGGATGGGACATTTCCTTTCTTCCAGGTCTCAACAAGCACAACTTTGTTATATGTCGTCATCCTGTCTTTTGTTGAGGCCTCATCATAATTTCTTATTACATCATCAACAGAGAATTGTTGTTCATACCTTGATATTCCTTGTGACAATTTTTCCTTGTGAATAAAAACTTCTGTATCAAAATTCTTTCTTTCATTACCCAATGGTAAATTTTATTTTACCAATTTTGTATCAATTTCTTCATACCCTTCATTGGTGACTACTATAAAATATTCAAAAAACAAAGTGCTAGGTATGATAGACTACTTACTATATCTCTGAAGATGTTTTGCATCATATTTAGCCAATTGTCTCACAATTTCCAAATAGGCTATTATGTCTGGAACTATTTTTGGCAATAGATGTGGGGCTCCTTCAAACCCATAGACTCTAATCACAGTGCAATCAAGAAATGCATACCAATCCCCCCAGTTATGATTTACCTTTTTCCTGGGATCCTTTTCCTTTGGTCTCAATAATTTTTGTATTTTAGGGGATAGGTTATAATTACATGGATGTCCCAACAATTTCAACAATGGCTTAACAAAATATTACTCAAAGTATAGATAGTGTGATCTACCATATCTATTATCCCATATGGAATTCCATATTTGTATAGGTTTATAATTCCCACTTTCATCTACATATCTTATCCTTAATTCTTCTCCCCGGAACCTTCTAACTTGTCCTTCATGTAGAAGAAAATTCATAAACAAAGAGTAATGTTTGAAATCATGAATGTTATCACTGTTTCTTTTGATCCTTCCCATCCCTTGGTTCAGAGCATTGGCTAAATAACCGGCATAGTCAAATGGTTCGGCATCATTGGTTTGTATGTCTGCAGCCAGGACCATTGGGGAAATTTACATGAGGGGTGGTACCTCTACTCCTAAAACTTGTCCAGCTGAATAATATGTATATTAAAAATATTCTTCAAATAAATCCTCATGAAATGGAGTATTTTCATTACTAGAAAACCTTCTGAGCTGGCTACCTTCATCCTTGGGCCTATGTAGTGGTAGCTTCCATCTTTTATAGCTTGTGTCCATGTGACGGTATTTTGTTAGAAGGTCTTTGATTGTAAATGGTAAATTCAGAGAGCATTCTAATTGAAAAACATTAGATATGAGATCTTTGGAGATAATGAGAATGTCAGACCCATCGTGTGATTGAATAGCTCTTCTTTTAGGGTCATATTTGTTGGCTAAAGCTTTAACCAACTCTGTATTAACAAACACATTGGGTACCACTAATCTTCCTAGGTTCAATCTCCATGGGTTGTAGACTAGTTGAAACCTATATTGTTTCCTATAATGGTATATGAATAGCTCATATCCCCACAGTGGTGTCCACGCCTCTCCTAAACCTTTGTGCTTGTCCCATAACTTATCCCTAGAAGGATTTGTCTGTGCACTCCTTTTAGGTCTCGGCCCTGACCCTAGGCATTGGTCAATTAAGTCCTGGTTTAGAAGTCTTTTCTCTATTTTTTGTTTTTTAATTTTTTGCCTTTCTGAGCTTTCTTCCATTGTTCAATTTTCTTATAAGTCTTTATAGAAGAAACTTCTTAATCAGTTTGTGTATACTTACTTGGATTCGCTTTCACTGGTTCTGAGCTGTGCAGTAATGGTGAATTCCCAACCTCCTTTCTTCTACTCCCGCATCCAGCGAATCCTTTACATGTCTTAATGAAAAGATGTGATCAAATTGAGGTATAATTCACTCAACTCTAGCTCATAAACACTCCACTTGCTATCAATCTTGTCATCAGGCATATCATTTATTTTGAATATCTCAATGATATCAATGAGACGTCACATCAGTCGAAAACAATCACATCAGTGTTGCATTGACGAGACTATGATTCCATTTTCACCAATAACCACCTTCTTCATTGATGAACTCCTTCCTTTCGGGTATCGATGTGACGCCAGATAATGTCTCCTCGATGTGCCCTAGTTCCTCTAATATCCTTCCTTAACATGTACTTGATGGTTCATGGTCTTATCGGGTCATCGGGGAGACCCTTCTCATCCTTTTATCATTGCATCGGGGGAACCGGACTTTATGTTGGCCCGATAGCCTTTTGTTCGCTCGATATACTTTCACCACATGTTGAACTTTGTTACTATGTAATGTATCGCTCCATCGGTGGGATGTTGTGTTCCCTTCCATTGATATGTTCTAGTGTTGCCGATATTATTTATTTAATATGTTTTAATCCCTAAGATATGCACATTGGACCAATCAATCATGAATTCAGCCAGAAAATTATCTAAGAAATAATTTTAAATAAAATTTATAAAAAAATCATAAAGAAGAATATTAATCAAATTTTGTTATCTCATTTGTTGTGCATTACTCTCTTTTTTTATTCATAATAAGCAACAGAGTTTGATGCATTATATTGAGTACTACAAAAAATTGCATCCTTTTAGCCTAGCTAGTAACTTGGGCAAATTTGAATGGTACTAAGTACCCACGACCACCCTTACAAAAATCCAAAATTAACAAGATCCACCATAGATTGCGGATTCGATAATGAGCCAAAAAAGTCTATATTGATTCAAAACACTAGACAAAACATCCAACAACCACCCCACTCGATACCATCCTTCATTCTTCTTCGTCGTAGAATCTGGTGGATTCCACCAAGTTTACAAATGCATGAAACCATTCCAAGCCTTTTGTTTCATTAAATCCCATCCATTTGCATAGGAAGTTGTATCCAACCATTTCCCACCTCATGTGGCACTCTAAACCTTCAGCTCTCACGTCCATGATGAAGGGATGCCACTCCACCTCTACACCTTGTAGAAACATTTTGTCAATGTCGTTCGGTTATGGAAATCCAACTCCCAGCTGTGCCACCACCACCACATCCACATCATCGAGTAGGATTGATGCCTTGAAGACCATCCTAAGCAGGATTAAGCACCTCAGTTTCAGTAGGTTTAGATCTAGCAATGATGCCAGAAAACGAGAGGCAATGTTTGAATTTTCCCTTGTCTGGTTATTAGAGAAGCATAACTTCTTCCTAATCACCATCTACATGGCTTCTAGACACAAGATGTCTTTGTTCAAACAAATTTTCTTGAGCCTTTGATCCGTTATGAATCTTGAGAAAGTGGATTGTTTTTTTGAGCAGCGTAACTTAATCGGAGTGTCCATTTTTGAGGCTATCTGCTCGATTCTTGATGCTTCATCGCTTAATATAGTCGCTTAGATTTGCAATGATTGAAAAAGCCAACTAAGTCCATTAATTCTTTATGCCTCTTAATTTCATATGGCTCCCTCGAGGTGGCATTTAATTTCTTTTTGGAGAACTGTACTTCTGCCACCCTTCTCATTTTGATGCCACCCTACTAAGTCTGATGCCACTAACTCTTGTTAATAAACTCCGAGGTATATTTTTCTTGACTTTGGTTCATTAGTTTCCCACTTTCTCTCAATCTTGTCATTGAGGAGAACATTTAATTTGAATATCTCCTCGATATCTCGGGCTGTCAAATCACTCAAAAGCAATCATTATCGTTGTATCGGTGGAATCATGATTTTACTTTGGCCGATATCCATATTTCCCATCGAAGCGAACATATGTCATTGTTTTTCCTTTGGGGCATTGATGGGATATCATATGATGTCTCCTCGATACCCCTTTGTCTCTTTGATATCATACCTTAGGTGGGTAATTAATCACTTATGACATTATTTGTGTTATCGACTCATCGAGGCAACTTTGTTTATACTCCGCAGATAGCAACAGTTCCTCCTGATACCCTTTTCTTTTGTCAGTTCATCGCTCTATCGGGGAAACCATGCTTTTTGTCAGCCTGATAGGTTTGTGTCTCACTGATACCACTGTGTACTTTATTAATAACTATCTTCATCATGCCATTGTATCGGTCTATCAGTAAGACAACATGTCATCTTTCCCTGATATACTTTGGTGTCTCTGATATGCTTTGCTCGGGATTTCGGGGAGACAACAAGATGTGTTTTGGCGATATTTATTTCTTACTTCGATGAATCTCATTCTCGTGCTACACTCGGCACTAAAATCGACAATAGACTAGTTGTTAAAGTACGCTCCAAAATCGATGCATAATTAGGCACTATTATCAGTGCTACACTCAGAGCTAAACTTAGCAAAAACTCGGCGCTAAGCTCGACACTTCACTCAGCGCTAAATTTGGCACTGAACTTGGCATCAAACCTGGTGTTAAACATGGCATACAAGTCGATGCTACTTTGGACTGAATTTAGTGCCTGCTTGTTCTGGTCGGCGTAATAAATGCCAAAAATAGTGCTGACCCGATAAATAGTGCTGAATTTTTCAAAAAAATGGAGAAAAATACATTGAAACAGTGAGTGGAAGCAAAAAAGGGAGCTAATCACATGGATTTGTTGTGGTGAGTACTCCTACCTCAACCATGTTCTTGTTCTTCCACCCGTTCCTACATTCACACACTTGCACTTGCAAATTTTCATCAATAGCATAAACCAATTATTGAAATGAAATGATTTCATTACTACATTATAACATTCATCCTTCATATTCAATCATAAAGTTTACATGGATAAACATTTTCAAATGATGTTGAAATCTTAAATTTATCACAAGTCAAAAACTAATAATTTCATTATCCAATTTATTTTAAATAACTTAACATTATTAAATGTAAGACGAATTTGAGATGTGACAATGGATGTGTTCCAATATGTATAGGATTCCTTGGGTTATTGGTGGTGATTTTAACATAACTAAGGGTAGAGAGGATAAGTTGGTAGGTTTAAGTTTTTCATGTAAAGGAAATGATTTGTTTTCCTAATAGGAAGTGGAGATTGAATTTGTTCGATCTCATGAGTGACAATAGAAAAGACAATTCTAATGTGTAGTTTTTATGGTCTAATATGAGAAAAGAAATGTGTCTTTTGCAAACTTGACAAATCTTATTTTGATAAGAATTTTTTAATTTCTCTAGTGGAAAAAATGTGGTAAGTGTTCATCCTTATCCACTGTCTAATCATCGATCTGTGCCCATCCTTTTTTTTAGTTTTGATATTTCGTTTACTTAGGTATAGCATTATTTTCAAGGGTTTTTAAAGTTGAATGTTATTTGGATGATGGATATCTCATTTTGTAAGGGCATCCAAATTTTGTGGAATATTATTCATACAAAGGGTAAAGTTATGTCTTGTGTTTCTAGTTGGTTAGGTGTTGTTGATGCTACAAATAATTTTTTAGATCCTATGGCATACTTCAGGATAAGAGGGGGATAGATTATTTTATAGTTATTCAAGAGAAGTTGTTGGATGCTAAGGTAATATTATAAATTGACCCTATTAATAAAAGTATTCAAATAGAAGTTGTTATTCTTAAGCATAAGCTTAGGTATGAAAATATATAGAAGGCGAAAGGGGCTAAAGTTTGGTCTAGATTAATTTGGTTGAAGGTTGGTAACAAAGGTTCAAACTTATCTTTTAACTATCTAAAAACCAAATATGTGAGAGATATAATCTCTACTATGAGTCTTAATGGAGTCTTTGTTAAGGTTGAGATTAAAATAAGGGAGGCTTTTGAAAGAAAAAATTTGTAAAGACCTGTTCACTTTTTTTGGTATGAATTCTATTAATTTTTTAAAAAATAGAAGTATTATTAGGAAGATTGATGATGATATCTAAACCTTGAGGATTATTTTATGATAAATGAGAAAAATTCTATCATTTATTCTTTTCTTATAAATCCCTTAGGGTTGTTGGTCTATTTGCTAAGTTTTATAAGTGTAATAAAATATGAATTTCTCCTTATTTGCTACAATTTTATAATGAGGCTATTATAGTTGGTTCTTTGGGTAAGGATGTTTATAGAGGCATTATAAAGTTATTGCATAAGGAGGGTGATCCTTCTTTCATTAAGAATTGGAGGCCAATTGCATTATTAAATATTTAGTATAATATTTATGATAAGTTGTTAGCTAATAGACTCAAAGAGATTCTTCCAAATGTCATCTCTCCTAATAAAATTGGCTTTGTCAAAGGGAGATTAATTTTGGAGAATCTCCTTACTAGTTGGGAATACATAAAATTGGTTTGAGATTTATAGGAAAAATTCATGCATGATATTAATTGATTTTGAAAAATCTTATGATATTTGATTGGAATTTTATTTTGGATGGTATGGGGTCTTAGGGTTTGGATCTATATGTTTTACAATTTTTTTAGTGTTCTATTTGAAGATATTACTACTCATGTCAGTATAAATGGTGTTTTTCCTTTCCTATTTTGAATACAAAGATATATTAGAGAAGGATGTCCATTGGATCCATCCTTGTTTCTTCTTGTTGTTCAAGCTTTACATCATAACTTAAGACACTCTAGTCTAAGATCTCCTCTTAAATATTTTAAAAAAAATAATAATGAGATTCTTTTAAAATGATAATTTGTAGATGATACAACTCTTTTCATTGTTCTTGAAAAATAAAATTTTGATAATATACATGCAAGATTGAGTTGTTACTATATTTATTTTGGATCTAAAATTGCTATTAACATGTCTATTATCTTTTGTTGGAAAGAGGAGCCTCCTGATTAGCTAGTAAGATATTTGGGTATGCCTTTTTCTCTTTCGCCTTTGAGAGAAATGTTGAATTAGTTCATGGATGAAGTTGAGAAAAAAATGGGTAAATGAAATTCAAATTTTCTTTCTATGACAATTAGGTTTGAAGTTTGCTAAAATATTTTATCTTCTTACTATAACTTGTTCTTTACTTGGTTGTTTTGTTCCTCAAATTTTAAGCATCTTGAAAATCTTATCAATTATTTTCATTTGTTTGATGGAAATGATAATAAAAATAAGCATGTGGTCAATTAGGCTTGCTGTTGCAAACCCAGAGAATTTGGGGGATTGTATTTGAAAATTTTATATGCTCAAGGTGTTTGTGTATAGGTGTGAATTTGCACCCCTAGCGCAAATTCCCCTTTACCCCCATTACACTTTAGAAAACCTAAGGTGGAGAATTAATTCCACTTAAGCCCGTCATTCGTATTACACTTGGCACCCATTTTATGTGTCGGTGGAGGCATTTCTATTGGGGACGCATGCATGGCACGTAGACGTTCGCGTGGTGCACTTACATCCCTGGTAGATTCATGTGGTTGGAGTCTATAGAGATGTTACACTTCCTATTGGAAGTTGAAGTGTAACGCCTCCCTTCAAATGGCCAACCCAAATATGGTTGTTTTCATCTCCTTCCTTCATATCCTTCACTCTCTCATTCATTCAGGGAGTTTTGGCAAGATCTTTTGGGTCATCTATACACAATCTCTCCACACTTTTGAGCATTCACTTCAAGATTTGTAGCAACACTTCACACTTCATAGCAGCAATCTACCATTCCATCACTTCAATAGTGCAAGTGAAAGACAAAAACCATTGTAGCAGAGGCTTGAGTTCCTCTCATCTTCTCCTCCACTAGCCTTGATTACTTTGGACGGAGGTGGTAAAATCCTCTCATCTTCTCTATCATTTTGGTTGAGTAAGCACGTACTGTTTTGTAGTGTCTTTTGTTTACGTAGCTTGTATTCTCTTCTTTATCATATTTTCCCTATCATTGAAAACTTGGCTGTCCATGGAGGTGGAAACACCAAAATAGGGGTCTGACTAAGGAAAACCCCTATATAGCCCCCCAACATTTTATCGCTTTTCTGTATGCAGGTGGAGAGATTTTGGAGCAAGCTGGCGAGAAGATTGTTGTGCAAAATCATCTTCATCACCCTTACGGTAATCTATTTCCTTTATCACTTTTTTCTTTATGTCTCTCTTCTTAGTCTTATTCTTCACTTCCCAAAACTCTTAAACTAGGCTGATAGTCCCTTTTTTAAAGTCTATCCTTGTCTCTTTTGTTTTCTGGCCGTACAGATGCTAGCACACCTATGAGATGCTAGCGTGTCGCACTGTCATCCCAGAACTGTGCTTTTGTCCTTCAGCAGAGAGCTACCTGAGACATAAAGTTGACTCCAAAGATCGACTCGCCTGGCCTCCCCTTGACTCTCGGGTTTGCAGAGTGATCGAAGGACCTTATAGTCCTCATCATTCTCATCCTGCCTATCCTAACCTTCCTTTAAACTGAGGTAAGTTAGAGCAGCCATACTGCTCTTGGCATTTTGTGACCTGGGGCCTTGCAGTGGTTGGACTCCCTCTCTTAATTTTTTGGTGAACCAACATCTTTTCGCTCGTCGGTGTTCTGGTATTTTCCTCTTATACCCTCTGATCATTGCACTTTTGTGTGTTATGAATGTTTATGAGCATCACAACCCAGTCTATGACCTTTGGTTATATTGTTGGGAGAATTCTGAGACACCTTCTGATGGAGAAGATGAAGGTATCCTCTAGTTTCACTATCGGTCTCTTCTTTGGTTCTGTGGGTGGTCTATTCGTGTAGGAGCACATATCATGGGGTGAATCTAGATTCCTTGACGAAACTGATCGCATCCCTACCCTTCCTATGTCATCCACCTCCTCATCCATAGACGAGCATGAGGCCATCCATATACCTTCTGAATACGTCGCTAGTCTTAGTAAGGGGTTGGGTGCCTTGGAAATCACCTAGAAGGAAACCTGAAACTAGCTAGGGCCCCTAGAGTTATCAGATAAATAAGATACATGGTAGGAAAAGATCGTACAAACGTAGAAATCCTGGCTAGTATCTATTGGATGTTGTGGTTGAGTTGTTGATATATGGTTGTCATTGATGTCAACACTATTTGCATTAGTGTCTTGAAGGCTATATATGTCGAGGATATTAAGAAAATTATAATAAATATGTTGAAGGTTTTCTGTGAAGCTATGAAGTTCAATGTATTGGAAATTTCAACATGTTGGTATTCAGAATTTGTGGATTGAAGGGTTTGTTTCTGAGCCTATCTAGTTTATCTACCAAAAGTTTCAAAGGTGCGCATCAAGATTTGAGCAAGTTGATAGTCTTTGTGTTCCTACAGTTATTTTGTTACTGTAGCTGGTGTTTCTGAAAGAAGAGAATGTGACTCTGGTAATTTGAGTTATTGTGTATGCTCCTATGATGTTCTCTAATGTTTCTAGATTATGCTCTATCTTTGTCACATGTTCGTGTTGATCGGTGTGCTCGTGATCGGAGATTTTTTCTTTGCATGTTCGGGTTTTCATGTTATTGGCCGACATGGTGGTTGTAGCATGTCGTGGATCCTTATGGATTAACTTTTGAATGTTTGGCACATTTTAGGATGTTTTTTTATGTCTTCATTATGTTGCGACTGACTTCAGTTGGTGTACATTGAGATTTGTTCATGAATTGGGCCGACAGTTTGTATTCATTTATCATTTTATTTTTAGCCGACAAAGTTGTTGATGTAATTCCATGTAGCAGATATATATGAGTGATTGTCTTCTTCATTTGAGATGTATGAGTGTGTAATGCAAATTATGCAAGTGCTATGTGTGAACAAAAATCAGATCATTCGATTGCAGAGCAAAGTGTGAAGAAGATTGAGCGAAGTGTGAAGAAGTGTTTTATGTGCTTAACCAGAACTGTAATCAGGCTTTTGAAGAATCTAATTTCTCAGTTCAAATCCTTCAAATGGTTTTAATCTGAATATCTTTGTAAGATAGTGTGTCTTCTTTGAGTAGTGAGCTCTAGGCAGTGTGCCTGAATGCATGAGCATTCTCATTATTCATCTCTATATTTTTAGCAGGGTATAATATTGTGGATTGACATCCACCATGGTTTTTCCCCTAATAGGGTTTCCACATATAAAATCTCGGTGTTCTTTGTGTTTCTAATGTGGTGATTGTTTATGCTTAATTTTATTTCATCATATCTAAGAACAAGTTGAATAAGGTTTAATAAGTTTGAATAATCAGTGACAACTGATTCACCCCCTATCTGAATTGTCTATCCTTGTTTTTCCAACAATTGGTATCAGAGCAGGTTCCTCTGAAGAAGTTTAATAGCTTGAGGTGATCTGATATGCCATCATACAAGAAGGATAGTCCTAGATTCGATGGAACAAACTACTCTTTGTGGAAGGATAGAATGGAGTGTCACTTGAAGTGCATTGGTGAACCCTTCTAGAATATTAAAAACAATAGATATGTTGTTCCTCAGAATGGCCCCTCTACTCCTGATGAGATCAAAGAACCTGAAACAAATATCAGGGCTATAGAAGCATTGTTGAGTGCTCTGATAGATTCAGAGATGACAAATGTGATGGATCTAAAAACAACACATGAGATCTAGAAGAAGTTGGAAATATTCTATGGAGGAGATGCACAAGTGAAAGTTGGTAAGCTACAAAGTCTGAAAGGCAAGTGGGAAAACTTGAAAATGGGTGAAGATGAAAACATTTTTTCCTTCATGCAAAAAATAAATGAACTAGTGACGGGTATTAGATGTGTCGGTGGAATCTTGGATGAACAAGAGATTTTAGCTTAAGTGCTTAGATCATTGCCTACTTCTTACAAATCGAAAGCTCGTGCTATTGAAGAGCTCAGGACAGTAACAAATGTGACAAGAGATATGTTGATTGGTAAGCTTGTTGCCTTTGAGTTGAGTGAATTTGGTGACTCTATCCCTAAGATAGAATTTGCATTTAAAGCTACTATATCTAGAAGAAACAAACAGAGATATGATCTGGGAGAAAGTTCTAGAAAGACATTCAACTATGAAGATGAGATGAAACATATTGAAGATGAAGAAAGAGAGGTAGAAGAGTTTTAAGCACTGATTGTGAAAAGAGAAGCTAGAGGAAAAGGTAAGTACAAAGGAAAGTTGCCTATTAAATGTTTCTCTTGCAATAAGATAGGTCATTTTGCATCAAGATGTCCTGAAAGAGTTCCTAGGTTCAAACCAGACAAGCCTAGATTTCAAAAGAAATGTTATTATTCTAAAGAAGGTGTTACTGATGAAGAATCTGATAAAGAAAATGGAAATGAGGATGGATGGGTATTCATTGCTATCAAGGAAAATGGTCTGGTGTCCATTGAATCTGCTAGTAATAAGAATGTTGAGAAAGCTCTTGCAACCAGAATTGAAGAAAAGGATGAGTGGGTGATTGATAGTGGATGCTCACATCATATGACTGGTGACAAAAGCAAGTTTGTAAGCTTGGAGAAGTATGACGGTGGTGTTGCAAGATTTAGAGATAACAATGTTGGAGTGATCTGCGGTAGAGGCACTATTTCTCTTGGTGGTAAACATAATACAGATGATGTCCTTTATGTGGAAGGCTTAAAGCATAATCTGTTGAGTGTTGGATAAATGGTCAACAAAGGATATAATCTTCAGTTCAATGATGGAAAGTGCAGGATACTGGGAAGTTCTGAAAATGTAATTGCTTCAAGTACAAAGACAAGAGGTAATATTTTTCACCTAAGTGTTGCTAGTGAAAGTTGTTTAATTGCTCAAGTTGATGAAAGATGGTTATGACATAGAGGGTTGTGTCATGTGAATTTTGATAACATTTTCAAGATAAGCTCTACTCAAGCAGTAAGAAATCTTCCTAAGCTAGTGAAGCCTACTAACACCATATGCAAGGAATGCCAGATTGGAAAGTAGACTAGAGTTTCTTTTCGGAGAAAACAACATCATTCTAATGGAGTACTAGATATGGTACATACTGATCTATGTGGTCCCTCTAGAATCAAAATTCTACAAGGAGAAAGGTACTTTATGTTGCTTATTGATGATTACTCTAAGATGATATGGGTTGCTTTCTTGAGAGAAAAATATGAAGCATTAGAGAAATTCAAAAGTTTCAAAGCTATGGCCGAGAATGGGACAGGTTTGAAGATTAAATGCTTAAGGTCAGACAGAGGTGGTGAGTTCACTTCCCAAGAGTTCAATTCTTTTTGTGAAGAGCATGGAATCAAAAGATAGTTATTTTCTCCCCAGACTCCTCAACAAAATGGATTTGTAGAGAGAAAGAATAGAACAATTCTAGATGCTTCTAGAACTATGATGTTGGAAGGTAATGTACCTCATATCTATTGGAGAAAAGTTGTAAGAATTGATGTGTATACTCTTAACTAGGTAAATGTCAATGGTAATTATGGTAAGACTCCTTTTGAGTTGTGGTTTGGTTATAAGCCTACTGTTAAATATTTCAAAATATTTGGAAGTAGATGTTACATCAAGAGAGATGAAAATATAGGCAAGTTTGATGCTAGGAGTGATGAAAGAATTTTTCTGGGTTATTCTACTGAAATCAAGGCCTACCGGTGCTATAGTAAAAGATTGAGGAAAATGGTTGAAAGTGAAAATGTCAGAGTTGATGAAGACACTGCTAGATCATCCAGATACAATGGATATGATTTAGATGACCAACTTGATAGTATTGGTAAAATAAAAAATGCTCAAACACATAATCAAGTCCAAATTGCTTCGGTGAACAAGAGAATGAAGAAGGATAGGCTAGTGGAAATGCAGAAGAGAGAACAAAAGAACCCAAATTTTGAGAGAATCCTAAAGTTCTGAGGTATGTAAAGCTAAATCATTCTGAAGATCAGATTATAGGAGATAAGAACAAAGGTGTGTAGACTAGAAGAAGAATTGTAGAAGAGTATTGTCTGATTTCCAAGACTGAGTCCAACGATGTCAATGAAGCATGCAAAGATGAACATTGGATGGAAGCAATGAAGGAAGAACTGATGCAGATAGAGAAAAATGATACATGTATTCTTGTTCCTAGACCTCAGGACAAAAATATGATTGGAACAAAATGGGTCTTTCTGAATAAGCTGAATGAATAAGGTGAAGTGGTTAGGAATAAAGCATGACTGGTATGTAAAGGGTACTCATAGATGGAAGGTATTGATTTTGAAGAAACCTTTGCCCCTGTTGCTAGAATTGAAGCTATAAGATTGTTTCTTGCTTATGTTGCTTTTAAGAACTACAAAGTCTATCAAATGGATGTAAAGTCAATATTTTTGAATGGTGAGCTAGAAGAAGAAGTATATGTTGAGCAACCAGATGGATTTCAACTGACTAATAAGGGAGATATGGTTTTCCAATGGAAGAAAGCATTGTATGGACTCAAGCAAGCCCCTAGAGCCTGGTATGCAAGACTGGATAAATACTTGTTGAATCTTGGATTTAATAAAGGTACTGCTGACAGTAATCTATATTTTAAGATGGATCATGATAAAGAATTGATTATTGAATTCTTTGTTGATGACATCATTTTTGGAGCTGATGATGATTTGTGTATGAATTTTACTGATGAAATGAAGAGTGAATTTGAAATGTCCATGATCAGAGAGATGAAGTTCTTTTTGGGATTGCAAATCACTTAGATAATGGAATTTTTATATCTCAATCCAAATATGTACGAGAGATACTAAAAAAGTTTGGCATGGAAGACTCAAATCTTGTTGGTAGACCCATGGTAATCGGATGCAAGCTAACACAAAATGATGATTCTCTTAAGGAAAATCAGACAAGATACAGGTCAATGATCAGTGGACTACTTTATTTGACTCAGACCAGACCTGACATCGTGAATGTTGTATGTATGGTTGCTAGATATCAAGTTGATCCAAAGGAATCCCATGTGACTGTTGTAAAGAGAATTTTTAGATACTTGAAAGGGACAATTGATTTTGGTCTTTGGTATCCTAAAGATGATGATCTTACTTTGAGTGCCTTTACTGATACAGATTGGGTAGGTGATGTGGATTATAGGAAAAGTAATAGTGGTGGTGCCTTCTTCTTTGGAAAGAAGTTGGTGTCTTGGTTAAGTAAAAAGCATAATTCCATTTCCTTATCTATTGCTGAGGTAAAATATATTGTTGCGAAAAATTGTACTCAAGTAATATGGATGAAGTAGATGTTGAGAGATATCAAAATTGAGTACGATGAGCCTATTGCTATATTTTGTGATAACTCAAGTACAATAAAAATTTCCAAGAATCTGGTGTTGCATTCAAAGAAAAAGCATATATTTATCAAATATCACTTTTTGAGAGACAAAGTGAGTGACAAAGAAGTCAGACTGGAGTATGTGTGTACTAAAGAATAGATTGCAGACATCTTTACTAAGCCTTTGCCTAAAGATACTTTTGAGTATCTCAGAGAGAAGTTAGGGGTGATTACCCCTCCTAATCAGAACTAAGATGCATATTCTTTGCATCAGTCCATGCATTCATAGTCATATCTTGATCTGGATTGATGTTGTGGTGGCTGCTACTCAGGGGGAGTAGTCAAATGATTTAGATATGTGATTCAGAGCATGTGTACCTTTGTCATTGATGTCAAAGGGGGAGAAGAGTAATGTGAAAAACTATGAAAGAGCCAAAAGTAAGGGGGAGAAGAACAGTATGAGAAGATCAATGTGTAAAGGGGAGATTGTTGGAAGAAGAGTTAGTTGCATTGATGGTGTATTTTTCACATCACGTGTTTCCATCAATGCCAAAGGGGGAGATTTTTGGATGTTGTGGTTGAGTTGTTGATATGTGGCTATCATTGATGTCAACACTATTAGCATTGGTGTCTTGAAGATTGTATATGTCGAGGATATTAAGAAAATTATAATAAATATGTTGAAGGCTATCTGTGAAGCTATGAAGTTTAGCATATTAGAAAGTTCAACATGTTGGTATTCATAAGTTGCAGACTAAAGGGTTTTTTTTTAGCCTATCTAGTTTATCTATCGAAATTTTTAGAGGTGTGCATCAAGATTTGAGCAAGTTGTGAGTCTCTGTGTTCCTATAGTTATTTTGTTACTGTAGTTGGTGTTTCTAAAAGAAGAGAACATGACTCTGGTAATTTTAGTTATTGCGTATGCTCCTGTGATTTTCGCTGATGTTTCTAGATCATGCTCTATCTTTGTCACATGTCCACGTTGATTGATGTGCTCGTGATCAGAGATTTTTTCTTTGCATGTTTGAGTTTTCATGTTCTTGGCCAACATTGTGGTTGTAGTGTGTCATGGATCCTTATGGATTAACTTTTGAAAGTTTGGCACTTTTGAGGATGTTGTTTTAGGTCTTCATTATGTTGTAACCAACTTTGGTTGGTGCGCATTGAGATTTGTTCATGAATTGGGCCGACAATTTGTATTCAATTATCATTTTATTTTTGGCCAACAAAGTTGTTGATGTAATTCCATGTAGCAGATATATAAGAGTGATTGTCTTCTTCATTTGAGATGTATGAGTGTGTAATGCGAATTATGAAAGTGCTATGTGTGAACAAAGACCAGATCATTCGATTGTAGAGCAAAGTGTGAAGACGATTGAGCGAAGTGTGAAGAAGTGTTTTCTATGCTTAACCAGAATTGTAATCAGGCTTTTGAAGAAGCTAATTTCTCAGTTCAAATCCTTTAGATGGTTTTAATCTAAATATCTCTATGAGATAGCGTGTCTTCTTTAAGCAATGAGCTCTAGGCAGTGTTCCTGAATGCACATGCATTCTCATTATTCATCTCTATACTTTTAATAGGGTATAATATTATGGACTAACATCCACCATGGTTTTTCCCCTAACAGGTTTTCCATGTATAAAATCTTGGTGTTCTTTGTGTTTCTGATGTGGTGATTGTTTATGCTTAATCTTGTTTCATCAGATCTGAGAATAAGTTGAATAAGGTTTAATAAGTTTGAATAATTAGTGACAACTGATTCACCCCCCCTCTCAGTTGTCTATCCTTTTTTTTTCCAACAGTATCACCGGTATGGTTGAAGCATGTGCCCCTGCAGACCGTAGTCACATGGTATGAAGTGGCCCCTTCGAAGAATGTGAGAGATAGTTAGAAATGTCGATGCCTCCTACATCTGTGTACATGGCTGACATGATCCCTTCGGTCAGTGTGCCTGTTGCTTCTGAAAACTCTAAAACTATCAAGGTAAACAAAAACCCTTTAGGTTTCCACTTCACCCCTTCTACCACCTCCGGTGGTGGAGGATTTGTGGGATGGTCGGTGGAGGATTTGGTGGTGGAGACTTTAGAAGTGGAGGTGGCTTTGGCGGAGGTGGTTCTGGTAGAGGTCATGGTGGTGGCCTTGGAAGTGGTGGTGGCTTCGATGGAAGTTACACTAGTGGCAGTGACATCAGTGGTGGCTCTGGTGGTAGTCACAGTGGTAGTCTAGGTGGTGGCCTCGGTGATGGTTCCATTGGTCCCATGCCTTCTAATGAATCTATTCTAAATGCCCTTCTTCAGAACATGGGAAGGATGCAGAATAATCTGGCGAGCCTTTCCGAGGCCTTGACCCAGCCCATTTTCTAGCCTTTCTTCTAACACAGCCCGTTGTCGATTGCAATTCTAAACACTCCTTTCCCGCAAGGGATGGAGATTCCTAAATTCAAGAAATACGGTGGTAAAAAGGACCCATAGATGCATATGTCCACTTTTAACGCCTTATGCATAGATTTTTTCCATCATGATGTGTTGATGGCAAAACTGTTTCCTCGATCCATCAAGGATACAACACTCGAGTGGTACTGTTCCTTGCCTGAAAACTCCATCTTTACTTTTGATCAGCTTGTGAACCAATTCCTATGACAGTTCCAAGCCAACATTGGACCAAAGATGACCTTCTTTGACCTTGTTCGGTGTAAAGAAGGGGATAATGAGAATATTACCGACTTTATAGCATGATATCAGGCACTCTTTTCATAAATATCATATCTATTACCTGACTCCGATGTACAGAAGGTGTTCATAGGGCACTTACAAAGGCCTTAGCAAGAGAAGTTTGCCCTTATGAAGTACCCTTCTTTTGTGCATCTATGTGCAGCTTTACAGGAGTACCAACAGACAGTAGTTCTATTTGGGGGTTCTTCCTCGCGCTCCCATCCTGAAGGAAAGTCTATCATATCAATCTCTAGGAAAGGCAAAGCCGTTGAAAATGTAGTAACTGTTGTAGATAACAATGGCCTTAGGCGTGACCAAAAGTTTATGAAGTTATCAGAATATTATTCTTCCATCTTGTAGAAGTTGTTGAAGGACAAGATCGTTAGCTTACCAACCCCTAAGCCAGTTAGGGAACCATATCCTAACTGGTATGAAGCAAATACTTATTGTCAATACCATCGAGTTAACAAACACGATACCAAATGTTGCATGTTCCTGCATCATGAGATACAGGATCGCATCAAGGATGGTACTATTCGTCTTGATGGGAACAAATAAAATACGAACAAATCAGTGGTGAAAGCTAGTACTGAATTACAAATATACACAGACCCATTTTTTTCACATTATGCTAACATGATTATCAATCCCTCTGATTTTGTTTCTTACCTCGAGGCGTATGTTAACATGATTATTGTTCACTAACTCATTTGATTGCAAAATCCGACAAAAATTTCTGATGAAAGTTGTATAATCAGATGTATCATTGGGTACTTGTGATATTCAATGTGAAATTTTCAATTTTTTAAAATTTTATCCCCGACGTTCGTTAGAATTTTGACGAACCTTTTTTTGCATCGAAGTTTCGACAAATATTTTTTGCCAAAATTGCAACGGACTTGCAAATTTAAATTGTGGCCGACATAAATAAAAATGAGCTCTCCTATTTATTGCGACAGTGTTTTGCTTGACAATTTTCTTGGGAAAAATCAGAAAAAACTCAAGAAGATATCGCCAGGTTGAGGGTAGTCATTGTATTTTTCTAGATTTCATTTGTGAAGTCAGATTTGTACTTCTAGGTTTGAAAATCATATTTTAAAGCAACATCTCATCAGATTTCATTTTTAGTCTTGTGCATTTTCAGAATTTCATTTCCATATTTTAGACCTGACTTTAAAAATTCTTTATAAGGGAATTGTTTATAACTGATGGAAAATTCTTGATGGATTTGGACAAAGATTATATTTGCAAGGTTTCAATTTTAACCCTAATGATCAATTTTCAATAGATTTGGGAGCCATAACTAGATAATATCAAAGGCATAGGGATAGCTACAGAGTGAAATAGTTGTCAAGATTCAAGCCTAGAGGGTTGAACAAAGAATTGGGAATGTTTGATAGTGGATAGTTAGAGCCATTTAGCTATGATATTTTTGAAGACTACTTCATAAAGATGTATTTTCCCTTTGCCAAGTTTCAGAAATAGATTTTAGACCTTAGATGCCAGTGTCTTATAAAAGCAGTTATGGTATATCTGTTACCTGAAGTTCTTGAATTCATCTTGACTCTATACAAATGTATCTATTTTTTATTTGAACAAGAAAGAAAGAAAGCAACCAATTTCTAAATATTGTGAGATATTTAGAGCAACAACCTAAAAAATGAAAAAATGAAGGTCAAGGCCTCTCTATTTTTCTCAGTTCACTTAAACTTTTTAGATGCTACCAAACATCTAGCAAGCTATAACTATCATGCAGATTATATGATTTCTATTTGTTTTGTACTTTGGAATAGTTTACAAGATGAAATTGTCTCCTCATGTAGAAGTATAAGCTGCCAAATTCCTTCAAAAGTTGATATAGGAATCAAAAGATGAACCTGTCAAATTAGAAACCAAAATTTTTGTGGTAAGAAGAGTTGATTTTGACATGAATGGCATATTGTAATAGCTTTATTAAGTAATACAATTTATTTAGTTATTTGACAATTTGGTGATTTGTGTGTAGATATGCCACCATATGAAATTGAGTGGAAAAGAGAACTCCTTACCTTATCAAGTAATATCCAGGTAAGATGTTATAAAAAATAACTTGTGCTTTTAGTGAAGCTGGTCAACCTACTCATGCTTTTGCATGCTTAATTTTTTCCTTTTGGATTGAGCTACTTATGATAAGAAAAAATAACTTTCCTTGCAACTTGTGTATTACCCTCTCAAGTTTTTAACTAGGTAAAAGCAATCTCTTATAAAGGATATAAAATTACTTAGTACTTTAGATTTTCCTTTATGTTAAGAGAGGCATTTGACTATTGTTTATATAATTCAACTCTATTTGAGAGTAAGCATATTTAATCTCTATGTGGTAGATTCAGGCACTAAAATAAAGTATTTGACCTTATTACGAAAAATAAAGCAAAAAACGTAAAAGTGCATCACATCTTTGTTGAAAGTGATCCCATATCCTTTGTGATACCTACCCTCTAGAAACTTGACTATCCTTTGCCTTTTAGGTTATGCATGAGTTTATTCATTTGATTTCAATGGCCTTGCATAACACTTGAAGAAATTAATTGTGGTAGCTCCTTGAGATATTGTCCATGCACTCCTTAATACACTTGTAGGTTGTCCTCTTTTGAAACTTTATGAGATGGAAATATTTATTAGTTTACCATACTACTATGAAGAAAATGAACCCTTGACAAAATTTATGATATTTTAAAATCCCTCTTGACTGCTCAGTTACTTTTCTTTATGTATCTTTTAAAGTTCGTCATACTACCCTATCACTGTTATTATTAATTTCAATGCCCCCTTCATGGTTATGACATGGAATAATCATTGTTTATTTGAATAGTCATGACTGTGATCTCCTTTTGGGAATCTATAGTAAAGTGTCATGCCTTTCTTTGAAGTCCATTTCCTTAAATCTTTTCTCTTTGCTTGTTGCTCCTTGCCTCTATAGTATCCCTATATTGCGTATACATAATAATAACAATTATGGTGATAACTAGTGGACATGGGTATAACATCAAGCATTATACAAATGTAGTTTATAGCTGCATATATAATACCTCGAGATACTAATATTGTAGCACTAGTCAAAGAATCATCATCAAACTATATTTGTTGATCAAATAAAATGAAAAATAAAATATATTAAAATATAAAACATTGATCTTTTCTATATACTCCACTATAAATAATAAAGACTTCCAACACTCAAATTGGAAGGAAATTTCTAGTCTTTATTATTTATAGTGGAGTAGATAGAAAAGATCACTATTTTATATTTTACTATATTTTATTTTGCAAATAGCATTGGACAGTAAACTGGCCAATACACTATCAAACATAATGATTGGACCCTATGAATAAATAGGTTATCAATCTTTAATCAATTCACATGAGAAATCATACTAACCAATGGTATCAATGAAACTTTGATACTATATAACAATGACTAGTCTCAATTTGATGACATTTCAAGACCAATGCATGAATATCATTTGGGCCTCATGGCATTAAACATTGTTTTCATTCAGCCATGATATAATATTCTTACAAGAAGCACAATACTAGTATGATTGAATGTATCAGAGGAAATAGGAGTTAGAGCAGATAAAAAGAGAACAAAAATATTGTAGTGTAACCTTATTATTATATAAATAAACAGAAAAATAGTAAGAGTAGGAGCCCCAAATATCATGTTCATTGTATATGTGAATATGTGTGGAATAGAGTGACCCCTTATCTATTTCAATTGTTGATAAGGTTACGATTTATTCTTATTCTCCTTTGCATAGTATAAACTCTAACCAATTTTTAATATTTAGCTTAAAAGTCAAGATAGTATTCCATATTGATTCTATGTCAATAGGAGGGAGGAAGTTGTATATGGATTCTAGAATAAACATTGTAACCAAAGACATGAATTACATGGATGGAAGAAAATTCAATACAAATGGCAATAGATTTGACATATAAAACCAGAGGATGGTCCTATGATATTTTGAAGCACTATTGTAATGGTGAAGTCAATTTAGATAGAGGCTTTCTTCATAAGTAGATGGAAGTGTACAAGACATTTGAAGTTGCTTGTGAGAACCAGATTTAGCTTAACCTAAAAAACTAGGCAAATGAAGTGCTATCCTTACAAAACAATTTTATCGAGAGTGTGGAAGTGAAGGTATATACAAGATTGTTTCTATGTATTGTATTCAACATAAATATGTTAGGATCGGTCTCAACAATCATTTTAGTCTTTCAAAATGATATCATCCTTATTCAACCATACACTAATTTTTGTCAGATGGATTTAATCATTAAGGAAGACCCTTTCATTATTCCCTTAATGGATTGAACTTTCAAGGAGGCCATCTAATGGTGTTTCCTATTGATATCCAAAGCAGGGATGTGAATAAGAATGATGACTATGCAGGCTATATTGTAGATAAAATTCATAGATCTTTTAACTTTATCAAGGCATATAATAGGGTGGTCCACTTCAAATGAAACTCTTTATTATGCCATACTATTTTATTTCCATAATTCATTTGTGAAGTCAAATTTGTACTTCCAGGTTTGAAAATCATATTTTAAAGCAACATCTCATCAGATTTTATTTTTAGACTTGTGCATTTTCATAATTTCATTTCCATATTTTGTTGTGCAAGTTCAATATTATGATTTTAGGAGTCTAACAGTTGGAAATCATAGTAAAATCAAAATTTAATAATTTCTGGAATTAGCATTTTAAAGTGTTTTTTGGGGTCATTCACTTCAGACTATCTTCTCTTTTGCAGGGGTGGTTTCATACCGAATTTTTTTGGTGTAAAATATCATAATTATTAGATTTTGTTACCTGTTAATGATTAAAAATTATTGGAGTGTGAGTTTAATATTTTTTGAAGATCTAAATATTCAAGCTTGGTAAAGAAAAATCATGTCAGATAATATTAGTCCAGAACAAAATGAAGAGTCACTTGATAGATTGTGGGCTAGATTGAAAAGAAAGGGTGATGAGAAATGTTATTGTCCTTGCAATAATTGCAACGGCTTAAAGACAAGAAGACTTTTAATCACAATAGCTAAGAAACATTGTAGGCAACATGGTCACATTGAAGGGGGGCATGATTATCGTCCATTGGTAAGTTGTTCATTATATGTGTTTATATTGATTGAATTTGTAAACGTTTATATCGTTTTAACATTTTATATATATATTAAAAATCACTTGATCATGATCATGGTTTATTTGTGTCTATCATTATTATAAAGGTGGGGCACCCTAGGGCACATGATATGGATTATCACAATCCAGAGAATGTGGTTTTGCAAGTGGAGGAACATGGAGCTGTGAATATCGGAGATGAAGTTAATGATCCTATGGAAGAAGATGATCATGCGCCAAAAAAAATAGTTGAAGATGATGGTACAAATACATTGATCCATGACATATTTAGTGGGACAACTGATCATGTTGATCAAGATTACTTTGATGATGTTCATGATTTACCTGTATTTGAGAAGGCATACGAGCCCCTTTATGAAGGCTCCCAAACAACTCTTCTCTCTGTTGTATTGTTGTTGGTGAACTTGAAGGTTATGAATGGTTTATCCAACATAGCAATCTCATGGATGTTAAGGTATGTCATATATGCCATCTTTTTTCATCTATTTTAATTATTGTTAGTTTATCACTAGTAAATAAAAGATGAAATATGTACCATTAATATTCTTTATATTGACAAATTATTTTTTGTTGTAGATTGATTGGTGAATTTTTGTTACCACCATCAAATATTTTACCTCGCTCATACTGAGATTTATCTGGCATTATGAAAGATATTGGAATGGAGTATCAAGCAATAGATGCATGTCCCAATGATCATATTATATATCATAAACAACAAGAATTTGAAACAGAATGCCCAAAATTTCATGTCAGTAGAAATTGAACATATCAACTAACAAAAAAGGTTCCTCACAAGGTTCTTCGTTATATTCCCATTATTCCATGTATGCAACAATTATTTAGGTGCAAAAGCTTAGCACAATTTATGGATTACCATGCACGAAATAGAAGTGGAGATGACATTCTTTGCATGCCTCTAGATGGTTCTGCATTTAGGGACATGAAGGAAAAATGGCCACACTTTGAAGAAGAACCTCATAATCTCAGGCTTTCATTGGTAGCGGACGATGTCAATCCATTTGAAGAGCTGAAATCTATTTACTCGGTGTGGCCTGTTTTTGTTATCAACAATAACATTCCTCCATGGATGTCAATAAAGAGGGAGCACATAATGTTGGCAATGATTGTTCCAGGTATTTGTTTACATCAATTTTATTTAACGTAGTAGCATCTCATTTGTCTTATTTGTTGCATAATGATATTATTTTTTCATTTAATAGTCATGTACATTAATTTATATATATTGCAGTAAAATGGTTATAATAATTATGTAATGTTTATGTTCATTCAACTAGGTAAGTACCAAATTAAAGATATGAATATATATATCGAGCCTCTTATCGATGAGTTACTAAAGTTATGGAATGTCATCACTATGTATGACGTATCTAGACCAATAGGACAAAGACAATTTCATCAAACCATGCAATGCTTGTATAGAAATTCATGATGCCCCAGGGCTAACACATTTTTCTGGTATGTTATAATGTTCGACTGCATGACTTTAATGATATTTAATTTTATGAAGTAGATATCATGCATGTTTTTTAAATAATCTATTCATTATATATAATTATAAAAATTGACATATTTAATCCAATTATATATGATTTGCAGGCCTTCAAACAAAGGGAAAATTTGCATGTCTAATTTGTGGTCCAAAGATGAAATCTCATCGTTCAACAAGTTTAGGAAAGCAGGTGTTTGATGAGTATAGGCACTTCCTCCAAATAAATCATAAGTATCGAACTACTGAAAAACATATTTTCAATGGGAAAGAAGAGACTACATCAAAATCATGAAAAATGACACCTTGCCTATGGAAGTTGGAATATAATAGAATTAATCATCAAGGTTATACATCGGATCAAATTGTTTATCTATCATATATGATATGTTTTGAATTTATATTATTATATTATTTTGTGTTTACTCATATTATAATTGAAAATGATTGTCATTGTTAATTTTTTTAACTTATATGCTTCATGAAGGTCATCAAGGCATTAATGGTCGGCTTCCACAAGGACTAAAAAGTTATCCCAAACAATTTAGTAGGCTGCCCTACTATGAGCAGCTAAAAATTGTGCATTTGTTTGATACAATGCATATCAAAAAGAATATAACAGAAACATTATGGAAAATATTGGATGGAAGGCATGACAAAGAAAAAATTGTCAAAATTTGTAGTGACATTCAAGAAGCTAATCATGCAATGAAAAACTTCATTCAATTAAATAGTGATGGAGACCAAATTAATATAAGTGCCCTTCCTTGGTTATTAATGGAACAACAAAGCAATTCTATAAAAGAAGTCATACAAAAAATTTGATTTCCCATAGGATTTGTTGCGAACATAAACAATATCATAACAAAGAAAGGTGAATTTGGGTTAGGGATGAAAATGCATGATTGGCATACCTTCATTAAGGTAATTATTCTGGTATATTATATGTATATATTTGTATACTGCATGTACTTTTCTATGTATTATGTTTACTACTTTTGGAAAAATAATGAAAAGATCATTTTATAATTGTCGCAGTATGTTCTACGTCTATCTCTCCCAGACAACTTCGACAACAATGTCAAGCAAATTATATATGATCTTGGAAAATACATGAGGTAAGTAGTGATATTTGTTCAATTTGTTGTATAGATCTTATAATTGCCATTTTTTTTACTTGTTATGTAATATATTGTATATTTTTTGTTAAATCTCGTTAATATATTTGTGCCTTGAATCACTTGTAGATGGTTTTCATCTAAAGGAATCCATAAAGAAGATATAAATTATTAGAAGATAAAAATTCCTCGTCTAATGTGTGAAATGCAAAAGTGTCTACCTTCTACATTTTTCAATGCACAAGAACACTACCTCATACACCAAGTTGAGGAGATTGAATTGTGTGGACCTATACACACAAGGTCAATGTGGATGGTTGAGAGGCACTTGAAATTTTTGAAGGCTTTGGTTAGACAAAGAGCACATCTTGAGGGTTCTATGGTGGAGGGATATATGGTATACTAGACCATGGTGTACATTACTGAATATCTTCCTAAGTTTGTAGCAAAGATCCATGTAGATCACATTTGGGATCCCAACTCTATTAACAAATTCGAAGGGGAATACCTAATGGGGAAAGGTAGATTAAGGAAAGTGACAGGTAATTATAAGATGGTCATGGAGATTAATTAGAATACATTTTACATTTGGTTTTTATGTATATTGTACTTATTTAATTATTAATCTTCAATGTACATCAATTATAAATTAAGGTCATATACCGTGGTAATTAACTAATTATATGTCGTTTGTGAATTTCAATTTTTTTTCATACAGTTGGACGAGAGTGGGATGCACTACATTTGTACGTCACAAACAATCTTGATTGGATGACGGTATGGATTGAACGATGTCAACAATCTGGTCGCGCATTAACATGGGAAGGTGTGGCTTCATTGGTTAAAGAAGCTCATCATAATGGAGATTCCAATGTTACACCAAGGGAAATTGATTTAGCATATGGTTTAAGAGATAAATAGGTACGTATAAATATATTAATCACCCATATTATTTAATTATTTTCAATTATATTGATGTATATATATGTTGAGATTTTTTTCTTTGCATACATTCGGCCAAGAATAAATATGTTTATTAACTAACGATATTGCAATAATTTTTACATGTTTGACATATTGCAAGTGAAACACCACAAGGCCATGTGGTGCAATGGTCGTAAATTTTGAATCAAAAATTTGGATGACACAAAGAAAACTTGTGATTCTAGGATAACTGTAGTCTTTCAGGTGACTAATGTTTCATCTAGAAGCAACATGCATCTAGAAGTCTCAGAAAATTGATACTATGGGATTTTGGATGATATACTTGAGTGTGACTTTAAGTCCTTCAAATTAGTTTTGTTTGTCGTCCTCTGGTATAGGCTATGATTGAATGAAAATGATCCTAAGAGAACTATTATTGAACATGATAATGGATTTACCATGGTTAATACAAGGTCGATCGAGTGAGCTGGAAATGAGCCCTATGTTCTTCCAAGACAATGTGAGCAGGTATTTTACTCAAAGGTTCTAGGTAAACCGGGTTGGTCATTTGTTGTTAGACATGATCCAAGAGGAAGACCGGTAAAGTATAATGTGGTGGAAGAAGAAGATACCGAAGAACTAGAAGATGATGTAGATGATGATCAAGATCAACAGTTGGTTGATGATGTGCTTGATGAAGATGTCAAAGAGGATGAACTAGATCATGATGATGTATGATTTAATGTTCATGACGATGATATTCGTGTGGATGATATTATCGAAACTGATATCAATGATGATGATGATGATATGACCAGTCCTTACAATGTTGAATCTAGATTGGATGATACAGACAAAGAGTTGGATGAAGAAGAAGATCAATGATATTGAAATGTATGAGTTATGCAATTGTATTATCTATTTGATATTAATTTCTTGATAGAATTATATTTGACTTATGTGGTTACATAATTAATTCATGATTTTTCTGCCATTACATAATTAATTCATGATGTAATTTTTAACGTTTAATTTTAATTCATGATGTTACAACTATTGTAGCTCTCCTAGAAATTTCCATATGATCATAATGAATAGTGTTTTGGGGAAATTTCATGAAAGATGACCCATTGATCGTACTAGTGAAATAATTGCAAAGTTGTTTATATTTTTTAGACCAATCACCCTTCGCAATGCCATTTTTAGGATCATCTCCAATTTGATTACTAGGACACATAAGGTAGGATTTGATTGGCTTATCTTGGATGAACATTTTGGCTTTGTGTAATGTGAGCAAATTTTTGATGGGGTAGTGGTGCAGGAGCACCTACACCTCATATTTTATGCTTAATCATGTGATGATAATTAGGGAGGTCAATAGGTTGGTTTAGGAATTTAAAGAATGTTTTATTGTGAATAAGGTCACTCAATACCATTAGTCATGTTCTAGGTGAAGTTTTGAGTTATGAGTTTGAGTCTTGCACTAAAGAGTTTTGTAGCCTTCTTAAGGCAAATTGGAGAATTTACATGTAAAAGGGTGCAAGGTTAGTGTCCTGTCAATAATAAGGTTATTATCAAGACACTAGCATGGTCTTAGAGGTGTCCTAGGAGTTTCAATACATTTAAAAGGTCAAAAAATTAAAACATTTCACTAGTGATGTTAACAACCTTTAAATTAGTGTGTTTTATGTTTCATGTGATCATAAAAGATTAAAAAGTCAGTTGTAGATGTGGTTGTTCAGTGGTTGAGGTGTAAAGGCCTTTAAAAGGCATAAAGTGATCATTGTAAATTTTTTTGATGGTTGAGGATTTAAAATGCAAGCTCTTGACATTCCAAAATCTATTTTTTTCTTCAAAATTTCTGTATTTTTCCTGTTTTGCAGCACTGTACGGTCACATACAGCCATATTTTGATGTGAAATTAATTCCATGTCATGAATATATGTGTTATCTTTTATTGGAATCTTATTTGAGGGCTTAAGGCATTGATTTGAGTTAGAAAGCTTCATTTCTTTGCATACAGCTCGGTTATCCTATTTTTCAGGGTTTTGTAGTCCAAACATGATATAAAGGGGATCTTACACTTTTTGTGATTACTGTAGCTTGTGTAAGAGGCCCCATGGATACTTTTTTAATTTTAGGATGCATGAATAGGGCATAGGATGAGAAATAAAGAAGGTATAGTTGTTGTCCTTAAGAGTTTTATGGAGAAAAGCATGTGAAATGAGAGGTCCAAGCCTAGGTTTCAACAAAATATGTATGGGAGATCTGATTTTATGAATTTTTATCCATGTGCAGACCTAATGGGTTGTTTCTAAGTTGGGTTTGAGGTCTGGGAAGTTGTGGAAGTAGTAGATTAAGTAAACCCTCATGATTTTGGCCTAAAACAAGGGTTTTTGGGTTTGACAAGAATTTGGTCATACAAGTGGAATCCTTTTGTGGATTTGGAGGTTTGGAGGTTGTTAGCTCTCAAAAAAGTAGGTAAGAATACCTCAATAGGTTTCCAATCTCTTGGTACGTTGTATGGTAACAAACAAGGTCAAATGATTTGAACCTTCTTCTCTTTAGGTGCTGCCAAACCTAGGTGGGTCTACCTTTGCGAACTGAGCAGACTTAAGTGATGTGATTTTGTTTACAGAAATCTATTCACAATGGAAATCTTACAGTGAACAGATATAATCCTAATAAAGTGTATGTGTAATATTAGAATATGTTTAGTTAACAAATGTAAAAAATAAAATGGACAAACAACTTTGCCAATTTAACTATAGGTATATATAACTTTAAGTTATTTTTATTTTAACTAAAAGTACTAAAGTTACAACATACAAATTAAATGATATTTATAATTGTAAAATTTATGATTAAATATATCTCTCATAATCCTTTTTGTCCCAGTTTGAAAATAATTCTATATTATAGAATACATTTTTTAAAATTTTAAGATGAAAATAGCAAGGAAAAATCAGACAAATATCTTTATGAAAGAAGTATATTGGCATGAAATTAAATATGATTTGTATTCCAATGCAAAAACTGCAAAGAATGGAAACAATTCTTTCAACACATAAACTATTATGTAGTAGTCAATTAAAATGATCTAAATAGTCTAATAATTTGACCATTAGCATATAGCAATTTCTATAGAGTTATAGATCTCTTCCATTTCAAAAACACAAAACAATATTAGGTAGATAATCAAACATCTTTCATTTCTACAGTGACTTTTTTATCCTAGAGGAACTAGTATATAGTATACAAAGAAAACCAACAAACCCACAACTACCCCTATTTTGAAGGAGTTTAGTTTTCTCCCCTTCTTGATCTCCCTAATATTGTCTAATTATTTTAAAGAGACCAAGGGTCATAACACAACTTTATTCATCCCACTAAATATCTTGGTTAATGAAACTTGACAAAAGCAACAAAATAATTGCTACATTTGGCATTGAAACTGGATTTTTTTTACAACAATCTATTCACAATGGCAATCTTACAGTGAATGGCTATAATCCTAATAAAGTGTATGTGTAATATTAGAATATGTTCAGTTAACAGATGTAAAAAATAAAATGGATAAACTAAAACATGAAAGCATGAGACCAGTGCCTTGTTGGGTGTATGGAGTCTAATGAAGATCTAGAAAAGTGTAATCTATGATAGCAATAATTCAAACTATTTGGCACACAAATGTAGTTTATAACTTGTATAAATGTGCAAGTAAATGACTGAAAAACTCTACTTGAGATAGAATGACAATCCTAGTTATGTGATTCTTCTTATTGATCCAATTAATACTCTTCAGTTACTGTGATTGACTAGAAGGGTTTAATCTTTACTTGAAAGAACCAAATAATCACATCACACAAATACAACAAATGTGTATCGGTAAACTGAATATATGCTTGATATATCAATTTAAACAACAGAAAAGCATCAAAATGGAGACAACCAGGTAATTGTATAATTCCACAAACAACTGATACCAAGATTAAGCCACAAGTTCAGACATCTTCATTAACTTCATCGAAATTCATACATGCATCTGAGTCTTTTAAAGGAAAGTTTCATTGCAAACTATCTATTGTATCTTTCTCCTATCCACCTATATCTATTGTACATTATGAAATAGATATAAATATATCAAAATTGTGAAAGGGCGCATCCTTTCAGAAATGTCGTTTTCTTAACAACAATAACATCCTCCAGCGCATTCCTTATGGCTATCTCCATTTCAAACATCTTCTCATTTTTTTCACACGCCCCATCCATTGTTAAATCATTTCCTGTGGTTGTGTCCAGAATTGTTTGCATCATCATCTTGCATTCCTTGATCCATCTGTCTTTTCCCTTTAGTTTTCCTCCATCTTCTAACAGCATTGGTACTCCCTTTTTTGTGACATTGATCATCCCATGCTCATCACCTTGCAATTCATCATGGAAGTCTTTATGTTTTTTCATAAAATGGTTTCCAGTATCAATAGCTATGTTATCAGGAGCATCCCTTTGGTTTATTTCTTGAAACTTCTCTCGAATCCTTCCATATATCCTCTTATATTCTTGTAGTGCAGTAAAATTGTGTGAATGTGTTCCCTAGAGCTTACTCAATCAATTCATTAAATTGGTTTGCATCTTCCTTATTATTGCAGTGAGTGCATCACATTTACCTTGTGAGTACGCATTTGATTCTTCCCACTGGTCTCTTGCCTGGGAGCTTTCACCACGAGTCAATTGCTTTGTGGATCTCAACGTGATTCTCATCATGTTCTTCAAGTGATCATTTTCTCTGAGTATTCTCTCATTATTAATCTTATACATTTCTTTTTCCTTGATTAGCTTTTGGATTTGGGCTTTATTTAATTTGGCCACATTAATTCCAATTTTTGTTGTAGCTATTGGATCAACCTTACCAAATTTTAACGTCATTACATGTCCAAAATCCTTTTCAGTATCAATTACAAAAAATTTCTTGTGTGGAGGATACAGGGTCCATATCATAAGTGATCCCTCATCTGGGTTATACTTAGATCCTGCATAAATCTTTGTTACCCCCTCAAGAGTGAGTTTATGTGTGGCGTTACTATTCTTCAAAAAACTATCAAAAACCAAAGAAGAGTTTAAATCCAACCCAAGAAAGATCATGACACCTGTATCTTCTAATAATTTCCTTCCTTTCTCAGGGGTCATGCTCTTCAATTCTTCTTCCACACTTGATTTTTAAGTTATTCAGCAGTTGTTCCTCATTACTTGGTGTAATATTCCCCATTGATTCCCTTATTGATTTTCCTTTTGATTTGCACAAAAAGGTTTTAAATTCTGAGGTTTTAATGAATTCATCATCAGCCAAAAATTATTTATATGCTATTCGCCTTGTGTTAGTATCTGCACTCTCTTCAACATCTGGTTCCTTGGAAACATACTTGTAGTCTTGAGTTCTCAATCTGGAAATTTTATCAATTGTACTGCTAGGCCTACCATCGCCAGATGCCTCTTCATTAGAAGATAATAGTTTTGTATCTTGCAATCCCCTGTTATACTCATCAACAACTTTTTATGCTTCCTCTACTTCCAAATTCCTGATCAAGTCATCATACAGATAGGGTATGTGATTGTATCCTCCGAAGTTCTTTTTTTTTTTGGAAAAATCAATATACCCTTTTGGATCAAATCTTTTTTGTGGTGGACCCTTCTTCATGTTGTATTGCAGTTATTTGTTGAGAACCATGTCATATCCATCCCTTGCTAATACAGTGAAATCACCGAAGCATAATGTACTAGGCATAAATGCTTGCTTTCTGAAAGAACTCAGATTCATAACATCTGAAAAATTCCAATTGTCTAGCAATCTCCAAATATGCAATCCTATCAGGCACCGTCTTGGGCAGAATGAAGGGTGCATCTTCAAATCCATATACTCTTATCATGGTCGCATCTTCTAGACAATACCAGTCTCCCCAATTATGGTTGATAGGTCCATTGAAATCCTTAGGCCTTAAAAACCTTTTTATTTCATCAGAAAATGAGTATTCACAATGATGATTATAAAATATGTACAGTGGTTTCACAAAAAACTCTTCAAAATGTAGATAACAAGAATTAGCAAATCTGCAATCCTAGGTGGCAATCCAGAGTTGTACTCATAATAACCTTCCTTCCTTATCAAATTATACAACCCTCAATTTTTTAGGCCACATCTACAATTCTTGTCCATAATAAAGTATAATATGCATTAGGATTGAATAAGCATCTAAGTGCAAGATAGGAGCTCCACTTTTTAATGCCATCAGTCCTGAATCAAGTACTTTAAAGATGTGTGAAGAATAATAAAAAAACCTTGAATTCTGACATTGGATGTCCACTGCAATTACCATGGGTACAATTGACATGTGCTTAGGGGCCTCCATTCCCAGCACTTGACACACTGAAAAATATGTGAACCTCATGTATGGTTCAAACAAATCAACATGGAATGGGGGACCATCACTATCATTCAGTGGAACTGAAACACAGTCTTTCTTAGACCTATGTAGTGGCAACCTCCAACCCTTGTACAAAGTATCCATCCTTTAGAATTCCTTTTCCAGTTGTTCAAGTACAATTTTTTCACCACACACTCCCTCTAGGTTAAAAACCTCACAGATGGCAGCTTCAGATACATGTATAAACGGTTTTCCTGATGTATCACATATAGCTTTACATTTTGGATTATAACAGGCAACTAGCATCTTCACCAATTCTACATTTACAAATACATTGGGGAAGACTAGTTTCCCTAGGTTTAACTTCCAAGGATTGCACACTAGTTCGTATCGGTTCCTTCATTGGTAATGAAAAATAAACAACTCATATCCCCTAATTGGGGTCCATATGTCTCGTATATGCTTGCATTTATCCTCTAACTTTTCCACTTCTGCCTTAAGTTGTCCAGATCACCTGGCCTTAGGTCCTGAGCTAGGAAATTGATCAATTAAGTCTTGGTTTAAATTCCTCTCAACTACCCCCAATTCCTTCCCTGCTTCAATGTTTTGCTTTTTTCCTCTAGGGTTATTACTCTCACTCTGTTTCCTACCTTTTTCTTTTCCTGAGCTAGTGCTTTCCATTTTATGAATCACAAAACCAGAAATTTAATTGCAGGGAGCTTACAAGTCTATTTACAATTCTTTGACCACAAGATCCTTTGGCCCTTCGTTGGCTCCTCTGCTGCTAACTTTGCAAAATTCGCCTTCAATTACTTTTCTCAATTCAGGAAATCATCGACACATTTGGTAGTAATACTGCCATTAATGTCCTAGCTTTGAACATGAGCGTAGCTGATCTTCGAATTTACCCACTATCACATCAAATGTTCTATCGGCAAGACAATTGAAACTTTGGGAGATCCTTTTATTCAGGCTTGACTAACGTTCATTAAACATTCTTTTTGTCGGGGACATTACACTGATATCACATAATCTATCCATATGATTAATATAAGTGTCACCAAGAGTCACCCCAATGACTATCTTGATCTGTTTGTGTCTTCATCGGCAAGACATGGTGTATCGCTAAGACATTCAGTAATTTTGTTAATGTTATAAGTCTCCCCGATGATTATTCCTTCGATCTCAAGTATGTCGCCAAGACTCCTACCGATGTAATCTTATTGGCGTGACATAGTGGGTCGGGAGGACATTTTGAACTCATTTTGATAGTGTTTGTCTTGGTGATGGTATGTTTCTTTGTTTTGTCATCAAAACACGATGACTGTTTCGGTGATGATATTTCATCGACGAGACAAATGCACTCGGGCTGACTCAGGGATCTTACTCTGATGGCGTTGGTCTGGGATACAACTCCTTGTGGTTTGATCGGTGAGACAAGACAGGTTTCTTCCCGATGGAACTTCATCGGTGAGACCTATATGCTTGGTATGAACTTTTCATTTCACCCTGATGGAACTTGTCTTGCCAATGATATGGCTTATTTGAATACTAGATTTTGGAGGTTTTTCATGATATCAAATGGTCAAGAATGATGTGATCATATGTGACTATGATGGATTATACTCAAGATAAGGTTTTCTTTAGGGAATCAACGAGTGCAAAATCATTGTAAAGGCTAGTTGCTTTGTGATGAATGTTCTATTCTGGACCTCTAGCCTATCCTAGGTCTTTGTAGTAGTTTTTTTAATTCTTTGTTATCAGTTTTTCAATGTTCTATAGAACGACCAAGTTTCTATTTGCAATCTACTTTAAGTTGGTCATTAAAAAGAGATATATGGTTTGTTTCCTTATAGAAATAATACATTTATAACATTCATATTTTTTTCATTTAAAATAATGGCATTTGGTAATAATAAGAAGGAAGTGTGAAGTTTGAAAAGTCATATTTTCAAAAAAAAAAAATTGAAACAATTAAATAAGTTTGATGCATAAGAGGATTCAATAAGTTGTTTAGAACGGTAAAATGGTGTCAATGTTTGTGATGAGGAAAAATTAATTGGAGAGTGGTTCAAAACTGGTTACAAGGTTTGGAAGAGATGTTTAAGTTGTATTTTTTAGAGTGATAAGGTCGACATTAAACTTTTGGAATATTTTTAGTTCATATTTTTAAGATAAAGATTCTTGTAAACAAAAAAAATTGTTTTAAATTTCATACTTGGAAAAAAAAATGCAAATGCAATAAATGAATAATAGAGAATTATCCATGGGAACAAAACACCACCTACAAATGCAAATAAATTATTGGAATGACATAAAATAGATGATAAAGTCAAATATATTATTGGTCTTTCCCTTTCTGACATTAAATTTTATTATATAGATTTAGATAAATCATCATAAGAAATTTGGGATAATTTCAATAAAATAGTTGGAGCAAAAATAGTTAATGTGAAGTTTTTCCTAAAACTTCAACTATTTAGATTCAAAATGAGAGATATAATAACTATGTCTAATCACATAAGAAATTTGAGATCTCTCATTAGACAATTGGTAGAAGTCAAGGCTCTATTAGATGATGAAGATGCTAAGGATATTTTGTTAAATAGTTTGAAAATACAACAATTTTATTTCTATGCTTAGTCCAATTACTTCTCAAACACAAGAAGATGTGATTTTCTCCCTATTAGGAGAAGGAAAAAAAACAATGGAAAATATTTAAAAGTTTATTCTCAACATGAGAATGTATTATACTCATGAGGTAATAATAATTAAAAAATAAAAATGAAAGTTATTATTGTAAGAAAAAAGATCACACGGTGTGGACTTGTATAACTCGAGCCAAGGGAGAACTAAAAGAAAAATCAAATGATGTTAGCTTAGCCTATATATATTTGTTTGTTTCAATCAACATGTTTTGTTGTGTGGAATGTAAAACTTAAGGGAGGGTGTTGGAATATTAAGATTAACATTAATAAATTCACCTTACTAACTTGTTTATTTTAGTTATTAAATAATTATTTATATTCTTGTAAGATAGTAGTTCAAATGGGAAGGTATATTTGAAAGGCTTTGTAAAAGCCATATTCTAATATATTCCCAAATGAATTGTATGATATAATTATTATTTTGAGTGTTTTTATGTGCAAATATAAGTTCTCTTGACTTTTTCAATATATTTTGTATGCTCTATTAGCCATGATTTCATGATTAATTTTCCACTTTCGACACTACTTCTTACTAACTTTGCCATCCAAATTTGGCTCTTAGACTAAATATTTCATATAAGTGCATTTTAATTTTCTTACTATCACCTTGGGCTGAATTTTTAAATTGGTTCAACAATGCAAAAAGTGTGGTTACTTTTATTTATTTCCACTTAAATGTTGGTTACAATTTTCTAATTTTCTTTCCATTTAGCTAGTCACAATTTCATACTAGCATTAGTACTTGAAAATGGCAGTTTACTTCTACTTAAAACTTGTGGTAATTTCATTAATCTATTGCTACCTCTGGTGTTGAATTGGACTAGTTATGTCATCTAGGATTTGTTCCTCAATTTTTTTTACTTTTTTCAAAAAAAAATTATGATGGTTATACTTGTATTACCATGAATGGACATAAATTTGAGAATTTTGGGTGTTTTCATTCAATTTTTCATGTTTTCCCCTTAGCTCCTACTTTATATGTGTTTTTTATGGAATTCTTTGGATATCTTTTGGCTAATAGTATTTCATGGATCCTTATTAAAGGTGCTAATTTTCCTAACTCTATAGCCCAACTATTCAATGGTAATTTTTCTAATGACTCCTTTCTCACTCTCTTGGAGGACAAATGTGACATTATTTAGGATATTCAATGCCTAGATATTTTTTGGAAAGCTTTAAGGTCAAATATATAGTGGTATAAAACTCAATGTTATAGGAAATCCTTCTTACCCAAGCCCAATTGGTTCAATTCCTATGGATAGAAGGGGGTTGATCATAAGGAAGTGTTGAGATTCCTAAGCATCTCTTTTTCCTTTTAGGTTTCTCCTTCCTCTTTAAGGAAACATTTCATTTCTAGAGCTGAGAAAAATTATCATATTAAATTATGAAGCCCCTTTCTTTGGCAAGGAGATTCCATGTGTGTTCAAAAATTCTTGTTGCACACATTTCCATTACTCATCTTGCTAAGAACCTTGCAAATCCTCATATTTGAAGATTGAAAAAATCCAAAGGTATATTTTATGGCCTCCCTTTAACTAAGGAAAATGGTTTCACAAAGTATCCTAGGAGTTTTATTATTTCCCTCATGACTATAATAGGCTTGGCTTGCTTTATATTCACTACTCTAAATGGCGCCATAATTTTAAATTTAATTAACATACTCTAAAACCTAACAAAACCAGGTTGTAGCTCGTCCAATTGGAGAAGTGAAATTTCAATACCAATGTTGAGGAAGAGTTTGGAGGAGTGAAAACAAGGTCAATACCAACACCGAGGAAGAGTTTGGAGTTAAAACAAGGTCAATACTAGTGTCGACGAAGAGTTTGGAGGAGTGAAAAAAAGGTTAATACCAGCGTCGAGGAAGAGTATGGAGGAGTGAAAACAAGGTCAATACTAGCGCCGAGGATGAGGTTGAGGGCACTAAGGGAAAATCGACGACCAAGGGACAACGATTACTATAAGTTTGGCACCCCCATTCTCTTTAACCTATAATTTTCATGCCTAGATTCCAAAGATTTTCTCGTACATTGGCACCCCCATTCTCATAAAATGGTATAAGATAAGATAGAAAAAATAAAATAGCTTAGTCTTTCACATTTTTATCGACCAGCCTCAAGTCTTGGAAAAACTCCCATAATCTACCCACATCTTGGTTGTTGGTGGGAACATGTTATTCTTTTTTGTACAACCTACCTCAAATCTTATGTCCACAAAGTTGCTAAAAACATAAAACAATAAGAAAAAAATTGAAGGTACAACTAAAAAGGGGTTATTTCCTTTTGGCCTCCTCCACCTCATAACATAGCATGGAATTCTGCTTACATAACATAAACTCAAACAAATGGAAGTTTATAGGGGCAAAGGAGCCCAAGTGTATGCTAGGCTAAGCTAGATCTAATGAATGGAAATAGAGGCATACAATTCTTCTTTAATACCTCCACCACAAACATATGCAAGGAAAGGTCTCCTCCCTTCTTGGTAGTGATAAACTCCTCCACACACAACCCTTAAAAATTATGAATAGAGGAATATAATCTTTGAAGAACTCAAAGTTGATTCTCTCCTACTTGATGCAATTAGTCATTTTATCCTTACAAACATTTATAGTGATTACTAGAGGCACATAGACCAATTCTTCATAATAGAAGAATTTGATCATACTTTTCCAATGATGGCATTATGAGAAAACCTTAGGTTAAATCACTACAGGATTTGACCCCAATTTTCGATGGCTGTTCGTCAGAATCTCGACGATACATTGTCGACCGACCGACAAATCACATAAATCAGCGCCGTCGCTCAATTTTTGTCTATATCCCGACGGATTGTAAAACGTCGACCTCACGACGCAAGCTCGTCGGAACCACGATGCCCACTTCATTGATCGCATGAAGAACAATACCCGGAGCATGGGAGGCATACCTTTGCCAAACCATCGGATTAACAACATAAGTTCATCGCTAATACGAAAAAAGTTTGACGTATTGCCAATATCGTTGAGAGATCAAGATTGTTATAGCGATAAAAATTGCCTGAGAAGATATATCAAGAGGACTGGATTTTTGTCTCAGTGATGAAGTTTCGTTGGCGAGATACACATCTTGTCTCATCGATGAAGCACGAGGGAAGCATATCGGCAAGACATATATCATCAGAGTAAGTTCTGAATGTCTACCTGACCAGCTATGTGACACTGTTAAGAATACATCGGCAGGAGTCTTGGCGACATACTTTAGATTGAAATAGCGGCAGAAGTTTGTTGAATGCGCGATGAAATAGGCAAGTCATTATGGAGAAAATTCGTCAGATACATTGCAAATTTGTCAAGACGGTTTTTGCGGTTCGTCGCAAATTCAACGAAACATTGCAATTTAAAAAAAAAAAACTATTCATTTAAATGTAGGCATATCGGTGAAAGATCAAGACTATTACATTGATCAAAATTGACTAAGAAGATATATCGAGAGGACTGGATTTTGGTCTTAGGGATGACATTTCATCGGTAAGATACACATCTTGTCTCATCAACGAAGCACGAGGGAAGCATATTGGCAAGACATATACCATCGGAGTAAGTTTTGAATGTCTACCCAACTAGCTATGTGACGCCGTTAAGAATACATCAGCAGGAGTCTTGGCGACATACTTTAGATTGAAATAGCGATAGAAGTTCGTCGAACGCATGATGAAATAGGCAAGTCATTACGGTGAAAATTTGTAGGATACATTGCAAATTCATTGGACGCTTTTTGTGTTCGTCGCAAATTTGACGAAACATTGCAAATTTTTTATAAAAAAAACTATTCTTTGAAATGTAGGCATATCGGTGAAAGATCAAGACTATTACAGTGATCAAAATTGGTTGAGAAGATATATCGAGAGGACTGGATTTTGGTCTCAACGATGATGTTTCATCGGCGAGATACACATCTTGTCTCATCGACAAAGCACAAGGGAAGCATATCGGCAAGACATATACCATCGGAGTAAGTTCTGAATGTCTACCCGACCAGCTATGTGATGTCGTTAAGAATACATCGGCAGGAGTCTTGGCGACATACTGTAGATTGAAATAGCGACAAAAGTTCATCAAACGCACGACAAAATAGGTAAGTCATTACGGCAAAAATTCGTCGGATACATTGCAAATTCATCAGACACTTTTTGCGTTCGTCGCAAATTCGATGAAACATTGCAATTTTTTTTTTAAAAAAACTATTTGTTGAAATGTAGGCATATCGATGAAAGATCAAGACTATTACAGCGATCAAAATTGGCTGAGAAGATATATCGAGAGGACTGGATTTTGGTCTCAGCGATGACGTTTCATCGGCAAGATACACATCTTGTCTCATCAACAAAGCATATCGGCAAGACATATACCATCGGAGTAAGTTATGAATGTCTACCCGACTAGCTATGTGACATCGATAAGATTACATCAGTAGGAATCTTGGCGACATAGTTGAGATCGAAAGAATAATCATCAGGGAGACTCACCACATCAGGGAAACTATAGAATATCCTAGCGACACATGATCTCTTGTCGATGAAGATACAAATGGATCGAAATACTTATCGGGGTGACTCTGGGCAATATATAAAAGTAGTCAAGTCGGCCACGCCTTAACAATGCAGGATTGATGATATCAGGCCTGTTTGTAACAGCAATAATGATAACTATTTTCTTGGTTGTCATACAAGCCATCTCCATCAACAGCTGATTAAGGACTCTATCTGCAACACCACTAACATCCCCAACACTACTACCATGCTAGAAACATGCAAACCAATTATGCATCACAAGTTAGAGCCTACTTCAAAAAGGTCAAACAAAATTCCCAGTCATTTATAGTCAACCTTAAACTTTCACTTATAAAAAAGCAACACACCTGTGTAGCAATAGAATCGAGCTCATCATAAAACAGGACAGAAGGAGCTGATCCTCTCGCCTTAGAAAAAATGTGTCACATTAGCCTCACTCTCTCGAAACCACATTGATAACAATTCAGGGCCATTCACACTAATGAAATTGGCCTGGCATTCATTGGCAATGGCTTTTGCAAGCAATGTCTTTCCACAACCCGGTGGTCCATAAAATAGCACTTATTTTGAAGGAGACATTCCAAATTTTTCAAATTTCTCAGAATGCTCCACTAGATATTGAACAGTGTACACGAAACTCATATGAAGTTTGTTAGTTCATATCTCCTTCAAAAGCAGGTTTTCTGCATTGAAAGAAAAGCAAGGCAAAAATATAGTGAACCACGTATCTCAATATACCTCTTGAAGCTCCCTCTTGACATTTTCCAACCCTCCAATATCTTCCCAAGTGACATTTGGAACTTGACAACCTGTCAATGTGTTGTCAATGTTTTCCCAATATTCATAAGCAAATTTACCATTATGAAAATCATCAGAAACAAACAAACTTAGGAATTGAAAATTTAGGGGCACAACAGATCAATAGTTTAAAAATACAATCCCTACTTAATCAATATGAGAAAAATTGAATGTCTAGACATGGTTTGGAAAAACTCACAGTTTCACGGATAGCGGATGGGTTGCTAGAGCCCAATGCAGTCCAAAAGTGCTAATTAGTCACGACCATTGAATGTAGAATCTCAGCATCTATTGTCTCATCTTCTAAGTCAATGACATCCATTTTTTCCCCAATACACTGAAGTGCAGCCTCAGTGCACAAAGCAACAAGATCTGCTCCAACATATCCATGAGTATCCTTACCAATCCTTTTGAGATCAACCTGTACCAAGAATCTTAAAGATTAATATATATTGTCACCAAGAAAAACAAAGATTAATAAATGCTCTCAAAATCCAAGCACTGCTTGACATTAGATCTAGAAGTACAAAAATAAATTTAGGTTCTACAATACGTACATCATCAGAGAGCTTCATATTCTTCATATGGATACGAAGCACTTCCAACCTGCCTACTAATCACCAAGTGGGTAGGAAAAGTGAAATTAATGAGACCACTGAAATAAAAATAAAAAATAGAGCTTTGAAACCAAATCCACACACAACACAATGTTCATAGTGAAAAGTTAGCACTTTCTTTCATCTTTGCAGATTGGTTTGATGCTTCAAACGATGCATTTCTTATATTGAAAAGTGCATTACTTACCTTATTGAGCTTCTCTTTGTTTTGAGAATAGTTTAATATTCTCTACTTAACAAGGCCAACCACGTGAAGGTGGAAGCTCATTTGGCCCTTCCCTCCTGATGCAGAGAAAGAGGATTCACAACTCAAAATTCCATTCACTTGACAAATTTCATAAAATTACTCATCTCAAAGAATTATTAAGTGCATTCTAGATCACATTAGAAACATAGCCATGGTAGCCCATAATTTAAGGCAATGAACAGTAATTAATAACTTTTACATAAGAAATAATAAAGCCAATCGCTTTGGTGAGACTTTATATAACATAATTACAGACCTCCCTTCCAATTTTTATGAAGATCCAACGGTGGAAACTAAAGTTATTGCATTTTCCCCAAAACTGTAAACCCTAGGCAGTGTTCAAACCTGCCCTCACCAAAATAGTCATATCTTCCACAAAACTCAATAAAATTCAATGAGACAAAAAGAATTAGAAACTAGAAACAGAGAGCTTTCCATCCATATATTATAATCTATTATTTGAATCCATACCAGTCCGTACAAATCACAACTTCAACCTGAAAACAATGTAGAAAACATAAAATGTACACCAAACTTGAGGTTGCCATTCATCAAACTACAAAATAATGTCTCCAACCTCTCCAACCTCTCCAATTCGAGTTTTGGAGGGTGTACTTATACATTTAAAACCAAAACCAACTATTTTCAACCACCTTTTAGTTAGTTTGTTGACAAAACACTTTAATGACACTTTTGACAAGTTGCTTGACAATTTCCTTGAGCAACTTTTACAATTTTTACAATATATAACAACTTTAAACATTATTTGACAAATGACTTCAAATATTACTTCCTAAGACTCAAAAACCTATCAAATGGTTTTATAAACCTTATTATAAGACCCAATACATAAAATAGAGCAAATATTTACAAATGGCCTCATGGAGGCTTGAAAGCAACTTGGTGCTCTTGCACCATACACCCCTTGAAGAAAAAACTCAAGTCCCCTGAGTTAGCATAAAATAAAGCACCTGCAAAAAGAAATGAATCTTCACTACCACCTGAAATCACAAACACTTTTATCTTCATCTTAACCCATGGCTTTGTCTTCCTCAATATCATGAACACAATAATAAAAATTTGTCTTCCTATCATCTTCTCAACATCTAGGCTCCAAAACTCTATTTCTTGTGTATAAACCTCAGTAGCATCATCTATATCTTCATTCTTATCATTAGAGTACCATATATAATCTGAATCATACTCTTTCAAAACTTCATATATCTCATTAGAAAATATATCTGCAACATCTTTATTAACAACCTTATTATCAACAACAACTTGATCATGAATATCAACATCAATGTTATCAACAACTTTATCATCATCAACTTGAGTATCAATACAAGGGTTATCAATAACATCAAAAACCTTCTCAACTTGTTCATCAACAAAAATTTCATCAACTACTTGAGTACCAACAACAACCACATCATTAATCTCAACATCAACATGTTCATTAACCAACAAAGAATTTTTTTCATCTTCAAACATAATTGAAATATCATGCATCTCAACTTGTAACTTATCTTGTTCAACTTGAACAGTAGATTCAAACTTTACCTCTATCTCATTTGTTACCTTCTTTTGTTTTCTTTGCTTCTTCATAATCTTCTTTAGAGGCCATCTTAACCTCTTTGAAATTGGTATATTCCAACTCCTTTGTGCTTCCTTAAGAAGTTGGTGTTCTTTGTCTAATCTTTCCAACCTTTGGCTTATCTTTTCTAGGGCTTCCTCAAACTCTATTTGTCTTGCCTTTTGTCTTTCTTTCTTTCTCATTTCTTTTTCCTCTCTTTCCTTCTTCCTTCGTGAATCCTCAACCTGCCAACATCTCTTTAAAAATTCCATTTTCACAAGCAAGTCTCTCCTTACTTCCACTTCACCTTGCCACACCTAGGCAATCAGGTTCCTTCCTCAACCTGCAAACAACCACACACAAACCACAAACAACTTTCCCAGAGCATCTTCAGGCTCTGATACCACTATGATGCAGAGAAAAGAGGATTCAAAACTCAAAATTCCATTCACTTGACAAATTTCATAAAATTACTCATCTCAAAGAATTATTAAGTGCATTCTAGATCACATTAGAAACATAGCCATGGTAGCCCATAATTTAAGGCAATGAACAGTAATTAATAACTTTTACATAAGAAATAATAAAGCCAATCGCTTTGGTGAGACTTTATATAACATAATTACAGACCTCCCTTCCAATTTTTATGAAGATCCAACGGTGGAAACTAAAGTTATTGCATTTTCCCCAAAACTGTAAACCCTAGGCAGTGTTCAAACCTGCCCTCACCAAAATAGTCATATCTTCCACAAAACTCAATAAAATTCAATGAGACAAAAAGAATTAGAAACTAGAAACAGAGAGCTTTCCATCCATATATGATAATCTATTATTTGAATCCATACCAGTCCGTACAAATCACAACTTCAACCTGAAAACAATGTAGAAAACATAAAATGTACACCAAACTTGAGGTTGCCATTCATCAAACTACAAAATAATGTCTCCAACCTCTCCAACCTCTCCAATTCGAGTTTTGGAGGGTGTACTTATACATTTAAAACCAAAACCAACTATTTTCAACCACCTTTTAGTTAGTTTGTTGACAAAACACTTTAATGACACTTTTGACAAGTTGCTTGACAATTTCCTTGAGCAACTTTTACAATTTTTACAATATATAACAACTTTAAACATTATTTGACAAATGACTTCAAATATTACTTCCTAAGACTCAAAAACCTATCAAATGGTTTTATAAACCTTATTATAAGACCCAATACATAAAATAGAGCAAATATTTACAAATGGCCTCATGGAGGCTTGAAAGCAACTTGGTGCTCTTTTCAATAGTCGTGGTCTTTATGGTGCAAGAGAGCACCACCTCCCTCCCTCACATCACTTTCACCTCTATATACCCATCATATAACATTAATCATTCATTCATCCATTAATAACATATAACATTCATTCATTCATCCTGCATTAATAACATATAACATTCATTCATTAACATATTCACATTCATTCATTCATACATTAATAACATATAACATTCATTCATTCATCCATTAATAACATATAACATTCATTCATTAACATATAACATTTATTCATTAACATATTCACATTCATTCATTAACATATTTCATTTTTTTAGTTTTTACATATTATCAAAAATATGGCTGTCATAATATGATTACAATCACTTTTTTTTTGTTTTTTTTTTTTGCAGCTAAAAAAAGCTAAAGTGGACTATCGTTTTCAAAATCATCTGTCCCCCCTTGAGTTGTTCCGAGCTCTGCTCATGATCTTAATGTATGCCTAGTCGTGTACTCACAACGTGGACGCGGCTGCAAGGGGGGGTCTGCTGCAATAGCAAAGAAATGTTAAATTGATATGTTTTATTATTATTGTTACACGTATTTCATTAATTAAAAGAACATCAGAGTGGTGCTCTTTACCTAAATGTGCCACATCATGTTCTTGATATTTTACGCTGATCAACATTGATGCGGTGGCAAATGCTATATTGGAACTGCCTGCGGAAGGTATGGTGAGCTCCTTGAAATACATCTTTGGAGAAAATGGGGTAGGGGGAGATGGGAAAGAAGTGGAGGTTGAAGCTGGGGAGGAATGCACTAGCAGCTCGTAGCACTAGACCAAGGCAATGAGCTACTTCCTAGGCAATGCATGGGATGTATATCGGGCGGGCATAATCAACAATGACATGAATGCCTTTGCAAGGTTTGTTCAAAATGAGGATTGGTTCAACAAAAGGAGAATGAAACATGCAATAAAGTTGGGGTACGCACTGGAAGTAGTATATAGCTATGTAGTAGCATAAAGCATGATAAGCATACAGTCAAATATACAGTGGCTATAAACAGGCAATTATAATGTAGGCAAATATTTCCATTTTGTATATCAATATAATAGGGTGCTATCCCCACTGATAGTACTTACTTAAAAATAATAATAATAATAATTAAAACATTTTAAAGCACCTAGGACCTTCTCTATCTTTATGGGAAGGAAGTCCTCGGTCACCACAAATGTGACCGGCAATGTTCCCATACTAGTAATACAGGAAGATCCAAGAAATGTTGCTAAAACATCACCAGTAGTAGTGGCCTCTGCATCCATAGGTACTGACACATGTAGTGGTATGTGTTCGCTGCTAGAGGGTGGACTACCGAATGCCTACATGGTATGTGTTACCGACATTTCAGACGACAATATAGGCACAGATGATGGGGTCAGATGATGTGTTGTATGCGTAGGAAGATCAGGATTGACACTTGTACCGTCCCCTACTTCCCGGGAAACACTTGCAGTACCTTGATCACGGCAAGTAGCATGATGAAGACGCAAATAATCCTGTAAAAACAACACATATTTTAGTTCATGACATAAAAGAGTACAAAATATAAAACCATGAATGAACTTATGTTATAATTAAAGATCTCATGACAGCTTACTTCCAAGTTTTGTGCTCTCTGAGACAATATTTTAACCCTTTCTCTTATCTCATCTGTTTGAGGCACTACGAATACCAACTGAAGGATTTCTTGATTGCATTTTTTTTGGGCCTTCCTCATCATATCCACAGGGTTTGTGGAAAATGCGATGTCATCATCGCATAATAGTGACTACACCTCCATATGGATGCTCTCCTGTACTGCTGGTGCCTTTCCTCGATCAGCCAACTGCAACAAGAATATTAAAAACATTATCAAAATTAACCCAATAAACTCATGAAAAAAACATAATAATAAAACATTTTGCTCGTATCTAATTTGTACAATTACAATGAGGTAAACCTGTTGGATAGAAGTGCCTGAAGATGGATCACGATCTATGCTCTAGGCTGGAGCCTTCCTCGTATGATCAATGTCCCATTGTGACAAAAATTAAATATAAAAAATATTACCGAAATGAAACCAATAGACTTACGAAAAAAAATAGAAAAATAAAATGGTATATTGGAGTCATTAATTGGAGGTTAGGTAAAATGGTATATATATAGTACATACCACCCCCATAGTAATTGTGTTTGTATCTAAGCGATTCAAATTGTAATCGATTAGCAACTCTTCCCCTGCAGTTATTGATTTTATTGCACATACGAATACACGGTTTCTCTCTCGCGCCTCGAATATACAATTGGGTTGCTTATTTGTTGACCCAGGTCATGTACTATTTATAAACCCTACAATATTCCCTGATGCTTTTGGCCTCCCGTCAATGTACCTAGCCACTCCTTTATTTTTATCCTTATCTTTTAGTTGTATATAATTTGCTGATAGTGCATACCTACGCATACTTCGTGTATATCGAACTAGCTACATCCAATCTTTGTAATTGTAACACGGTCCAACATACTCCATCAACTCAGTAAATTTTTTGTAACAAACTTTTATGCCGTCCATGCAAAATAGGCCCAAACCATGTAATAACGATGGTGCTATGCGATATATCCTCTCGTTGACACAAAGATCAATGTTTATTGGAGGAAGTTCATTGGGTACCCATTGTTTTCATAGATGTTTGTACCTCAAGGGCACCTCGATGTCGCCTATGCTCTCATCATCATAAGAATATGACCCCCCTTCAGCAAGAAAAAATTCCATGCATTTACAAAATTTTCTTCTAATCTTTTGACCTCTAGTTGGTTTCCCTCTTTTAGACCTACTACATGTCTCACTTTCCTCTTCTCTTCCTGAATTTCTCTTGCTCGAGGAAGACAATTCTAACAAATACCTATTTGGTGGTACCTGCACTCATAAGGATGTTGGATGAAGTTCTTTCATGGTGATGTGATCCAAAGGTGACATTATGATTAATCTATCATTTCATCGCTAGAATTTGATAGGTTATAAGGTAATCAAGTCTTGATAGATTGCAAGTTATTGTTACTACCGTCCAAATGTGTCCATCACAAATCAAATCTACTTAACATTTTAACTCCCAAACTTTGTAACAAGTGTTAAATGTGACTATGATCCACCAGTTAAACAACCAAGGTGTCAAATGTATTCTCTAATTGTAATTGCTAGGAGACTTTTGATATGTTTTAAGGTAGGATGAGTGGTCGCATCAATGTTCTAATTCTCTATGACAAGGTTTCAACATCTTCAAATAGTGAAAATTAGTGCTTATAGTCATTTGAAACAACAACATTTTGATTATGTATGATGGTAGGATTTGATAACTTAAAAGAATTGGCTACCCAACAAACTTAAAGTTAAAAGAAACTTTTTCAGTTTAAGGGGTTAGCACTTTCTTTCATCTTTGCATATTGGTTTGATGCTTCAAACAATGCATTTTTTATCCCACTTCTATCATATTGTATTCCCATCCCATTGCAATTGTTGGAGGAGTTGATACCAAAATTTCATATCAGATACCACGTTCTTGAAGCAATTTTTTGTGTTTTTACAATTTTTCTGAAGTTCTTTTGTGTTGTATGGATCCATACAAGCTTGAAATGCTCTGAGATCATTGGTGTAGATAAATATATGTGTTCCCTTTCATTTGCATTTGTTTTGAAGTTCTCAATCACTGTTTTGTGGGATTAAACAATCAAATACAGGGACTGCCCTGTTGTGCCTGTGTAAGGGTTTGAGGGCTAAATAGAAATGACATCTACCAATCCACCCACTATCTTGGAACTGTAAATTGGTGGATTGGTGTGCATCATGGTGGATTTGATGGAGTTTCAAATCTTGTTTTTTAAATTTCATTTATGTTTTTCCCTTGTCTTGGCTTGTTACATTGTTTGGGAGGAACCTAAGGTTGGGTTTTACCTTGGCTTTCATATAAATCCAAATGTTCCATGTAAAACCTTGGGTGAGATATATTCGGCCGTTACCTTTTTGGAGTGGGTATTAAAATGACTTATGTCTCATTGTTTTGAATTAAGGTCTTCATTTGAAGGTCCTTCATGCCAAGGTTCCTTTTATAAAGCATTTTGGACATGAAATATTTAAAATAAAAAATACCTTCATTTGAAAGTCTTGACATGGCATCATTTTTGAATGAAGGTTCTTCATTCAAAGGTCATGACGACATCACCTTCAAATGAAGGTTCTTCATTAACTGGTATTTTGTAATTTTGAATGTGTGATAATAATTTAGGGTTGAAAATAAATCCATTTGAGCCTTTTATAAATGAAAGGACATTTGATGCAATCATATGCCTTGTCAAACTTTTAACTTAATAGTAAGGGCATCATGAGTAGTTTGTTGGGCCCATTCAACAATCTCTGATGCAAGGATTGAATTGTCTAGAATGTATCTACTATCAAGAAAGCCAATTTGTTTACCTCTATGACTATATCTCAAGCAATAGGTTTAATTGTGATGGAATGATATTGACAAGGATTTTGTAATCTAGGTGTTGAGAAGCATAATTGGCCACCATTCTAGGAAAGATTCTTCATTCTCACTTTTAGGTGTTAAAATTTAACAATACGTAGATTGATGAAAGAGCCCAAAGAGCCTTTCTCCATGTTATCCAAGTACACATAGCAGCAGTCTTCTCTTATACGTTGGACATGATTTCAAGAACTTAGCTAGGAATTATTCATTTAACCTAAGGTTTTCTCATAATGCCATCATTGGAAAAGTATGATCAAATTCTTCTATTATGAAGAATTGGTCTATGTGCCTCTAGTAATCACTATAAAAATGTGAAAGACTAAGCTATTTTATTTTTTCTATCTTATCTTATACCATTTTACGAGAATGGGGGGGCCAATGTACGAGAAGATCTTTGGAAACTAGGCATGAAAATTGCAGGTTAAAGAGAATGGGGGTGCCAAACTTACAGTACTCATTGTCCCTTGGTCGTCGATTTTCCCTGAGTGCCCTCAACCTAGTCCTCAGTGCTGGTATTGACCTTGTTTTCACTCCTCCAAAGTCTTCCTCGGCGCTGGTATTGACCTTTCACTTGTCCAATTTGACGAGCTACAACCTGCTTTAGTTAGGTTTTAGAGTATGTTAATTAAATTTAAAAAAATTATGGCGCCATTTAGAGTAGTGAATATAAAGCAAGAAAAGCCTATTATGGCGCCATTTAGAGTAGTGAATATAAAGTAAGCCAAGCCTATTATAGTCATGAGGGAAATAATAAAACTCCTAGGATACTTTGTGAAACCATTTTCCTTGGTTAAAGGGAGGCCATAAAATATACCTTTGGATTTTTTCAATCTTCAAATATGAGGATTTGCAAGGTTCTTAGCAACATGAGTAATGGAAATGTGTGTAACAAGAATTTTTGAACACACATGGAATCTCCTTGCCAAAGAAAGGGGCTTCATAATTTAATATGATAATTTTTCTCAGCTCTAGAAATGATATGTTTCCTTAAAGAGGAAGGAGAAACCTAAAAGGTAAAAGAGATGCTTAGGAATCTCAACACTTCCTTATGATCAACCCCCTTCTATCCATAGGAATTGAACAAATTGGGCTTGGCTAAGAATGATTTCCTATAACATTGAGTTTTATGCCACTATATATTTGACCTTAAAGCTTTCCAGAAAATATCTAGGCATTGAATATCCTAAATAATGTCACTTTTGTCCTCCAAGAGAGTGAGAAAGGAGTCATTAGAAAAATGACCATTGAATAGTTGGGCTATAGAGTTACGAAAAGTAGCACCTTTAATAAGTTAGTAAGGTGAATTTATTAATGTTAATCTTAATATTCCAACACCCTCCGTTAAGTTTTACATTCCTCACAATAAAACATGTTGATTGAAACAAACAAATATATATAGTCTAAGCTAACATCATTTTATTTTTCTTTAAGTTCTCCCTCAAGAACATCATTGGCTCGAGTTACACAAGTCCACACTATGTGATCCTTTTTCTTACAATAATAACATTCATTTTTATTTTTTAATTATTATTACCTCATGAGTATAATACATTCTCATGTTGAGAATCAACTTTTAAATCTTTTCCATTGTTCTTTATTCTTCTCCTAATAGGGCCAAAATCACATCTTCTTGTGTTTGATAAGTTATCGAATAACTGCCTTCAAAAGGCTGATGTAATCTCCATCTCAACACCAAAGGCCCACCACATTGCGCATCGCCAAGGAAAGACACGTGGCACTCACCCGTGATATCGCAAACAATAAACACCTTGCATCTTTGTATCATGTGAGGGCGGGCAACCATTGATCTCCACCATCGACAATCGTGTTCATTCATAGTAGTCACCAACACTGAACATAACCGTCAAAAAACTTTTCATCAAGATTATAACATCACCGTCGATTTTGAGCATGTGCATCTCAGAGCCACTTTAGTAACCTGTCATATAATGTACTAAAACTCGACATAAATATTAAAGCACTTTGATTAATAGTAATGTTATAATATTAATATATTATATAACAATATTATATTACATTATATGAATTATAATGATATATTTGATATATTAAGATTATATATAATCTATAGATTAATAGTAATTATATTAGATTATTAATATTATTGGTATATTATTAATAATATTAATATTGTATTAGATTAATAATAATTATAATATTGTTAAATGATTAATTATATTACAAATGAACACTGCTTTCAAATTCTTAGCTTTGAATGAATGGTTGAAGCACCAATGTTGAATGTTGCAACTCTAGTAGGCATGAATAGAAGTAGAGGAGATTGTTTGGGAGAAGAATTTTTTCTAGTGCTAGGTTATGTGTTAGGTTATATAGGGTTAGGTTATATAGTGTTTGAGCCTAGCCTCAAACACTACAATTAGGGTTAGGTTATGTGTTTTCTTTAGGGTTAGGTTTTCAATTAGGTTTATGGTTATGGTTAGAGTTTAGGGTAATCCAAATAATAACCTAACCCTTTTTCTCAAAACCTTAACCTTGACCCTAACCCTCGCCTTTATCTTATCTTTATAACCCTAACCACAACCAAAACTCTAACCCCAACCCTAACCCTAATTACCTAACCCTAAATATTTTTTATTTTATTAATTAGTTGCATTCACTCTAATAACCCTAAACCTATCCCTAAACTTAACCCTAGCCCTATCCCTAGCCCTAATCCTAACCCCAACTCTAAGCCAAATATGAAAACAACCCTTAATCATAACAATAACCCTAAAACTTAATTCTAGATATAACCCTAATACTATAATCCCTAATTGTAATCCTAAACCCTAACCCTAATTTTATATCTAATCCCAACCATAACCAAAACTCTAAATCTAACCCTAACCATAACACATAAACCCTAATCTAACCCTAATCCTAACATTATTTTTCCTAACCCTAACCCTAACTCTAAACCTAACACTAACCCGAACACTAAATCCTAACCCTAATTAAATACCCAATCATAACCCTAAATTGTAACATGATCCTTTGAATTGGATACTACATCAAAAATTATGTGTTACAATCATTGCTTCCATTGTTGGCATTTTTACATTGGGATGCATATATTTTTAAAATCAACAAAATCTTTTAATGTCTTGCCAAAATTAATATTATTAATTGTAATATCAAACTTATAAACATGTATGCAAAATAAGAACATAAATAAGAAATATATGGTAATAGTTTCTTCAAAAAACAAAGTGATGTGGACTACAAGGACTATAAGATATCCACAAAAGATATCTACATTGAAAATATTGTAGGGAAATTCAAGAAAATACAATTGGTAGATGCAAAGCCAAATAAATGTGAAATTGTGTACTATAATGATTTTAGAATATACACATAATGGATTTGTTGAAAAGGTTTTAGAAACTTTCAATCAAATGCAATTGGTAGATGCAAAGAAAAATTCCACAACCTTCACCAAAATCCTTATTGGTTTCCTTAATATGGGAGATTTGGAACAAGGTATAGACATCCATTAAAGCATAATATGGACATGAATTTTTTCAAATGTTGTGGTTGTAGATGCCCTTTTAAAATTTATATAGAATGTGGAAGGATAGAAAAAGCTTGTGAACTATTTGACAAAATGTCTCAAAGAATTGTAATCTCTCAATTTATTTTAGTGTCTATTTTGTTATACCCCATGTCCCAAATTGGGTATAACACAATAGACACTAAAACAAATTGATAGATTGTTATGAGGGCAATGATGAGACTTTTCTAATTAGAGTGTATTCCATGAGATTACAATTATTCGAGGCATTGTGTCAAATAGTTCATGAGCTTTGTCTATCCTCCCACATTTTGCATAGATTTCAAAAGGGCATCTACAACCACAAGATTTGAGAAAATTCATCTTCATATTATGTTTTCCTTATGATTGGTTAACTCTTATACTAAAATAATATGTTCAATTTATGTTTCTAACTATCCACAAATGGCAATTTAACAGTGGAAAGATATGATCCTACTTTGGTATAAATTGTATATGCAATATCAAGGTATGAATTAATATGTTCAATTAAGAGATGTTAAATGAAATGAATAAAACTAATGTAATGTAAATAAGGGAGACTAGTGCCTTATTGGGTAAAACAGAGTCAAATGAAAGCCTTTAATGAATGGTTTCTATCTAGCAGGTCCTCTAATTTCTTGGCATATAACTATGAGTTTACAACTGGTATAAACATGCAAGAGTGTAATTGATAAACCCTACTTGAGGCACAATATCAAATCTAATTATCTGATTCTTCTTACTGATCCAAATGGCATTCCCAGGTTACTGTAATTTATTGAAAGGAATTTTAATTCTTCTTTAAAGAATCCAATAAACCAAATCGCACAGAAACAACAAATGTGTATTGATAAATTGAATATATACTTGATACTTCAATTTAAACAAACAAGAAACATCAAATTGGAGACAATCAAATAATCGCAAGAATCCAACAAACAATTGATGCCAGAATGAAGCCACTAAATCAATAGTCTTTCATTATCTCCTTCAAAATTCATACATGCAACATAGTCTCCTTGAATGTCATCATTTCTGAAAATTTAATGCTTACAGCAGTCTATCCTATTCTAATTCTATCTTCTACCCCTTTACATTTATCCAACAACGGATACTTATACATCAGTTTGCAAAAGGACGTGCCTTTTCAAAAAGGTTTAAAGCATAAAAGGTTTAACAAATCCACTATTAACTAATTTCTGTTAAGCCACAAATGGACTGCAGACATATGCTCCGTATAATCCTCGTGCTCATGAGTGTCGGAATCTCCCAACGCATCGTGGATCACAATCTCCATCATTATCATTCGCTCATTTTGCTCACATGCTGCATCCAATATCACATCTTTCGCAGTGGTTGTCTCCAGCATCCCTTGAAGTATTGTTTCACACTCACTTTTCCATGTAGTCGCTTCCTTCGTTTTCCCTTCATCATCACATAACTTGGTCAATCTATCTTCGGCAGCCTTTGTCAATCCATGCATATCCCCTTGTAACTCCTCAAAGAACTCCCTATGCCTATCCATAATACAATTGGCATTTTCAATCTCTTCATTACTAGGAGTGTCCTTCTTCATCAATTCCTCAATTCTTTCCTAAATTATGCTATCCACTCTCCTGTGTTCCTTTATTGCATCTACATACTGTGAATGTTTTCCCCAGAGTCTATTTAACCAAGTGGTTAAAAAAACCTGCCTTCTTTTGATTATTGCAGCGAGTGCATCCATTTTCCCTTAAGAGTATGCAGTTGATCCTTCCCAATGGTCCTTTTTCTATGAACTCTCACCTTGGGTGAGCATCTTTGTTGGCTCTATTACAGCACCTACCAATTCTTTCAAGCGTTCATTCTCTCTCAACATCCTCTCATTATTGATTTTATACATCTCCCTTTCCCTGATCAATGCTTGGATTTGGGCTTTATTCAACTTGGCTATATTTATCCCAATAGCTATAGTTGCTATAGGATCAACCTCCCCAGCCTTCAGGGTCGTGATATGTCTGAATGCCTTCTCAGTATCGATAACAATTGATTTCTTGTGAGGAGGATACAAGGCCCAAATCATCAATGTTTCATCATTAGAATTGTATCTTGATCCTGTGTATACCTCTGTCACCTTCTCTATACTGAGCTTGTGGGTAGCATTGTTATCTTTTAAGAAACTATCAAAAACTAATGCAGAATTCATATCCAAACCTAGAAAAATCATAACACCTGCCTTTTCAAGCAACTCTCTCCCCTTTTCAGGGGTCATGTCAATCATCTCTTTGTCTACTTCATCCTTTAAGCTTTTTAACAGTTGATCCTCATTCCCTGGAGTGACATTGTCAACCTGTCCCCTTATCTCTTTCCCTTTTTGCTTATATAAAAATGTCTTAAACTCTGAGGTCTTTATAAATTCATCATCTGATATGAAAGACCTATAGTCTTCATGTCTTGTATCTACATCCATGGTTTCCTCAACATCTATTTCTCTGGCAACATAGGCATACTCCTGAGTCTTCATTCTTGAAACTTTCCTAGATGAGCTTTGTGGCCTATCTATTTCTGAAATCCCCTTAATGGAGGATAACAACTCAGCATCCACCAACTCCTGATTATGTTTTTCAATCACAATTTCAGCTTCCTCTGCCTCCAAGTTTCTGATTATGTCATTAGATTTAAAGGGCACATGATGGTACCCTCTGAGATTTACTTTTTGTCTGGCAGAGTGGATATACCCTTCTGGATCAAAGTTCTTTCTCACTGGTGCTCTTCTCATGTTGTAGTGCAATAATTTGTTCAGAATCAGATCATAACCTTCCTTGGCTAATACAGTGAAATCACTAAAACACAATGTACTGGGCATAAAATCCTGTTTCCCATATGAACTTAAGTTCATAACACTGGAGTAATCCATTTGCCTAACAATTTCTAGGTATGCAATTCTATCCAGGATAGTTCTGGGCAGAATGAAAGGTGTATCCTCAAAGCCATAAACCCTAATCATTGTGGCATTCTCTAAGCAATACCAATCCCCCCAGTTGTGGTTAATTGGTCCATTGTAATCTCTAGGCCTAAGAAACCTTTTTACTTGTTCAGATAAAGAATAATCACAAGGATGGTTAAAAAATCTCAAGGGTTTCACAAAGAATTCTTCAAAATGCAAGAAATTTGAATTGGCAAACCTATTGTCCCAAACAATAGCCCATAATTGAATAGGCAATGGCCTACGTTCCTTGTCGGATTGTGAAATCCTCAGCTCCTGGGGCCATAAACCTAACTCTTGTCCAAAATACAACACTAAGTGCATCAACAGTGAGTAATTTCTAAGATGGAGAACAAAAGCACCACTCTTTATCGCCATCAAACCTGCATCCAGCTCCTTAAAACATGTGCAGCATAGTCAAATGATCTAGAATTGTGATACCGAATGTCTACAGCAATCACCATGGGTACAACCACCATATGCTCAGATACCTCCATCCCTAATACCTGTCCCACTGAGTAGTAAGTATATTTTAGGTAAGGTTCAAAGAGGTCTACATGAAAGGGTGGCCCCTCACTGTCTTCCATTGGAGTAGGTTTGCCATGACACCTAATTTTGTGCAAAGGTAACCTCCACCCTTTATAAATGGTGTCCATCCTTTTGAACTCACTATCGAGCTCTTCACTCACTACTTTCTCACTGCATATTCCCTCCATTTTGAAAACCTCAGCAATTGCATTCTCAGATACATGTATCAATGGATTCCCTGACAAATCACATATAGCTTTGTTTTTTGAATAATAGTGTCTGGCCAACAATTTTACTAGTTCGACGTCAATAAAAACATTAGGGCACACTAATTTCCCTAAATTGAGCCTCCATGGATTGCATACTGGCTCAAAGCGATTTGTCTTGTGGTAATGGAAATTGAATAACTCATAGCCTCTAATCGAATTCCAAACATCACCTATAAATTTGCATTTGTCGTCCAATTTGTCAACTTCCGCTTTGAGCTATGCAAAACGCCTAGCTTTAGGTCCAGAACCAGGTAACTGGTCTATGAGGTCTTGATTTAGCTTCCTTTCAGTACCTTCTAGTTGCAACTCAGTCTTTTGCTTTTTTGCTTTTGATTGGCTTCCCTCCTCGGGTTTTCTTCCCTTTAGTTTTCCTGAACCAGTGCCTTCCATAATTCAAATTTTTACGAATTTTGAGAGGATGAGAAACTTATTGTAACTTCTTCCAAACTCAAGGCAGGTGAATGCCTTAATTGCTCTGCTGGTTCCCTTGCTCTCCTTTGCTTTGAATTCTATGAGACAATGATTTCAATTGATCATACCCTGATATGCAAAATCTCCTATGCTTCGTGGCACCATTAATGTCTTTACCGAGACATGAATGCTGCAAGTTTTTTTTTTTTAAATTCTCATTGTCACATCAGGGCTCATATCAGCAAGACATTTCTAATCTCTGGCCGATCGACCTATTCAACATTCACCCATCCACCAAGACATCTTGCAGTTTCCCCGACATCACAAGTCTCCCCGATAGTTTCTTTCCTTTTTCTTTTTATATCACCATGACTTTCACCGAAACAACTATCGCTTAGACTTAATGAATTGAGCCAATGGTTCTTTTCCTTACTCCGAAAGTACTTTTTCTCATCGAGATGTTTACTTTATCGACTTATGTCGCTGAGACCAAGCAATTTGTTCTGCCGACAGAATAATACTCGCTGTGATGTCTCTTAGATCTCCCCGTGGTGACATGTCTCGCCGATACACCTCTTCTTCGACAAGACAATGAGCATCGTCTTATTGATACCCTTTATCTCTGCATGCTCAATTCTATTGATGTAACCTGAGGGGTCGGTAAGACTTTATGAACTCTTCCCGGCATCGTTTGTCTTACTGATTGAGTCCTCCTTTTGCTTTATCATCAAGACCAATAGCGCTTCGGACAATGTTTTGAAATCTCTCTCCGACGACCAAAGTCTCTCCAATAGAATTTACTTTTCTCCAATCGAAAAAATGTAACTTAGCTCGATATGACCTCACACTGTCACGCCGATACCTTTTGTCTTGCTAATAAGTAATACAAACCCACATTCTCCTAGTGTATAACTTTATCGGTATGACCCGTTTGATGTCTCGCCGATAAGATCACATCGGTAAGACATTTCAAACCTCTGGCCGATCTGCTTGTTCAAGGTTCACCCATCTGCTAAGACGTCTTGCAGTTTCCCCGACATCACAAGTGTCCCCGATAGTTTCTTTCTTTCTGCTTTTTTATTGCAATGAACTTCACCGAAAAAACTATCACCCAGACTTAATGAATCGGGCCAACAGTTCTTCACCTTACTCCGAAAGCTTTTCGTCTCACCGAGATGCTCCCTTTATTGACTTATGCCGCCATGACCAAGTATTTGTTTTTTTGACAAAACGATACTCACCGTGATGTCTCTTAGATCTCTCTATGGTGACATGTCTCATTGATATGCTTTTTCTTCAATGAGACCATGCTCATTGTCTTCTTGACACCCTTTATCTTCGTATGCTCAATTTTGCCAGTGTAACCCAAGCGGTCGGTAAGACTTTCTGAATTCTCCCTGGCATCGTTTGTCTCACCGAGTGAGTCCTCCCCTTGCTTTATCGGCAAGACTAATAACGCTATGAGCAGTGTTTTAAAATCTCTCTCTGATGACCAAAGTCTCTCTGATAGACTTTACGTTACTCCAATCAGCAAAAGGTAATTTAACTCAATGTGACCTTACATCGTCATGCCAATACTTTTTGTCTTGCCGATAAGATATACAAACCCACATTCTCTCTTTGTATAACTTGATCGATGTGACCCTTCTGATGTCTTGCCGATACATTTAGGATATGTATATTATCATCGATGAGACCTGCATCAACTTATGCCGATATTTTCATATGTAAAGATTTTAATGTCAGATGAAATTTATGGGGCGTTATGGCACAATTTTAAATCGGATTTTGGTAAAAAATGCTATGTGAGGATTTTTTTGTCTGCATTATGAATCTTTTTTGGGAGACTAATAATCATGAAGAAATAATGAATTTGTCAAAATTTGACAGTTCCAACAGCATGAAGGTTTGATGTTTCATGACAGTACTAGCATTTGAGTTATAATGATATATTTAGAGCTCATGGCTCTCCTTTGTATAAACATATCACAATTTTGAATAATATAATCAAGGGTTATGGCATTCATCTCACTGTTATGGTGTGTATGATTTCCATTTTTGCTTTAATTCAAAGAGTAAATGATAGGGAGGTTGGATGAATCAATCACTGATTCATGCTCTAGGTCTTGCTTGGAAGACCTCTAGGGTGTCTTACTCCACCTTGCAACCTATAGGACCTTTTCCTTCTTAGGATCTCCTGGTTCACCTTGCCAACCCAACTATCAATTAAGCTCCTCCTACCAAGTCAAAACTTGGTGCAATCTTGTAGCACTAGCCTTAGCCCTTAATCCACCCTAAAGGCTACTACCCTCCAAATTCTTGAATTAGTTTTACAGAGTTGTGGAGTTGCTTCTAAAGTCTTCAATCCATCCTACTAAGGGTATTAGGGGTCCACCTAGCTCCATCTGCAGGTCGCTTTCACCAAACCCCTCTATTTGGCCTAGAAGGCTACTAGCCCTATTAGGTCTCCTTCTCCGAGAAATCAGGTTTGTTTCCAAAGTCTTTCCAAAGAACACCCCAATCTTTTCTTGAGATTCCTGGTTCATATTCCCACCTCTCAAGGATTTTTTGGGTCTTGGGTCTCAGCTGACTGTATAAAGCCCTAACCTGAAAAATGAGCAAAACTAGACCTTTTAAGCCCTTTCCTGGCTTCTCTGCAACTTGTTAAGCTCTTCCCTCACCAGATAGATTGATAGAGTTTCTTTCTCCTTACCATGTCTTGGTAGGACTCATACCTTCCTTCTTAAAAAGGTAATTTGTCGAGAAATTGACACCCCTGCAAATCAAGTGCTCTACACTATGGTCTTCCTAGTCGAACTCTTCCCTGGCTCGCCTAGGACAAGACTTTCACGGTAACTCCTATGCTTTCAAAGGCCCTAAACTCTACTATATGTACATCCATGGAGTCTATTCACTGATCCGAAATGGTCGTACAATTTGTACGGTGGGAAAGTGAACTAACACTCTATTCTTTACAAACTGCCTGGTTCATACTAGCAACAGTATAAAAAACAAACTACTTACAAACTATGCTTGAAACTGAACAAAACAACTATCTAATGCCACAAAATGCTCGAAGAACAATTACTCTACATCCTACACCAATTACAGTGCCAAAATCAATCCATTAAAACATCACTTCAATGCAAAAACCAGAAATTTCACACACAATCACACTTGCTTTCTCTTGAATTCAAAAACTTAAACAATAGCAAATGCTTCCAACCTAACTCCAATGTCAAGGCATCCCATAAATAGGGTCACCAAATCAGTTATCCTCTTCCTTGGGCTCTTCTTGGTCACGTGTAGCTTCAATTGAGTAATCATTTCAGGAAATTTTCAAAAGTCTTAAACCTCATATTGAGCTAAAACCCTATGACACCCACTCTATGGTCAACATGACCTTCATCTGATCAATTCACAACAAAAATTCCACTAAGGCTCACACACAAATGAACTAAATTAGGTTGCTTAGTTGTCCTAGACAAAATTGTCCAAGAAAACCTCCTAAACAACCTATGGCAACCTATGGGTGCTCCTGCACCAGTAAATTAAAATGCTTGGATGGAGTCATAGATGGATATGTTTGTAAAGGGATTTGATAAGAAGTATTGAGTTAGGATAGAAATTGACACTGTTGTAATGCAATATTGTCAGAGATCTTATATGTTATGTGTTTGAACCTGTTATGGAAATCTAAATATTTGTGAATTCGACTCCCCAATAGTATATGGCACTGGCCTAAATCGTATGTGTTTGTAAGGTTTTGTGTCTGTTTGTCTTAGCTTAGAGCTTGCTGCCAAATTGCAAATTAAATGACTATCTTAAGTGGTGAAATGTCATTGTAATCATCTCATGCTCCAAGTAGTTGATACTATTGATGCTTTTCTGTTGTTTAAATTGATATATCAAGCATATATATATATATTCAGTTTATCGATACACATTTGTTGTATTTGTGTGATGTGATTATTTGGTTCTTTCAAGTAAAGATTAAACCCTTCTAGTCAATCACAGTAACTAAAGAGTATTAATTGGATCAATAAGAAGAATCACATAACTAGGATTGTCATTCTATCTCAAGTAGAGTTTGTCAGTTATTTACTTGCACATTTATACAAGTTATAAACTACATCTATGTGCCAAACACTTTGAATTATTGCCATCATAGATTACACTTTTATAGATCTTCATTAGACTCCATACACCCAACAAGGCAGTGGTCTCACACTTTCATCTTTTGGTTTATCCATTTTATTTTTTACATCTATTAACTGAACATATTCTAATATAATTCAAATATAATTAAAATTAAAAACATCATAAATTAATTATGTAACCACATAAGTCAAATATAATTCTATCAATAAATTAATATCAAATAGATAATACAATCACATAACTCATACATTTCAATGTCATTGATCTTCTTCTTCATCCAACTCTTTGTCTGTATCATCCGATCCAGATTCAACATTGTAAGGATTGGTCATATCATCATCATCGTCATTGATATCAGTTTTGATAATGTCATCATCCACACGGATATCATCTTCATGAACATTAACTCCTACATCATCATGATCTAGTTCCTCCTCTTCGACATCTTCGTCAGGCACATCATCAACTAACTGTTGATCCTGATCATCATCTACATCATCTTCTATTTCTTTAGTATCTTCTTCTTCCACCACATTATACTTTACTAGCCTTCCTCTTGGATCATGTCTAACAACATATGACCAACCCGCTTTACCTGGAACCTCTGAGTAAAATACCTGCTCACATTGGCTTGGAAGAACATAGGGCTCATTTCCAACTCGCTCAAAATACCTTGTATTAACCATGGTAAATCCATTATCATGTTCAATAACAATTCTCTCGGGATCATTTTCATTCAATCGTAGCCTGTACCATAGGACAACGAACATAACTAATTTGAAGGACTTAAAGTCACACTCAAGTATATCATCCAAAATCCCATAGTATTGATTTTCTGAGACTTCTAGATGTATGTCGCTTCTAGATGAAACATTAGTCACCTGGAAGACTGCAGTTATCCCAGAATCACAAGTTTTCTTCGTGTCATCCAACTTTTTGATTCAAAATTTACGACCATTGCACCACATAGCCTTGTGGTGTTTCACCTGCAATATGTCAAACATGCAAAACTTATTGCAATATCGTCAGTTGATAAACATATTTATTCTTGGCCGAATGTATGCAAAGAAAAAAATCTCAACATATATATACATCAATATAATTGAAAATAATTAAATAATATGGGTGATTAATATATTTATACATACCTGTTTATCTCTTAAGCCATATGCTAAATCAATTTCCCTTGGTGTAATATTTTGGAATCTCCATTATGATGAGCTTCTTTAACCAATGAAGCCACACCTTCCCATGTTAATGCGTGACCAGATTGTTGACATCGTTCAATCCATACTGTCATCCAATCAAGATTGTTTATGACATACAAATGTAGTGCATCCCACTCTCGACCAACTATATCAAAAAAAAATAAAATTCACAAACAATGTATAATTAGTTAATTACCACGGTATAAGACCTTAATTTATAATTGATGAATATCAAAGATTAATAATTAAATAAGTACAATATACATAAAAACCAAATGTAAAATGTATTCTAATTAATCTCCATGATCATCTTATAATTACCTGTCACTTTCCTCAATCTACCTTTTCCCATCAGGTACTCCCCCTCAAATTTTTTAATGGAGATGGGATCCCAAATGCGATCTACATGGATCTTTGTTGTAAACTTAGGAAGATATTTAGTAATGTACACCATGCTCTAGTATACCATGTATCGCTCCACCATAGAACCCTCGGGATGTGCTCTTTGTCTGACCAAAGCCTTCAAAATTTTTAAGTGCCTCTCAACCATCCACATTGACCTTGTGTGTACAGGTCCACACAATTCAATCTCCTCAACTTCGTGTATGAGGTAGTGTTCTTGTGCATTGAAAAATGTTGAAGGTAGACACTTTTGCATTTCACACATTAGACGAGAAATTTTTCTCTTCCAAAAAATTATATCTTCTTTATGGAATGCTTTAGATGATAGCCATCTACAAGTGATTCAAGGCACAAATATATTAACGAGATATAAGTTAAATATACAATGAATTGAACAAATATCGCTACTTACCTCATGTATTTTCCAAGATCATATATAACTTGCTTGACATTGTTGTCGAAGTTGTCTGGGAGAGATAGAGGTAGAATGTACTGCGACAATTATAAAATGATCTTTTCATTATTTTCCCAAAAGTAGTAAACATAATACACTAAAAAGTACATGCAATATACAAATATATATATAATATACAAGAATAATTAACTTCATGAAGGTATGCCAATCATGCGTTTTCATTCTTGACCCAAATTCACCTTTCTTTCTTATGATATTGTTTATGTTCGCAGCAAATCCTATGGGAAATCGAATTTTTCATATGACTTCTTTTATAGCATTGCTTTGCTGCTCCATTAATAACCAAGGAAGGGCACGTATATTAATTTGGTCTCCATCACTATTTAGTTGAATGACATTTTTCATTGCATGATTGGCTTCCTGAATGTCACTACAAATTTTGACAATTTTTTCTTTATCATGTCTTCCATCCAATATTTTCAATAACGTTTCTGTCATATTCTTTCCGATATGCATTGTATCAAACAAATGCACAATTTGTAGCTGCTCATAGTAGGGCAACCTACTAAATTGTCTAGGATAACTTTTCAGTCCCTGTGGAAGCCGACCATTAATGCCTTGATGACCTTCATGAAGCATATAAGTTAAACAAATTAACAACGACAATCATTGTCAATTACAGCATGAGTAAACACAACACAATATAAAAATATAAATTCAAAACATATCATATATGATAGATAAACAATTTGATCTGATGTATAACCTTGACGATTAATTCTATTATATTCCAACTTCCATAGGCGAGGTGTCATTCTTTGTGGTTTTGATGTAGTCTCTTCTTTCCCATTGAAAAGATGTTTTTCAGTAGTTCGATACTTATGATTTCTGTGGAGGAAGTGCCTATACTCATCAAACACCTGCTTTCCTAAACTTGTTGAACGACGAGATTTCATCTTTGGACCACAAATTGGACATGCAAATTTTCCCTTTGTTTGAAGACCTGCAAATCATATATAATTGGATTAAATATGTCAATTTTTATAATTATATATAATGAATAGATTATTTAAAAAACATGCATGATATCTACTTCATAAAATTAAATATCGTTAAAGTCATGCAGTCGAACGTTATAACATACCAAAAAAATGTGTTAGCCCTGGGGCATCATGAATTGTCCATACAAGCATTGCATGGAATTCAAATTGTCTTTGTCCTATTGGTCTAGATACGTCATACATAGTCATGCCATTCCATAACTTTAGTAACTCGTCGATAAGAGGCTCAATATATACATTCATATCTTTAACTTGGTACTTACCTAGTTGAATGAACATAAACATTACATAATTATTATAACCATTTTACTACAATATATATAAATTCATGTACATTACTATTAAATGAAAAAACATATAAGTCATTATGCAACAAATAAGACAAATGAGATGCTACTACGTTAAAGAAAATTGATGTAAACAAATACCTGGAACAATCATTGCCAACATTATGTGCTCCCTCTTTATTGACATCCATGGAGGAATGTTATTGTTGATAACAAAAACAGGCCACACCGAGTAAATAGATCTCAGCTCTCCAAATGGATTGACACCGTCTGCTGCCAATGAAAGCCTCAGATTACGAGGTTCTTCTTTAAAGTGTGGTCATTTTTCCTCCATGTCCCTAAATGCAGAACCATCCATAGGCATTCGAAGAATGTCATCTCCACTTCTATTTTGTGCATGGTAATCCATAAATTGTGCTAAGCTTTCACACTTAAATAATTGTTGCATACGTGGAATAATGGGAATATAACGAAGAACCTTGCGAGGCACCTTTTTTTTCAGTTGATCTGTTCGATATCTACTGATATGACATTTTGGGCATTCTGTTGCAAATTCATGTTGTTTATGATATATAATATGATCATTGGGACATGCATCTATTGCTTAATACTCCATTCCAATATCTTTCATAATTCTAGATAAATCTCGGTATGAGCGAGGTAAAATATTTGATGGTAGTAACAAAAATTCACCAATCAATCTACAACAAAAAATAATTTCTTAATATAAAGAATATTAATGGTACATACTTCATCCTTTATTTACTAGCGATGAACTAACAACAATTAAAATGGATGAAAAAAGATGACATATATGACATACCTTAACATCCGTGAGATTGCTATGTTGGATAAACCATTCATAACCTTCAAGTTCACCAGCAACAATACAACAGAGAGAAGAGTTGTTTGGGAGCCTTCATAAAGGGGCTCGTATGCCTTCTCAAGTACAGGTAAATCATGAACATCATCAAAGTCATCTCGATCAACATGATCAGATGTGCCACTACATGTGTCATGGATCAATGTATTTTTACCATCATCTTCAATTGTGTTTTTTGGTGCATGATCATCTTCTTCCATAGGATCATTAACTTCATCTTCGATATTCACAGCTCCATGTTCCTCCGCTTGCAAAACCACATTCTCTGGGCCGTGATAATCCATATCATGTGCCCTAGGGCACCCCACCTTTATAATAATGACAGACACAAATAAACCATGATCATGATCAAGTGATTTTTCATATATATATCAAATGTTAAAACAATATAAACATTTACAAATTCAATCAATATAAACACATATAATAAACAACTTACCAATGGACGATAACCATGTGCCCCTTCAATGTGACCATGCTGCCTACAATGTTTCTCAGTTGTTGTGATTAAAAGTCTTCTCGTCTTTAAGCCCTTGCAATTATTACAAGGACAATAACATTTCCCATCACCCTTTCTTTTCAACCTAGCCCACAATCTATCAAGTGACTCTTCATTTTGTTCTGGACTAATATTATCTGACATGATTTTTCTTTACCAAGCTTGAATATTTAGATCTTCAAAAAATATCAAACTCACACTCCAATAATTTTTAATCATACATAGGTAACAATATATAATAATTATGATATTTTACACCAAAAAAATTTGGCATGCAACCACCCCTGCAAAAGAGAAGATAGTCTGAAGTTAATGACCCCAAAAAAACACTTTAAAATGCTCATTCCATAAATGATTAAATTATGATTTTACTATGATTTCCAACTATTAGACTCCTGAAATCAAAATATTGAACTTGCACAACAAAATCTGGAAATGAAATTCTCAAAATGCAACTTGAGTGAGGTTATAGGTGACTATGTTCATGTAAGTATTTCATAAGTAGTATTGGGTTAGAATATAGATTGATGGTATTGTAAGGCAGTATTATCTGAGATTTTATATGCTATGTGTCTAGAAGATAAACTTGGTTATAAGTAAAAAACAACCAACATCTTTGATATTATCTAGCTATGGCTCCCAAATCTATTAAAAATTGATCATTAGGGTTAAAATTAAAACCTTGTAAATATAATCTTTGTCCAAATCCATCAAGAATTTTCCATCAGTTATAAACAATTCCCTTACTAAAATCTGGAAATGAAATTCTAAAAATGCACAAGACTAAAAATAAAATCTGATGAGATGTTGCTTTAAAATATGATTTTCAAACCTGGAAGTACAAATCTGACTTCACAAATGAATTATGTGGAAAAAGACAATGACTACCCTCAACCTGGCGATATCTTCTTAAGTTTCTTCTGATTTTCCCCAAGAAAACCGTCAACCAAAACATTGTCGCAATAAATAGTCGAGCTCATTTCAATTTATGCCTGCCACAATTTAACTTTGTAGGTCCGTCAAAATTTTGGCAAAATATCTTCATCGAAACGTAGACGAAAAAAATGGTTCGTCGAAATTCTGACGAACGTCGGGGATAAAAAATTTTAAAAATGAAAATTCGCACAAGTGCCCAATGATACATCTGATTATATAGCTTTCGTCGGAAGGTTTCGTTGGAAATTGGGGTCAAATGAGTTAGTGAATGAATAATTCCTAGCTAAGTTCTTTAAATCATGTCCAACCGTATCAGAGAAGACCGCTGCTATGTGTACTTGGATACCATGGAGAAAGGCTCTTTGGGCTCTTTCATCAATCTACGTATTGTTAAATTTTAACACCTAAAAGTGAGTGAAGAATCTTTCCTAAGATGGTGGCCAATTATGCTTCTCAACACCTATATTACAAAATCTTTGTCAATATCATTGCCATCACAATTAAACCTATTGCTTGAGATATAGTCATATAGGTAAACAAATTGGCTTTCTTGATAGTAGATACATTCTAGACAATTCAATCCTTGCATCGGAGATTGTTGAATGGGCCCAAATAACTACTCATGATGCCCTTACTATTAAGTTAAAACTTTGACAAGGCATATGATTGCATCAAATGTCCTTTCATTTATAAAAGGCTCAAATGGATTTATTTTTAACCCTAAATTATTATCACACATTCAAAATTACAAAATACCAGTTGAATGAAGAACCTTCATTTGAAGGTGATGTCGTCATGACCTTTGAATGAAGAACCTTCATTCAAAAATGATTTCATGTCAAGACTTTCAAATGAAGGTATTTTTTATTTTAAATATTTCATGTCCAAAATGCTTTATAAAAGGAACCTTTGCATGAAGGACCTTCAAATGAAGACCTTAATTCAAAGGTCATTCATTAGATCCTTCATATGAAGGTTCCTTTAATGCCATCCCATTATAGCTCTTAGAGTTGTTAGAGATATTTTTTTTCGAAGTAGAGATTGGACCATCAAATAGTGTCACCATGACTCTACCAAGATATCCATCAAATTGATAAACCCTGACTTAACAACCACAAATTCATAAAAAAATTGCCCCTATTAGCCCTAGGGCATCAATTCAATGCCAAGTTTCTTGCTTTAACAGACCCCTAAATGCAATGAACCCCTATCATACCATGTTGCACACCAATCCACCGAGTTACAGTTCCAAGACAGTGGGTGAATTGCTGGATGTAATTTCTATTTAGCCCTCAAACCCTTACATAGGCAAAACAAGGCAATCCTTGTATTTGATTATTTTCTCCCAAAAAATAGTGATTGAGCACTTCAAAACTAATGCAAATGAAAGAGAACACATATATTTATCTACACCAATGATCTCAGAGCATTTCAAGCTTGTACGGATCCATACAACACAAAAGAACTTTAGAAAAATAGTAAAAACACATAAAATTGCTTCAAGAACGTGGTATTTGATATGAAATTTTGGTATCAACTCCTCCAACAATTGAAAGAATTGCAATGGGATTGGAATACAATATGATAGAAGTGGGATAAGAAATGTATCGTTTGAAGCATCAAACCAATATGCAAAGATGAAAGAAAGTGCTAACCCCTTAAACTGAAAAAGTTGCTTTTAACTTTAAGTTTGTTGGGTAGCCAATTCTTTTAAGTTATAAAATCCTACCATTATACATAATCAAAATGTTCTTGTTTCAAATGACTTTGAGCACTAAATTTCACTATTTGAAGATGTTGAAACCTTGTCATAGAGAACTAGAACATTGATGCAACCACTCATCCTACCTTAAAACATACGAAAAGTCTCCTAGCAATTAGACATATGAAGATTTAAGATGACTTAAACATTTTTTACTGCCAAAGCATAAACTTATGATGACTTAACCAGGCCTATTACACACTCCTTCCCCGTTAACCACTTAGACATATGGAAATTAAATGTAAATTTTTTGCTAATTTTAGTCATGTAGTTGTCCAATAAACCACTTGGTGGTGTTTCCCTTCAAGTTTATTTACTTGAATGAAGAGAAAAAGTCCTTTGATTACAATTAAAGAATACATTTGAGGCCTTGGTTGTGTAACTGGTGGACCATAGTCACATTTAACACTTGTTACAAAGTTTGGGAGTTAAAACGTTAAGTAGATTTGATTTGTGATGGACACATTTGGACGGTAGTAACAATAAGTTGCAATCTATCAAGACTTGATTACCTTATAACTTGTCAAATTCTAGCAATGAAATGATAGATTAATCATAATGTCACCTGGGGATCACATCACCATGAAATAACTTCATCCAACATCCTTATGAGTGCAGGTACCACCAAATAGGTATTTGTTAGATCTATCTTCCTCGAGCGAGGGAAATTCAAGAAGAGAAGAGGAAAGTGAGACATGTAGTAGGTCTAAAAGAGGGAGATCAACTAGAGGTCAAAAGATTAGAAGAAAAATCCATAAACGCATGGAAATTTTTCTTGTTGAAGGGGGTTCATGTTCTTATGATGATGAGAGCATAGGTGACATCGAGGTGCCCTGGAGGTACAAACATCTACGGAAACAATGGGTATCCAAGGAACTTCTTCCAATAACCAGTGATTTTTGTGTCAACGAGAAGATATATCGCATAGCACTATCGTCATTACATGGTTTGGGCCTATTTTGCATGGACATCATAAAGGTCTATTATGACAAAGTTACTGAATTGATGGAGTATGTCAGACCCTATTACAGTTACAAAGATTGGATGCAACTAGTTCAATATACATGAAGTATGCGTAGATATGCACTGTCAGCAAATTATATACAACTAAAAGATAAGGATCAAAATAAAGGAGTGGCTATGTACATTAACGGAAGGCCAAAAGCATCAGGGAATATTGTAGGGTTTATAAACAGTACATGACCTAGGTCAACAAATAAGCAACCCAATAGCATATTTGAGGCACGCGAGGGAAACAGTGTATTCATATGTGTGATAACATCAATAACTGCAGGGGAAGAGTTGTTAATTGATTACAATTCAAATCACTTAGATACAAACATAGTTACTATGGGGGTGGTATGTACTATATACCATTTTACCCAACCTCCAATTAATGACTCCAATATACCATTTTATTATTATGTTTTTTTTGTAAGTCTATTGGTTTCATTTCGGTAATATTTTTTATATTTATTTTTTGTCACAGCAGCACATTGATCATACAGGGAAGGCTCTGGCCCAAAGCTCATATCGTGATCCATCTTCAGGCACTTCTACCTAACATTTTTACTTTCATTGTAATTGTACAAATTAGATATGAGAAAAATGTTTTATTATTATGTTTTTTCATGAGTTTATTGGGTTAATTTCGATAATGTTTTTAATATTCTTCTTGCAATTGATTGATTGGGGAAAGACACTAGCAATAGAGGAGAGCATCCATAGGGAGGTACAGTCACTATTATTTGATGATGACATCGCATATTCAACAAACCCTCTTGATATGATAAGGAAGACCCAAAAAACATGCAATGAAGAAATCCTTCAATTGTTATTCATAGTGCCTCAAACAGATGAGATAAGAGGGAGGGTTAAAATATTGACTGAGAGAGCACAAAACTTGCAAGTAAGCTGTCATGAGGTTATTAATTATAACATAAGTTCATTCATGGTTTTATATTTTGTACTCTTTTATGTCATGAACTAAAATGTGTTGTTTTTACAAGATTTTTTGCTTCCTTATGATGTTGTTGGTCATGATCAGGGTATTGTAGGTGTTGCCCAACAAGTAGGGGTTGGTACAAGTGTCCATCCTGATCTTCCTATACATACATCACATTATCCAACCCCATCATCCATGCCTATATTATTGACTAAAATGTCAGCAACACATACCATGCAGGCATCTAATAGGGCACCCTCTGGCAATGAACACATGCCAGAACATGCGTCAGGACATGTACCTAGGGATGCAGAGGCCACTAGTACTGGTGATGTTTTAGCAAAATTTCTTGTATCTTCCTATATTACTAGTATGGGAACATTGTCGGTCACATTTGTGGTGACTGAGGATTCCGTTCCCATAAAGATAAAGAAGGTCCTAGGTACTTTAAAATGTTTTAATTATTATTATATATAATCCAATTGAAATTTACTTATTGATCACTCTTTTTAGACTAATGATCCCATGATCATTTTGTAGGAAATGATGTTTTTTATAAACATCTAAGTGATATTACATTGGAGCTCTTCAGGCCCACCATACGTACATGGTGGAATGCCCAAAATCAAGATTTAAAAGATGAGCTCATTAACTATTTAGTTGTGTTGTTCGGTGATAAAACATTCAACCGAACCAAGGTCCTTAAGAAACCTGGTACCTATCTAAAGTATGTGAGGGACCAATATAGGTCACATTTAGAGAAGAACAGAAAGTACGAGCATCACCCTATGATTCTGGAGAGGGAGTGGAAGGACCTTGTGTCGGATGGAAAGGAGAAGGCTGAAAAGAAAAAAGAAAAAGGAAAGACACCACCAGGCCAAGGAAGGTATGTGATACTATAAAAAATGTAATTATATATTGATTACTCTTTCTTTTTACATAATCTAACGTATTTCAAACTTTTCATAGTTTTCCCGACACATCGAAGGCAACAAAGGCAAGACTAGAAAAACACGGGCAGCACAAACTTGGCTCTGGTGGTTATATTAATTTATACACATGAATTGTAAGTATCAATAAATCAAATATTGCATCCAAATAATAAATTACAAAACATTTTGGTTTTATCACACCATAGAAGCAAAATTCATGATCTTATGCAAAAATGCAGGGCTCTAAATTTAACATAGTGCCCACAGAAGAGGACCTGAAGATTTCCTTCTAGAAAGGCTATGGAGCCCTAGCTGAATGCCTAAGAGTAAACACTGGGAAAACACAATCTTCCACTGCATCCAACACGTAGGTAAATAAACTCAATAAATTTTATTTAAAATTGAATACTTGTGTCTATTCAATATTAATTTACACCATAAAGTAATAATGTGCCTATTTATTTTAAACAAACAAGCAATGATAATACTACACATGACATTGGAATGTAGCTTGGTGAGGGTGGAGCACAACTTACAGATGAAGGCCATGGTGTGCATCCTGATACTGGATGTATTCATGTGCTATATAAAACGCAATATGGATTAATACAATTAAACATCTTTAATTGCATTTGGTGTATTATTTAATGTAACCTTTCATGTTTCAACTTTAGAGCATGTAGAGCGTGATCAACATGTTGAGCATGATCAAGCTAGACAAGATCAAGAACATGATGTGGCCACATCAGGTAAAGAGGACCACTCTAATGTCCTTTTAAACATATTTAATTGCAATTTGTGTATTAATTAATGTAACCTTTCGTGTTTCAACTCCAAATCAGGATTTAGAGGGTGTTCAACATGTTGAGCATGAGGCTATAAGACAAGATCAGGAACATGATGTGGCCCCATCAGGTAAAGAGCACCACTCTAATGTTCTTTTAATTAATGAAATTTCTTGTAACAATAATAAAAAAACATATCAATTTAACATTTCTTTGCTATTGCAGTAGACCCCCCCTTGCAGCGGCTTCCACGTTGTGAGTACACGACTAGGCATACATTAAGATCACGAGCAGAGCTTAGAACAAATGAAGGGGGGACAGATGATTTAGAAAATGATACTCCACTTCAACTGTTTTTAGCTGCAAAAAAGAAAAAAGAAAAAAAAAAAAGTGATTGTAATCATATTATGACAACCATATTTTTGATAATATGTAAAAATTGAAAAAAAGAATGTTATATGTTAATGAATGAATGTTATATGTTATTAATGGATGAATGAATGAATTTTATATGTTATTAATGGATGAATGAATGGATGTGAATATGTTAATAAATGAATATTATATGTTATTAATGGATGAATGAATGATTAATGTTATATGATCGGGTATGGGGAATTGAGAGTGATGTGATGGGGGGGAGGGGCCAAATGAGCTTCCACCTTCACGTGGTTGGCCCTGTTAAGTAGAGAATATTAAACTATTCTCGAAACAAAGAGAAGCTCAATAAGGTAATGCACTTTTCAATATAAGAAATGCATCATTTGAAGCATCAAACCAATATGCAAAGATGAAAGAAAGTGCTAACTTTTCACTATGAACATTGTGTTGTGTGTGGATTTGGTTTCAAAGCTCTGTTTCTTTTGTTTTTAGTGGTCTCTAAAATTTGAATTTTGTGCATAACAGGTTAGTGGAAAATTTGACAGCTTTGAAGGGTTTAGAGGCTCGATTGAGATAGATACACAGATATTTGGATCTTGTTATTGATGGGAGGCTTCCACTTAACCATGAAATTTTGTACCATCTGCAGGTATGCAAAAATTTCTCTACTTACATTCATTCAACTTATTGTAATATAATATCTGACAAAAATCTCCTTTTCATTATACTTAGATGGATTTTCATGCCCTGTTGCAAAGCACATGTTTTAGAATAGGCAAGAAGGATGCTAGCAAGGGTTAAGGAATTATGCTTTACACCTGCCAATTGCATAGTTTAGTTCATTCATCTAGCATATTGCCAATGTGTTTCACAATTGTTGGAATCATATCCTATAATTACAAAACTAGTAAAATTAAAATATGTAAGTTTCAAATATGGCATTACATATCTTTCTATGAATTTTTAAAAGAAAATATCAAAATGGAGAAGTATTAACAAAATAATCTACATAATTTCTAAGAGATCGGGGAATTTTTTTGTAGAGTTATCTTGAATATATTTAAGACAAAAGTAACTTATAGAGATTGAAGTAGAATATCAGTAGTCTAAAATCACTAGTCAACACATCTTAGTAGTATCTCAATTCAAGAGAACTAGTTCCACTATCCATTAGCTAGTAAAACAAATAAAATCAATTCATAATATTATTTTGTTCTAATAGGGTTGACTAGTTGCTTGTTTCTTTTTGATTGTCAGGAAGTCATCAATATACACTTGGTTTTCCTGCCATCTCTTGCCTCGTGGCTAGAGAGTTTCTACAGAAGGCATCAAAGTAACCTTCAAGATTGAAAATGGCAATGAGTACAAGGTTAGTATAACTTAATGTTAATTGGGTATGATTTTATTTGTTCAAGACCAATTTAGATTCATTTTCTGCTCACACTACTTTTATTTACATTTATGTTTTACTAATATCCATTTTCCTTTACATTCATATTCTTCTATACATATTGTGTTTACAATAATGTTTTCCTTAATTTAATCTAGGGGAGGTACCTGAGCATGTTTCAATAGTTGTGATAGTAGTGGTTTATATAGTGTCCAACCCTAATTATTTGATTCTTCTTACTGATCCAATTAATACTTTCTAGTTATTGTGATTGATTATAAGGATTAAATCTTTACTTGATTGTGATAAACTTAGATTTTTGGGCTTGTCTTATAGGTGCTTGTTTAGATGGGTGAGGATTGTTTCTTGTGCTAAAAATATTTTTATTTGTTAATGCTAAACTTACATAGCTGAATCAAGGGGTAGAGGTTGTCCTCTTCAAATGGAATAAGGAGAGTCAAAAGTGGAAGATCAGTCCCATCTGTAAGTTTCGTGTTTAGTTGCATTGTATGGAATTATTTTTCTTGGGTATTACTTAAATTGAAAATTTTGATTATCTGATAAAAGTCATGTTTCCATAGAGGGTTTGGAGGCTTTATCTCACAATTCAAATTGCTTATGTCACTGTGTTTTTCTATTCAATATGATATGTATCTCAAGGAGGATAAGGATTTGGTTCTTCATATCATCAACTTAATGAAGAGGAGCCTCAATGTCATGCTATTAGGATTTACTGTGAAGCTAATCCAAAGTTTAAGCTAATCCAAAAAAATTCATTACTACCCAAGGCCATATTGCAGTGCTTTCTCTAGGAAGCCCACATGATCCCCATCAGGTATCTTCTTTTTTTAGTCTCTAAATTTCTTAGAAGAAATCAACAACCAGTTTGTCTAAATTTGGCTCCTTGTTTACACATTAATATCTCTTTTGGCAGCAATGGATCAAAGTGGATTCATGGGGTCTTAAAGAGAAGGATCTCAAACATGGAGATCAAGAGTGGGACCAGATAAAACGATTCATAATCATGCTCATATTTTTTTATTGAATTTCTAAGAGCTAAGTATCCAGGATAACATTTTGTATTTTTCTATTGAATTTCCAGAGTGAGAATAATTTTGGGTTTGCAATCCTATTTTTTAGTACACTAGCTAAGTATCCAAGATGCATTGCAGGTACTTTTTTCTCACCAAATAGCTCATTTTCCACAAAATTAGATTCTAGTGTGTAGTTTAATATTCACTAGTTTGATTTTTTCTTTTTTAGCAAAATTAGAATCCAGTTCATAGGTTGTGCTTCCTGTGCAAATTTGTAAGATGAGTTTTTTGTATTCAGCTGCACAGTACTTTCCTTTTTCAATAAAATTGTATGCAGTGGAGTTCAAATATTAGGATTAGGTTACTAGTTGCTCTTTGAGTAATAATTTAAAACCTTATTCATTGTCATTTACAGTGTATATGACTATCTTGCAAACTGTCCTCTTATATTCATGACTTTCTTTCAACTTATCAAAGGATGACTGTGTCTTTATTAAAACCTTTGTTTGATGGTTGTCCTTCATATGAATTTCTCAATATTCTCTTTCACAACTTTATGTTACTTCACTATTTTTTCATACCTCTGATTTTTTGAAATAGAGTCTTCAACCTCTCTGTAATTCCCATGATGAACTGTGTGTTACTGTGTCAGCACTTCCTTGACCATGAGAATGGGAAACAAATCAATTGAGATTCCATTTAGTAAATCTATGTACATTTGCAGCAACTTTAGCCTTCAATACCTCATCACCATTACACTCTTGAAGGAACTCTCACAAACTTATACTATCTATCTAGCTTTGAGTCCTACATTGTCCTATGAATACTGTGCTTTCTACTTTCCATTATCAAAATTTGTCTTTAGAGATTATTTAAGATTGTTCATTTGGCTTGACTTTGGCCTCTAGACTTGTCCATCATAGTGCTCAGACCATCATGATATATTGATTTCCCTCTTCATCGTAGTTGATTATCTTCAAAAAAGTTTCATACCACCGCCTTAGTATAGTCTATCATTTTGTTATGAAGTAAAGGGCATTGTGATATTCATCAAGACTATTGTCAAAACCTTTTCACTATCCCTAATGGATCTGATTGTACTCTTGATGGAAGCCATGCAATTGTACTTCACTTGACAGTAACCTTCTTCTCTTGCTTTTATGTCAACACAACATGATACTTTTAAGGGTTACCATCTCTATGCTCAATCCACTATTTAGCTATCATTCCTCTAGCACATGTCCTTACATCTTTCATTGTTGAAGTGATTGTCCTTACACATTGGTATGACTATATTTTAAAATTTGAGAATACATTCTTTATGATAGTAAACCTTCCTATAGCATCATAAAGCCTATTCTTCATGTGCTCTATGGTGAATATTTTTTGTCTTAACATCTATGATTCATCATTCACTGTCCATGACAGTCCCCTTGATCTCATGACTCATCATAGGTTTAATATTTTGCTCCAATTGTTGATCATCAACATCAAATGTGGCCATCATAATATCATCCATAGCCTCCATATTCTAAATTATTCATTGCTCATTTCTCATACATAGTAACCAAATAATGTAGACCTAGAGCTTGGACTCCATATGTATGAAAAAAATGATAAATCCCTGCCTCTGTAAGCCTAATTAAACACAACAACTAACATGTTTGATATTTTAAACAGTCATATGACTATCCTTTTTCTACCTTGTAAACACTTACTCAATGCATACCATAATTTATTGAAATGCAAAGTTGAATGGCCTCTTAACTCTTGACACTAATGTCATTACATTTGTCAAAATAGGGTTAAGCATATTCTGATCTAAATTTTCATAATGAAGTCTTCCAATCTGTCCTTTATATCTGAGTATTGATGACAATCCATCTTGTCTTTTACTACCCCTTTTAAATGCTCATGGTCTTAGCATATCAACTTTCTCTCTTTGATTGACCTGTCCTTATGTCCTGTCACTATCCCTATGGATGCACTTTGGAGCCTCCTACTACTTTTAAATATCGCCCAGTCACCCTGATAATTATTTTGATCCATTTGTATCTTCATCAACAAGAGATCATGTATCGATAGGATATTTTGTAGTTTCCCCAATGATTATTCTTTCGATCTCGAGTATGTCGCCAAGACTCCTGCCAATGTTATCTTATCAGCGTGACATAGTGGGTCGAGTAGACATTCAGAACTTACTCCCATGGTATATGTCTTGCCGATATGCTTCAGTCGTGCTTCATCGATGAGACAAGATGAGTATCTCGCCGATGAAACTTCATCACTGAGACCAAAGGCCAGTCCTCCCGATATATCTTCTCAGGAAATTTTGATCATTGTAACAATCTTGATCTTTCACGGATATGCCTACATTTGAACTAATAGTTTTTTTTTTTTTAAATTGCATTGTTTAGTCGAATTTTCGACGAACCTCCAAAAGCATCTGATGAATTTGCAATACATCTAATGAAACTTTCATCGTAATGACTTTCCTATTTTGTCACAATTTCGACGAACTACTGTCGTTGTTCTTTCAATCTCAAGTATGTCACCAAGACTCTTGCCAATGTAATCTTATCGGTGTGACATAGTGGGTCGGGTAGACATTCAGAACTTACTCTGATGCTATATGTCTTGCCGATATTCTTCCCTCATGCTTCATCGATGAGACAAGATGAGTATCTTGTTGATGAAACTTCATTGCTGAGACCACAGGCCAGTCCTCCCGATATATCTTCTCAAGAAATTTTGATCGATGTAACAATCTTGATCTCTCACCGATATTTGCAATACGTTCGACGAAACTTTCATCGTAATTGCGACAAACTACTATTTTTGATCTGATGCTTTGGCAAAGGCATGCCACTTGTGTTCTGTCTATTGTTCGTTGCTAGATCAACAAAATTTCCGTTGATATTCTGACGAAATTTAGTCGTGATTTCGACATTTTAAATCTAGTCGAAAAAGCGACAAAAATTGAATGACAAAAATTTCTTCAATAATTCATCAGTATTATGACAATAGATTGTCGATATTCCAACAAACGTTCATAAAAAATTGGAGTTAAATATAGTAGTGGTTGCTCCCTCTCCTCATCTTGCGATTGGTTTGTCGGACATAACATTCACCTCGCAAGATGTACCAGCAATGACAAACCCTCTCTACTTTACATTCTCGCTCCCCTCATGAGTAGAGTGAATGTCATCATGGAGGAGATATTAATCCTAAGCTCCCTACAAAGGGAGGAATACAAAAAAACAAAATCCATCATCCATACGCATGATGGTCTTTCTCTTAAACCTTACGGATCGATAATGATGTCCTTCCTAGTCGGACCTAGGAATGTAGACATGGTCTTCGATGTTATTCCCAAGTCGGACTTATTCAGAGTGAAGCTAGGTATACCTTGGCTAGCTTCCATGAATGGGATCCCCTCTGTAATTCATAAGTGTCTTAAGTTTTCCCATGAGGGTGTCATACATGTAGTGGATGATACCAGATACCAGCCTGTGGTGTCTCATGGGGGATACTCATTGGATCACTTTTGGCCCACTCTAGTTAGTCTGCTCTCGCCAAGAATGAACCTACTTTACAAGAACTATGTTAAGTATAAAATAGGGGGGAAGGGACAGTCGAAGTTGAACCTTCCTATAGACAAGCAGCCAGCAGCCTCGTGCTCCTGAAAGGGAAAGGAGAATCTCGCCCCCTCTTGGGCTGACTCATCTGCACCCCTTTCTTGGAGGAGTATTGGATGAATAAGCCTGGCCTTTATCCACTGAGTCCGATGATGCCTCCTTGGAAAAAACCCAAGATTAGGATATTAGATCTCCCTAACGGATCTCCTGGACCCTAGTACTATCTATATGGTGGAAAGAAGGGCTCGTGAAGAGAATTTTCCCCATGACCTCTTCTCATTCCCCCAAGCAAGAAGAGGCCCACCACTAAGGGGTTGAGGTCGATTCCTCCTACCACTTCTAAACTTGCTCCTTTTGATCCCCCTCAGGATTCTATCCTCCCATTGGAACCAGTTTTGGAGGACACTCCCATGGTTGAGCAAGAACCCTTTGTCCCTTCACAAGCTTCAAATTTTGGTTCGAAGAGCCATAGAAACTGCCTTGTGTGCGAGCATAAGAACCGACGAAAGGCTCTCATAGCTAAGCAAGCTTCTTTACAAAAGGAGGAGGGGACGATCACACCTCCTACTATGTCCTCCTCCCTCCCTCCTTCTTCCCCTGTCTAAACTAGCTTTGAATCTCTTTCGGCTTCCGTTGCGAGTGCACATGCACCTAGAAAGGTGTAGGTATTTATCGCCCCTTTTGTGGAGCTTCCCTTGTCAACTTTTGTCTCGGATGTCTCGCCTTTCCTAAAGCCCATGGATATGGTTAATACTTTGGTTGTATCCAGTGTGCTTCTATCCTCCTCTCCCTCTATCTGTCTTGCTCTGTTTGTGGGAAGTTCACCTCCTTTGACGAAGAAGAAGTATAACGTGGTCACTCCAGCAACAGAGGGCATAAGAGGAGTCCACCTTCCCCGAAAGGTGGCCCCACACTGACTTGTTCTATCCTAGTAATGAAACCAGTCTTGACCTCCCTTGAGTTTGTCACCGCTCCTAAGTCTCTTGGTGAGCCTAGCAATGAACCTCGGGTGCAAACTCCTTCATCTGCCGAGGTGAAACATGGCCCTCCTATTAAGTGTATGTTTAACTCAGTGGATGAAGTTTCAACCTTGTCAGCAATCTTCACAAAATTGTTGAACTTAGACCCACAAGAGTTGAGCGAAAAAGACCTCATAGGTCCCTCTACCTTGGCCCTTGTTGTAGGAGGATCAGAAGCTCCTCCCCTTAACATTACCCCATTACAGGCACATCATCCTCCCCCCTACGATGATCTAGAATGGGAATTTGATGACCTCTTGGTTGACCAGTGTTAGGGGGAGACCCCCTTCTTGATCTTTAGATTAGATATGTGTGTGTGTTGTGATGTGATCTCCTCATGATTGTGCTAGGTGTACCTGGATGACCCTAGTCACCCCTGTTGGTGCTTGGATACAGGCATGATATTTTGTGTTGTAAACCTTCTTCTATATGTATCATTTTTCTTCCATATTTTTGATTGACTTTCGATAAATTGGGGATGATACAAAGTGTCAGGAGCATTTAGGCTTCCTTCCATGTTGACCCATTCTTTTATTTTTACTTTGTCTTTCATGCATTCTTCCTGATTTGGTTGGGGATTGATGATCTTTTGCCTTACACCGTGGTTACCTATTATATATATAAATAAAGGCAGATCTGACCCCACAAAACTAGATCCCCCTGTGCCCTTTTTTCACGTTCTCTCCTCTTTTCTTTTGCTTCCCCTTTATCTTTCTCTCTTCTTTTCTTGAGTTTTCCCATTCATGTGTAACAATGCCACTCCTACATTGCTCGATCTTTAGTAAATGCATTCATTGTGAAGTGAATCCTTCCTCAAGACCCTTCACACATTTTTCCTTTAGAATTGTATTCTCGACTTGAAGCCCTAACGAAACATCTTTCCTTCATCATGTGTTCATAAAGAAAGGACTTGGAAACCTTCCTTTGAAGCAAGAATAGTCTTAATCTTCCCCTTGCGTGGGGGCATGTCCTTCCTTTTGAATTCTTTGATGAAGTGAAGATATTTCAAAAGGATTCCTTCATGATGAATCGATTTGAGAAGGAAGACGTTAGTTTTTAAACAACGTGTCCCTTGAGTGGACCCCTCCCTTTCACATTGGGTTCCCAAGGGACCCCTTCGAAAGCCTTCAATGAGTTCTATGGTGTCTAGCTCGGGAGTAGCTCGGCTAGACCGATTTCACATCCTCGCGTCTAGCTTGGGGACAACCCAACTAGACTTCACTTTTCAAATAGCGCATCCCTTGAGTGGACCCTCCTTCCTTTTGAAGGGTTCTCAAGGGACCCATTTAAAAGTCTTACAACTTAGTGATGGTTTGCATCATTTTCCATTCACTATCCTGTGCAGCCACTTCTTGACATGTTCTATTTGCAGGTAAAACATGTCACCATCTTTGACTCTATGGAATCCCCTTTGCTTGGTCTCCTTCATGTGAGAGTTCTTGAAGGATACCTCCCTTGTAGGACCATGAGCCTATAAGGTACCTTCGTACTTTAGATTTATAGTTCTGGGGAACTATGGAGTCCACTCCTGCACTTTTGAGCTCACCAGACCATGCTCTACTTCCTCATCGGTTCAAGTATACATCTCTTACTTTGTTACTTCCTTACTACTCTACTTTACCGAAGCACTCATCGGTACTCGTGCTCGCTAAAGCGGGGGAAAAATGTATAGGTGTGAATTTGTACCTCTAGCACAAATTCCCCTTTACCCCCCTTACACTTTAGAAAACCTAAGGTAGAGGCTTAATTCCACTTAAGCCCATCATTTTCATTACACTTGGTGCCCATTTTGTCTGTCGGTGGAGGCGTTTCTATTGGTGATGCTTGCACGGCGCGCGGACATCCACGCAGCGCACTTACGTCCCTGGTAGATTCCTCCATTTGGAGTCTGCAGAGACGTTACACTTCCTATAGGAAGTCAAAGTGTAATGCCTCCCTTTAGTTGGTTGACCCAAATATAGCTGTTTTCATTTCCTTCCTTCATATCCTTCACTCTCTCATTCATTCAAGGAGTTTTGGCAAGATATTTTGGGTCATCCCTACACAATCTCTCCACACTTTTGAGCATTCACTTCAAGCTTTGTAGCAGCACTTCACACTTCATATCAGTAATCTACCATTCCATCACTTCGATAGTGCAAGCGCAAGACAAACACCATTGCAGAAAAGGCTTGAGTTCCTCTCATCTTCTCCTCCACTAGCCTTGAGTGCTTTGGACGGAGGTGGTAAGGTCGTCTTATCTTATCTATCATTTTGGTTGAGTAGGCACGTACTATTTTGTAGTGTCTTCGTAGTTTGTATTCTCTTCTTTATCATATTTTCCTTATCATTGCAAACTTGGTTGTCCGTGGAGGTGGAAACACCAAAATGGGGGTTTGATTGAGGCAGACCCTATACAACCCCCCAACATTTTCTTGCTTTTATCTATATAGGTGGAGAGATTTTGGAGCAAGCTGGCGAGAAGATTGTTGTGCGAAATCATCTTTGTCACCCTTGTGGTAATATATTTCCTTTATCACTTTTGTCTTTATGTCTCACTCTTCTTAGTCTTATTCTTCACTTCTTGAAACTCCCAAACTAGGTTGATAGTCCCTTTTTTAGATTCTAGCCTGTCTCTCTGGTTTTCTGGCCATACGGACACCATCGCACCTATGAGATGCCAACACGTCGTGTTGTCATCCCAGAATCATGCTTTTGTCCTCCGTTAGAGAGATACTTGAGATGTAGAGTTGACTCTAAAGATCGACTCGCCTAGCCTCCCCTTGACTCTTGAGTTTGCAGAGTGATCGAAGAACCTTATAGTCCTCATCATTCTCATCCCGCCTATCCTAAACTTCCTTTAAACTAAGGTAAGTTAGGGCAGCCATACTGCTCTTGGCCTTTTGTGACCTAGGGCCTTGCAGTGGTTGGTCCCCCTCTCTTACAGTTTGTTTGGCCATAAAATTAATCTTAAGGGCCTTAGATGGATGTGAGGCTTGGAAAGTGCTAGTTAAGCATAATACTTGTCATGGTTTTCTTAAATCTAGACCTAATTGGAAAGGTATTGAGTTGGACAACCTATTGTTTAGGAATTTTAAATGTGTCTTACTAGCGGTTCATTAGTCTTTAAGTCAATATAGAAGGCTTGGGAGCAATTTAAAGGGTGTCTTTTTGAATGGGAAATTTTTAAAACTAATTTGGATCCCTTATGTCCTTTTAGATCTTTGGTTTAAGTAAGGTATTAAAACCTTTGAACATATTATCAATGATTTAGGGATGATTTCTTGGGAAGTTGTAAAAAATGTATACGATATTCTCATCTTATGAAATTATCTTATCATGGTTGCTATTAGTAATAATTGTTCATTTTTGGGTTGCAAATTATGATACAAGTTTTTGGCTTAATTTTTCTTGGTTTTGTGAGAATAAGATAATTGAGATATTTGCAAAAAAAAAACTATGCTGATGAAAGTGGATAAATTCTATATCCATGTTAATACTCTTTGAGGACTCACTTATTTAAAGGCATCATGGTCACTTTAGTGCCCATTCCCTAATTTTAGCTTAAATAACCCTAGTTATTCCCAAACATGGATTATATCTTAACCAAAACATGAGAATAAGTTGGGTGTAAGTAGCTTAAAGATTCTTTGAAACTTTTCATCATCAAAATTGAGAAAATTGTTTAGTGAAAATAAGTGAAATTTTGGTAAATAATATTAATTAATGTAATGGTTTCATTTAGGTTTGTGTTTGTTTCAAGGGTGGGGTTTGGAACAATTTCATATGTTTAATATTCTAGTTCAATGGTAAGTGTCTGCCTCCTACAATGATCTTAATAACTAAGCCTTTACAACCGTGATTCAGAGATTGGACATCTGATCTGAATAGCCATTTTAACCATCATGAAGGTACATTTAAATTGTCAACCCAGGGATGTGAACTTCAAATGGGTCAGCATAGTATGTGCACTAGGAACTTCAAAGTAGTCATCTTCATTCTATAGCTAATAAAGATTCAATACTGAAAGTAAATTGCATGGAAAGAAGCGAAGAAAATGTTGAACATGCTTGATAGGAATAAAAATCTGAACAACAAACAAGGAGCTACTATGTCTGCTTTGGCTGCAGGAACAGTCACAAAATGGAATTCTAGTGGCTTTAGGAACAATCAGTTCCAAATTCTGAACTAAGTACTAAACATAAACTAATAACTAATCTAACTAAACTAAGGGACATATTACTTACCAAGTGGGCCCCCTTGGATGAGTATCCTCTAAAACTAATGTAAACTCAAATTCTCAACTCAGAACTTCATCTTATTCATTCAGAAATGCAATTACAAAAGAGTAGCATGTCTGGAAATGCTTAGTAAACTATGAGATACAACATCAATAATCAGCAACTTGGTAACCTTCAAAATTTCGAACTCTTGAAGAAGGAGAATCCAAACCTTATTTATCTACCCAAAAAACATGGCAGTCAACTCCCACTAACTGGGAGGATGCCATTTAGGGAAAACAAAGAAAAGAATGGAGGGCGGCTACACATGTAGGGAATCCGATCAGACATGCAAGTCCAAACATGGACTCAACACTATAGTAACGCCCATGGTTGCTCAACATCGTGTGAGATCAATATAAGGTGGTTGCATGCAACTGACATGGGGAATCTTTGCAGTCGTCCTCCAGTTGACCTTCGAACGCCTCCTTAATAATGACCAGCTGGCGGTTGCATTCCTCAAATTAGTATCCTCAAGTTTGTCTACATAGCAATGTTAGTACGTGTAATAATTGCACATATATAACCACCTTAAAGAACATTCATCAACCACATGAAAAATCAATATAGATAGTCCACATAATAGCTAATGTCATTAAAACTGGCAAAAATGGAATTAAACCCAATGTCTATGGTTTGAAGGAAACATTATAGAAATACCAACATTTAATATCAAAGTCCATGTCAACTTCAACAAATAAACTATGGATTCTACCCAAATTAAGACCAAAAACTAGGCTCATCACTCCCCCAACTTAATGTTTTGTTGGTCCTCCAGTAGAGGAAGAACTATTTTTCTGCCTACTCAAAGCTCTAAAATTTGCAACTGCTAGCTATCCAATATCAGTGTCTATTGAGTGTGAGTCAATGTCCCAGTAGAATCCTCCCATTTTGTCAAGTTTTTTCCATCTTTATCTTTCTTCAACAATGTCATAATGGTAGAATCTGAAATTTGGAACAAGCCACAAGATGATAGGTGGTTAAAAATTCAAGGGAAGCCACTCTCGGCCCTTTGCTCTCCCAAGCTGAATGTACCTTTCAATCCTATTTATTGTTGCATGATAGTTTTGGATGGAATGAGGTTCAATTTGTTTCAGCTCATCAGTCAAAGTGTTCCATCTTTGTGATAGATATCCTTTCATGGTGTCCTCTTTTGTTGTTGTCTTTACCTCATATTCACTATAAACTACCTCAATCCAAGGCATAATTTTGTTACCATAACTAGGCCTAAAAAGAATTTTGTTCCAATCTCTGTAAATATCCTTGGGGTTTCTTGATTATTCTCTAATGGCCAAAGGGATATTGGATTCCATCTTCCTATAAGCATTATATTTCTCTCCCTAGCTAATCTCATTTTGCACCCAAGACATGAAGGCTCTTAGTTGGATATCTCCAACATACAACAATGGGTTCCAATCTTGGTCTTGAGTTACAACAAAATTATGTAAATAAAACACATAATAAATTCTTCATTTCAGGGGAGGAAATCCTATAAGCATTGAAAAATTCAGTGGGGGTCTCAATTGAGGGATTCAAACCTGAGATGTGTTTTGACATCTGAAAAGAGAGATATTTCTCCTTCATGTGCAGATCATAAATTCTTGGAGGTGTTATACATTCTAAAATATGTGGCACCAAGCTTGCAATGATTCCCACCCTCTCTTTTAGAGAGGCAATCTCCTCATTCTTTTCTTCAATAATTTCATCCCTCTTGAATTTCCTTTTTCAATCTTCACTTCTCCTTTTTCATTCTTCCTCTAGCCTTTGTATCTCTTTCCATAAATTTAAAATTGTTGTATGCACTGAAAAATCGGGAGGATTATGAGTTCCTACCAGGGTTTTTGTTGATGGTTGCACCCCATATAGCACTATTTGCATAGATTCTGGCTGTCTTGCTGGCTTAGGTTGTGGAGGTACAATTTCTTCTCCCACTTCTTGCCACATGGCCTCTTCTTCTTGTTCCTATAGTTGTTGCAGGAAATCCTGATCTAACTCTTGGTCTTGTTGCAAGAACTCAGGATTTTCCTCATGTTCTCAAATTTCAACTTCCTCAACAATGGTAGCAAGATCCACCAAGGTCATTTTTTCTGCCTTTTTGAATACATATTTTTCTTTGACTTTTTCCTACCCCATTGGGGCTTCTATGCTCTCATGTGATGTCTTAGGGTTTTTCCACAAAGGCATGTCAACCGCTGGTTTTGATTTCTTAAGAGGGCTCTCACATTTTCCTTTGGCTGTAGGATGAATAGTGTCAACCTTTCTCTTCTTAGGACTCGACACCTCTCTTTCCACAGGTTGTGTTTTGGCTTTCCTTTTCCTTCCTTTTCCTTTTTCTTTTGTGCCCTAGTTCTTACTAGGGTTTCAAGTGGAATATCATCGTCAGAGTCCGATGAAGAACTTTCTTTTTCAGAGTGCCCTATTTCAGAGGAACTAATGTCTATGGCCCCTTTTGCTGCAGGAGAATTCATTCCAGAGACAACACCAGGGGTGACTTAAGTCATGCTTAATCTCCTCCTAGACCTGCATGTCTAAGGTAAAGCCCTAGGTTGCAGTTGCTCAGGTCTAAATTGATTAACATTTACAAATTCCTCCCAGGTCATCTCTGGTGCTACATCATGCAAATATTTTTCAACCAACAATTTAAAGAGGCAATGGTGTGAGACAGAGTTGTCCCTACCTTTCTGTGTTTAAGCTGCAATGATGGAGAGAAGGTTGTATAAGACATTAGGCACATTCATCCTTCTTTCGTGCGTCATGTGACTCAAAAGTTTGAAATGCATTGAATGTAAGTTTGACAATCAACCTTGACAAGTGAGGTACTTGATAATGTAGATGACTTCTTCCTTCCATGGCTTGGGCAAAGAAGTTCTTTTTGCACCCTGCTTGTCTATGTTGATTGGAGGGTCACCATGTATTGTGAATATGGCCCTTGCTGACCTGACGTCTCTAGAAATAAGGTAATGCTCACCGTCAGTAGGTAACCCTGTAACTTCTGCAATTCTCTTCTTAGTTGCCACAACCTCCAGTCCTTTTACTGTAGCTTTTCCCTCTGAAAAATTTATGGGCAAACTCAAGTGCAATGCCTTCATCGAAACCGTCCCACTTTAGGAATTAGTCCAACCAGCCATAGTTTCTAAATTCAGTCAAACGTTGTGCATCCTGCAATAAATTATCATGAGTCGAAGGCTCATTTCGAATAAGTTGCCTCCCATTTTCTATAATCACTATCACTCTACAAAATTATTTTCCTATAATTCCTGTCTGAGAACAAATTCCTTTCTCCAGCACTTGTTAGCTGGAATTGTCCTACACCAATGTCGATTGAATTTTCCTTCTCTACATTTTTACATTTTTCAATTCAAGATTATGACAGGTTCAATAATGGCAAAGACGAGGTAAGGAGTTATGATGAAAAGGAATGGCGACGGCAATTTAGTGTCACATCATAGATACGAGTCATCCCTCATTTTAAATTTTAAATTGGCTCAGCTAGATTTATCGATGTAGACAAATCATAGACTGACATGTGGGCAATGTACCTGCATCTTTCCTTTCCCCCCAACCTAAATTTGGACATGTGTCCACACATGTGAGATGGCAGTAGTGATTTGATAGGGGGTATGAAAATTATGTGAACATCCATACTAATCATACAATGATTACATGAATGCACTAAAAAGGTAATTAAGGGAGAAATTAATGTGCACATACCTGAATTTTTGGAGGATATGTTGTAAAGATCGTGGAGAAAGTACCGTTCGCCTTTTAAGGAAATAAATTGAGCAATAAATAATGAATTGATGGAAGAGAGAGAAAGGTGGTACGGATGGGAAGATGGGTGGATGGGTGAAGAAATTAACTTCTACAAAAGTAGAATTCTTTATTATGACAAGTACGTACCTTAATTAGCTAGAAGGAGGGACATTAGGTCCACCGCCTTTGGCTACAGGAAGCTTGGGTGCTACAGGTTGGTTGAATTGTTGTAGGAACTCTTCTTTGGAAGCTGGTTTGTGATACAATCTGAGACGATGACCATTGACTAGTAATTTGAATCTGATAGGATCAATGGTGGTGAGTTGAACAACTCCATTGGGAAAGACCTCAGCAAATTCATATGGTCCTAGCCACCTTGTCTGCAATTTTCCTGCATTGTCCTGATATTGTGTCATAAAGCAACACCCAGTCACCTTGCTGAAATTTCTTTTCTTTGATAAATTTGTCATGCCATTTGATTCTTTGATTCTGCACGAATTCAGTGTGGTGCAAAGTTGTCTTCCTCATCTCATCTAAAGCACTCAACTGTATGATTCTTTCTTTTTGTGCCTCAGAGATATTCATCCCTCGGTCTACTGTAGTTCTAAGAGTTTTTTGTTTGAATTCAATAGGCATCATAGCTATCTTCCCATATAGTAGCTCAAATCGAGTGAAGCCTGTAGTAGTTTTTCAGGTGGTTCTGTAGGCCCAAACTGCTTTTGATAATCTATTTGCCTAATCCTTCTTATGAATAGCTATAGTTTTGGTTAGTATGGCTTTAATCTATTTGTTCGTCACCTCAACTTGTCCATTGGCCTAAGGGTGATAAGGAGTATATTTCCTATGCCTTATGTTATATTCATTGACTAGTGTTGTAACAAGTGTTGAGGTAAACTGAGCTCCTTGATTAGTTACTATTTCTCTTGGCACTCCATATCGTGTGAAAATTTCTTCATAAAGAAATTTTGTAACTTTGTTGTCTCTTGCATGCATCATGGCCTTGACTTCTACCCATTTAATTACATAATCAATACATACCAAGATATAAGACTTATTGTTTAATGAGGGATCAATGGGTCCCACAAAATCCAATCCCCACTTGTCAAAGGGAGTGACTACTACTTGGGGGTAGAGTGGCATCTCATCTGATTTGGTTGGCTTGCCCATTCTTTGGCACCTATCACATTTCCTTGTATATCTTCTTGCATCCTTGTGGAGTGTAGGCCAATAGTAACCTATGTTCAAAATCTTCATTGTTGTCCTTTTGGCTGCAAAATGCCCTCCACAGGGTTCATCATGGCATGCATGCAGAATTTCATATGTCTCATCTTCCCTCACGCATCTTCTCATAACATGATCTGGTCCAGTATAAAACAATCATCCAACAATCCATGTAAAAGGGAAAGACTTTTCAATGAGCACTCTTCTCTCTTTTGGAGAGAAGTGAGGAGGAACTCTCCCTGTCACAAGGTAATTAGCTATGTCAGCATACCAAGGTGTGTGCACAATAATAGAAAATAGATTCTTATCAAGAAAGGATTAATCTATGGCCTGATTGTCTTATGATGTGGTCAGTCTGGAAAGAAAATCTGCAACAACATTGGCCTTCCCTGGTTTGTCCATAATGGTTATGTCAAACTCCTACATTAGTAGTAACCATCTAGCTAACCTTCCTGAGATCAAGGATTTTTTCATGACATATCTGATGGTTGCATGATCATTAGAGAGGGTTTTTCATTCCTAAAGTTGATGATGGTCAACTAGTCAGGCAGCCACAAAGAAGAATTAACCCCGCATTAAGGGAGATTGTCAAAACAGAGTTGCAAAAGTTGCTAGATGCAGGCTTTATCTATCCTATCTTAGATAGCCAGTGGCTGTCCCCATTGGTGATTGTGCCCAAGAAAGGAGGAAAATGGAAAGTCTGTATTGATTATAGTGAACTCAATGTTGCTACTAAGAAAGACCATTTCCCCTTGCCTTTTGTTGATCAAGTGTTGGACTCACTTGCAGGAAAGCAGTACTTCTCTTTCCTTGACAGATTCAGTGGCTACAATCAGATTCAAATTGCACTTGAGGACCAAGAGAAAACAACCTTCACATGTCCATGGGGAACATATGCCTATTCATTACTTCCCTTTGGTTTATGCAACGCACCTACAACCTTTCAGAGAGCAGTCATCAACATATTTTCAGATATCTCTCTTGACTGCATGGAAATCTATATGGATGACTTTACCACCTATGGTACTGATTTTGATGAAGCATTAGAGAATCTCAGGAAAGTCTTATAGATATTTGAAGACCAAAATCTCTCTTTAAACAGTGAGAAGTGCTTCATGATGATGCAGGAAGGTGTAGTTCTTGGCCACCACATTTCCCACAAAGGAATTCAAGTAGATCCTGCAAAAATTGAGGTAATTACTAATATGCCTACACCTGCAAAATAAAAGGATGTTAGGAGTTTCTTGGGACATGCAAGATATTAAGATATTATAGGCATTTCATCAAAGACTTCAGTAAAAGAGCAGCACCCTTGTATCATCAAAGACTTCGGTAAAAGAGCAACACCCTTGTATACTCTCTTAACCAAAGATTCTAAATTTTAGTGGACAGAAGATTATGCCACAATATTTTCTGACTTGAAGGCAACCTTGACTCATGCTACTATACTTCAGGGAACTAATTGGGAAATCCTTTTTCACATCCACACTGATGCATCAGATTATTCTATAGGAGCAGTCTTAGGATAGAAAGAAGGAGCCATTGAAAATGTCATTTATTTTGTTAGCAAAAATTTACAAGGAGCTAAATTCAATTATACAGTAACAAAAAAAGAAATGTTGGCGGTAATCTACACCCTGAACAAATTCAGGAACTATATAACAGGCTACCAAATCTTTGGAAGGTTAGCTAGATGGTAATCCCATGCAAATGCATTTTGATGGCCCTTCAGCAAATTTGTCAATGACAACTGTTGTTTTTCTCCAAATTTTTTGTTAATATTCAAACATTTTCCCTCAGACACCTGTACTTGTGTAGTTAACTCTATCATAGTTGTTTCATTAATACATGGTACCTTAAGTTCATATGGCAGCATTGTGTGGAACATACCTGTTGCTGCAAGAAGTTTGTCTGCAAGAACAATGGCTGCAGGAAGTCTGTCTGCAAAAATAGTGGCTACAAGAAGATTAGGTAGAGCAAATAGAAGTTTCTTCACGGGATCAGTAGAACTAGACGTATGAGAGGGTGGCACCTCCTCTATCTCACAATGGTTCTGAATTATATTAGATAACACTTCATCTTCATCTTGAAGATGCAGGAATGGGCTTCTACCTAACATCATAAGCTACATCATAGAGTTAGCTTCCTCGGCCTCTTCACCTATATGCGACCATACAGGATTATCCTCAGCATGGGATGGTTGAGCAAGAGGATAAATAATAAGCTTTTTGGTGCTCCTACCATCAGAAATGGTCATGTCACCTGACCAACATCCAATATAAGCATCCGATGCTGCTAACCATGGCCTTCCAAGGATGATAGGATACCCGCCTAGTGTAGCTTTAGGAGAAAGAATCATGAAGTCAGATGGATACTCCCAAGAATCTAGAATCATCACAAGGTCCTATACTATGCCATTAGGCTTAATAGTGGAGCTATCAGCAAGTTGCAGGATAGTAGGAGTGGATCGCATACTCACAATGTTTAGTTGTTGTAGGATGTCCTTAGTCATTACATTTATTGTTGCACAGAAGTCAATCAAAGCATTATTTATGTGTGTTCCATTGATAATAACTTCAACCATAGGACTAACCGATCATTGTACTTGGGGATAGTTAATTTTCCAAGCATGATGTCAGCCAACTATCCCACTACATGAACTGTAGTTGGGTCTTTCTTTTTCCTACCTGGATTCTTGAGGCATGCTTCTTTGATTGTTTTTCCATATAGAGGGACATCTTTTATGGCCTAAAATAGGGGTATTTGGACACATATTTGCTTCAACTAGTCTAAAATTATAAAAGTGGTGTCCTCCTTGTCTTCCTTTGTTTGGAAACTTCCAATCTCTGGGGGAATGGTGATTCTTGTGTCGTTTGTTTGGCTGGAACCAATTCAGTGTTTGTAGGTGAACCAGACTGAATGGGAACATTCAGAGGTTCTTCTTCTTCCACAGGAAGCTCAGTGATGATGGGTGTGGAAGGAGTTGGCAAAGTAGTTCCCGAATGCAAACGTATGTTACTTAAACTCATAGCATATGCAAGAAATTGATTTGGATCAGCAAAGTATACAGGTTATCGTTGTGGTTTATTATTTTGGTTAGGTGTGGGTTGAGTTGGTAACTGAGTGGGTGTAGGCACATTTGGGTTGGGATTGGCAGGGGGAGGCATGATAGCAGGTTGTTGGGGTTGAGAAGGTGGCTGCATGTAACTAGTTATCTGATTTGGCCACTGTTGTCCGCCTCTCCATTGGGATGCTTGTTGTCAGTTTCTTGGAGGTGGCTGCCAAGGTCCTTGAAATTGTTGCCAAGGTCCTTGAAATTGCTGCCAATTCCCTTGAGGTTGTTGCCACTGAGGTGCAAAATTTTGATAATTGGGCCAAGCATTTGGAGAGTTACCCCAAGACTATGGTGGATATCCTCCATAGTTTGATGGACATGGGGCTGCCACTGGTTACCAGATGAATAGTAATTAAAATATGGCCCAACAAAATATAGTGGATCTGGTGGCATACCTTGTCTTGGATCCCATGGCCTTTTCTGTGGAACAAAGTAGACTTGATCTTCCTTAGTCTGAATTGGTTTGAACTCAAGTGGAATCTGCTTGTTGTCAATGTTAGCTACCATCTTGCATCTGCAGTCCTTCTTCTCTTGTCTATAATGAGGGCAATATTCTGTCAGCATTGCCTCTGCCTCCTCATGTTTCTTCTTGACCTGAAGTGTATCTAGCTGAGTAGCTAGATTGTTTATGATATCCTACTTGAAATTTGCCAGCAAATGAGTAATCTCCATCCTTGAAACTCCACTGGTGGATGACTTACCCATAGAGGATTGGTAAGCTCCCCCTTTCTTTGAGGTTGCCCTAGAATAGTTTTGGCATATCTTCTTAATATCCTCCCAAGGAACTTGAGTGACATCTCCTCTTGCCATTAGTTCCAAGGCATCAGTGCAACTTTCATTAATTCCTCTCAAGAAAAGAAGCTTTTGCGAGTCTTCATTGAGTGTATGGTGTGGATATTTCTGCAAACAAAACATAAACCTTGAAATGAAATCCTCTAGGCTTTCATCTTCCTTTTGCTACATTCTAAAAATGTCTCCTCCTCTCATATCACTGCCCCTGCAATACTCTTTGTATTTCTCAAGGAACTTAGTCTTCATGTCCTCGCAAGTCTCCACAATATCTCTGCCAAGGCTCATAAACCATCTTAATGCAGCTTCTTTCAAAGTGGTAGGAAATAGCTTAAGCATGTGGGCATCCATGGTATAGTCATAGCTTCTATAGAGTATATCAAACTCAAACAAGAATGTATCAGGATATTCTATGACAAGTCCATAGAACTTAGGAAGTACTGAAGTGGGGATATTTTTGAGGTTGTCTACTTCATTTTGTTGAGCAATGGGAAAAGGAAAAGTTGATTGGTTCTGCCTATTAGGCCTATTTCCATTTGCATCAGCAAAGATAGCTTGATGAAGTTCCAAAGTAAAGGGTTCTTCAACTAGATTTTGATCTTCAAGGGAAACTTCAAAATTGGTTAAGTCAAGAAAGGTATCAACAAAGGGGTGTGGCTCTTCTTCTTCTTCATTTTTGGGTAGATTTGGAAGCTCTACTAGCTGAAATGGTTCTAGACTATTAGGAAGGAATCTCCCATAAGCATCTCTTCTTCTTCTATGCATACAGTATCACTCAGCATCAATCAACTCACACAAAGAATTGGTGAAATAATAGTGGATCATAACTTCTAAACACTAAGAGAAAACTCCAGAAAATACTACAACAGAAAGAAAAATAGTAATGGCTTCAAAGAACTCCCTAGTTTGACACCATCCCCGGCAATGACACCAAAAATGTCTGCCTCCTACAATGATCTTAATAACTAAGCCTTTACAACCGTGATTCGGAGATTCGACATCCGATCTGAATAGCCATTTTAACCATCATGAAGGTACATTTAAATTGTCAACCTAGGGACGTGAACTTGAAATGGGTCAACACAATATGTGCACTAGGAACTTCAAAGTAGTCATCTTCATTCTACAACTAAGAAAGATTCAATACTGAAAGTAAATTTCATGGAAAGGAACAAAGAAAATGTTGAACATCACTCAACAATTAAACTAAGCTGAACATGCATGACAGGAATAAAAATATGAACAACAAACAAGGAGCTACTCTATCTACTTTGGCTGCAGGAACAGTCACAAAATGGAATTCTAGTGGCTGCAGGAACAGTCAGTGCCAGATTCTAAACTAAGTACTAAACATAAACTAATAACTAATCTAACTAAACTAAGGGACAAATTACTCACCAAGTGCCCCCCCTTGGATGAGTATCCTCTAAAACTAATGTAAACTCAAATGCTCAACTCAGAACTTCATCTTATCCATTCAGAAATGCAATTACAAAAGAGTAGCATGTCTAGAAATGCTTAGTAAACTATCAAATACAACATCAATAATCAACAACTTGGTAACCTTCGAACTCTCGAAGAACGAGAATTTGAACCTTATTTATCTATCCACAAAATAGGGCAGTCAACTCCCACTAATTGGGAGGATGCCATTTAGGGAAAATATAGAAAAGAATGGAGGGTGGCTACACATGCAGGGAATCCAGTCAGACATGCAATTCTAAACACAGACTCAACATTGCAGTAACACCCATGGCTGCTCAACATCGTGCGAGATCAATATAAGGCGGTTACATGCGGCTGACATGGGGAATCTTCATCGTCGTCCTCCAATTAAACTTCGAACGCCTCCTCAATAATGACCAGCTGGCAACTGTATTCTTCAAATTAGTATCCTCAAGTGTGTCTACATGGCAATGTTAGTACGTGTAATAATTGTACATCTATAACCACCTTAAAGAACATTCATCAACCACATGCAAAATCAATATAGATAGTCCACATAATAGCTAATCTCATTAAAATTGGGAGAAATGGAATTAAACCCAATGTCTATGGTTTGAGGGAAGCATTATAGAAATACCAACATTTAATATCAAAGTCCATGTCAACTTCAGAAAATAAACTATGGATTCTACCCAAATTAAGACCAAAAACTAGGCTCATTGGTAAGTATTAATTTTCCCTATTTTTGAGAGACATATTCTCAAGACATGTATATATTTATAAATGGCTAAATTATGTGCAAATTTGGCTCATTCATGTAGCCTTTACCCATTCATACACATATTCTAACATATTTAGCTCCCACCTTAACTTTATAATGCAAGGTGAGACATTGCCTAATTTACAATCTTTGCATTATTTTTCTATGTTCACTTTAGTGCCTATTCCACTAGTATATTTTAGGTTCACTTCTATATATTTTTGGCCATTTCTATGATCATATAAAGATGTTGCAAAGAACCCAAAACCTTAGAAATCCAACCCTTGACACCCTAAAATTTTTATTTCTAAATCATTAAAGACCCTTATGCCCATGGGCACAAGTGTCTAGGTCACATGCATCCCCTAACACAAGAGTCCAACTTTGAAAAGAAAGAAAAAGTATTTATTGTCCATCCATGACATAATCCTTACTATGATTTCAATAGGAAAACACTTATAAAATTACATTATACATTCCCTTACAAGCTTACTTTCCATCCATTCAATAATAAGATACAATTGTGAAAGCTTAGTATCCTCTCTCCACTTTCAACATAGGAAAATTGCAAGAACACCATCAAAACAAGAGGGTAGCAAAGGGAACTTTGTGAGATCCATATGAGAATAGAAGTCATGGAATCCTTGTAGTTTACTTCCCTTTCTTCTATCCACCATAATATTTCTCTATCATATTAATTTGTGATCCATTAGTAAAAATTTGCATGCTTCACAACCATTCCTAAATTTGCATAAATCCCCCATTGTTACCCTTATATTGTGGTGTGCTAAGGTATTATATGCATGTGTGTTGTACAATGAGATAACAAGTTAGTGTACTAGACCTTGGATAAGATACCATATGATGTTTTTGATTATATAAGTAGCATTTCTATGGTGTTGTACGATTTACATGTTGAGCACAAAGGGCCAAAAAGGAACTAAATCGTTAAGCATCAAAAAAGACTTTCAATAACAGTAGAAGAAATACACAGACATAGCCAAGTAACAATAGAGACACGACACAACACAGACCCAACCACTAATTTTCCACACTCTCCCATTTTTGGACCATAAGGTTTAACACATCATCCCTGATCCAATTGGGGCCTTCATCCATGGTGTTCTTGTCCATTTCCTCCTTGACAACATTTGAGAGAGTGAGTTGAGCCAAGCAATTGAATTTATGATCCAGCTTAGCAACCCACTCCTGTAGCACATTGAGCTCATCCACCTTGCCTTCCTTTCTTTGGATATCCGCATCAACACCAACCCTAGTATCTAAGGAATTGGTAGAGTCTTCCCTAAGCAATTTGTTCATATCAGAGATATTACTAGGGTCTTCTATAGGACCTTTATCCTTCACCTTCTTAGTAACTTTAATGCATTCAATTATGTCGCCAATCTACATTGAGTCACTGGATATATCATCCACAAGGGCCCCTTTCTTGTGTTTTTCCAACCTGTGGGATCTTCTCACACTCATATGTCCGGTCCCCATCTTGAAGCTAGCACCCACCATAGTATCTCCCTTAAAATATTTTTCCTCATCACTTTTAATGTCGCTCTCGGTGACTGAAAGAACCCTTGAGAGCAGAGGCACATTTTTCCTTTTCTTCTTAGTAGCCAGTCTGCTAACCTTCTTGCATTTCAGCTCACAAAGCCCAGCCGCAACACTCAACTGGGCCTACCCCACCACATTTTTCTTCTTCTTCAAGGGAGAAATGACTAAAGCCTCAATACCAAGATCATTTTAGGGATGGGGGATTTTCTCTTCGAGCCCTCTAAAACAGCAGGGGATGGGTTTCCAGGGTTAATTTTTGGGGGTTCCAACTCTTCCACATGCACATCCGAGATGGGTTTGGGAGGGAACAAAGCTAAATGGAATTGGTAGAACCTATAGATAAGGCCCTGATACAACGGTAAGGGAGGAAAAAAATCAGAGTTAAGAGCGGAAATCTCATGGGACTCTTTGATGGAACTTTCCAGAGAAGAAAGCAAAAAGAAAGGGAAGTTAAGTAACATCTTGTGCCTTAAGTGATTTAACAATGGTAAGTGGTAAAAATAAAAAACCTTGAATCTACCCTTAAGGGTAACATATTTCATGATGGCAAGGAAAACCTTATCCCAAGGTTTACGCAGTGCTTCGCGGTCGAAACCTGACTGCGTTTTCATCAGCTTCTCATTGCCCTTGAAGAACGCGTTTAGACTCTCCAAATCATGTGTTTTGGTGTGTTTTTTATACTTCTTACCCTCACAGGAAATTCCAATAGCCTTACCAATCACCTCTTCATCCACTTTGAAAGATATGCCACCCATGGTGACCCACCTTTCCTTCCAAGAACCAGCAAACTAGGCTGATAGCACCTCATCATGGCCCACAAGATTCTCCAAAAGTGGTGCAAGACCACCTTCCAAACATAAATGACAAGCCAGGGGGTCCTTGCAAAAATCCTCACAATTATCCGGCTCAATCCTAACTCTATCTCCTCGCATCACATCCCAAAACACATATTAGCCGAAATAACAAAAAGGATGCCTAAAAATAGATAGATCGCTAGAGAGATTATAGTTACTTAAATAATCTTTACATCACTAGCCTGGATGAAAAGGCGTAATAAAGCTAGTATGATGTTTACACGCTTCAAAGGTCATTCCTGATGACAACAACATTGTTGACCCATAATCATCACAAAGGAACCCAGAATTAAAACAATAAGGAATAATAATGGAAGCCAGATTTAAATTCATAATGTTAATCAACTTAAAGAGGTTACATGATCCCCAAAGCCATTTGAATGTATTAAATAAGCTGGTGAAGTACATCACTTTACACAAATTCTATGATATTTGATAGGATATGTTGTACCATTGGAAAGGAATCCCATAAAGGGTAGAGGCCCCACCAAACATGATTATGAGATAAAACACCCACATGGCCACCCACTTGAGCCAAGTCACCTTACCTGTCCAAGACCAAACCAACCAATGATTCATCAAGGAGTGCCACATGCACCTAAAAAATATAGTCAAATTAACCATTAGGGTAAGTGCACCAATCTGTGACACAATTTTGGCTCTTAAGATGCCACTTTTTTTCTGAAATCAGCAAAATCTGATTTGCACGAGAAAATGAAGATAGTTACGCTCAAAATTTCAAGATGCGGCAAGAACAAAAGTTGAAGTTCTCTGAGTCTAATTTCTAAGCTACTATTTTTTTTTGAAATTAATGAATATTAAGGGTCTCAAAAAGGGGGGGGAGAAACAGGTCTTGCTTTTATCAAAAAAATTAGCATAGCGCCTGATGGCTCCCCCCTTTTTGGTTAATTTTTTTTTAGAATATCAAAAATCCCAATGATGATAAATTAGCTAACACCATGTAGTTTATCCTCCTTCTTTCAAATAATTTTTTTAATGAATATATAATATTTTATGATTTTTCAAAGTAGACACATCCTGAAAATTTGAAATGTGAGTGCGCTCCCCCCATATTTTTTGCAAACTAATCGAAAATTGATTTATTTATTTTTCATCATGTGTAGAATGGAGTCTAGTTTCAAAAAATTTAATTTGTTTCACATTCTAATGAACGTGTAAAAATCTATCCTAAACCTAACACATGTTGGTTTTTGACCAAAAATGAAGGCATTTACAATAGAAGCCATGGATCAAAACCTTAACTAAATCAAAATGAAAAAAGAATTATATATTTAGATAGCTAAGAGAGAGGTTAATGCTATCACAGTTTTTTTATAAAATTTCATTGAAAGACGTGCAAATGAGATGGGGAGTACAAACTAAAATATGAGAAAATTTGGCAAATCTTGTTAATTAACACATCCAAAGTAGGCCATTTGGCGAGTTCCAAATGGCCTGCTTTGCATAGAACTAGAATTTCCCCTCTTTGGTGAACAACTTTGATAATGCTTAGAGTGCACAGTTTATGATCGTAGATGGATAGTTAAGGTTTTACCTTTCATACCTTATCTAACTTGTTACTGTAATTGAATAACTCTTTATCCCTCTGAATTCTCTATCTCTCAGGTCTCACTCCCTCCCACGTGACCTAGACTACTCTCTCAGTCCAATTCCCTCTCTCAGGTCTCTTTCCCTCCCACATAGGTACCTAAATAAATCTATCTCACTCCAACCCCCTTTCTCACTCTCCCTCTCTCTCTCTCCCTCTTTGGTCTTTTTATCTCTCTCACTCCATCTCCCTCTCTTAGGTTGTTATCTTTCTCTCTTTGTCTCTCTCTCAAGTCTCTCCCTCCTATCCCCTCTCCCTCTCTTAGGTTTGTCACTCACTCACTCCCTCTATCTCTCCCATTCCCTCTCTCTCACTCAATCTATCTCTCTCCCTCTCTCTCTCACTCTCTCTCGGGTATCTCCATCCCCCCTCTCTCTCACTCTCTCCCACTTTATCTCTCTCCCTCCCACCCCCTCTCCCTTTCCCTCTCTCTCTCAAGTATCTATGTCCTATCCCCTCTCCCTCTCTCTCTTTGTCAAGTCTCCCCCTCCTACCCCGTCTCCCTCTCACAGTCACTCGCACTATCTCTCTTCCACTACCTCCCTGTCTCACTCCCTCTATTTGTCTCTGTCTACCTCTCCATCTCTCTCAAGTATCTCCCTCCCACCACCTCTCCCTCTCTCTCTCAAGTCCCTCTCTCTCATGCCCTTTATCTCTCTCCCACTCTCTCTCCCTCTCTCTCTCAAGTCTCTCCCTCCCACCCACTCTCCCTCCCTCTTTGTCTCTCAAGTCTCTCCCTTGTACCCCCTCTCCCTCTTTCAAGCCTCTCTTTGTCTCTCTCACTCACTCCCTCTATCTCTCTCCCATATCCTCTCTCTCACTCACTCCTTTTATCTCTCTC